>CM076583.1:1016509826-1016825969 GCA_034641835.2 Pinus albicaulis
GAAAATGACACTAATTAAAGTGAAAGAAAGAAAAAGTGACAGTCGAAATCATGAAAATGACACTCACGAAAATGAAGTTGCGCAAAAGCGACAGTTAGAAAAAATTAGTGAAATAGAAGTACAAACACAACCATAAGTGAGAGACGGTCAATGAAAATGCGCATTGAATGATGACATGAATTGAAAATTTTAGATTCCTTGTCATAATGGAATGTGCGAGGATTTTTCAAACTTGCATGAAGGAATGTACTCATGAATTTATTACACACTAAATATGTGTGAGTAGGTGACTTCGATAACTACAATCCAAGAAGGGAGATCAAAGACTTAACTAAGCATCAACCGACTAAGAAGTGACTACGAAACGACTGATCATGAGATCCGCAGTAGGCTCCAAAATTCAAGTATTGGAAAATTTTTGGAGGGTTTTTGTCACAATGACAACAAGCCGACAACTTCACCATCTCCCACCAACAATTGATCGATGAAACTCTCCTCTTGAATCATGCCTCAGTTAAAAAATCCAAGGAATTCAAATCCATCTTAGAACTTTTCTCTATTGCCTTTGAAACCTCCATTAATATGGAAAAATCCCGAATATTTTTCTTTAACACCCCTCTCATCACCCAAACGAACATCAAGCACATCCTGGGATTCCCCTCAGCCTCCCTTCCCTCCAAATATCTAGGCCCTCCCTCACTGACTTGGTTATCAAGCACTCCTCTTGTAGAGAAATCCTGGACAATTTCAATAGAAAACCCAAATTCTGGACCTTCTGATCCTTCAACATTGCCAACTACCTGGTTATCCTTTAATTTTTCCTTCACCCTATACCTATCTACTTTTTTATGTCTTGGAATCCCATAAATTGGTCCTAAAAAGAATTAAAAATCTCCAATGAAATTTATTTTGGGGAGGAGTTGACCTAAAGATAAAATGGCCTCTAGTCAAATGGAAGGCTCTTTGCCTCCCAAAGACAAGCGTGGGTCTAGGCGTATGTGACTTAAAAGGAACCAACAAAGTTCTTGGCGCAAAAAATTGGTGGAATTGGATGAAACACAAGATAGATTCATGGGCTCTCTTATGGCAAAAAATTATGTTAGGGACTCATCTAGGCATGATCTCATCTGTCTCTCTATACAAACTAAAGGATCTCCCATATGGAACCTTACCAATCTTAACAAAGCTCTGGTCCAAAATCACAACTTTTGCGAAATCCATGATGGTTTATCAACAAGATTCTAGATTGACTCCTGGCAACAACTTCCTAGTTGGAGTTGTGTCCTCACAAATCCATTAATCCAATATCACACACAAAACACTATAAAATTACTTGTCCACCACTATAGTCCAGGGAGGATCATAACTTAGGAATTTACATCATGACATTCTACATAGGGAGGAAGACATGGAAAGCAATAGTAACACCCTTCAGCGAGTTATACACAAATTATCTATAAGGAAAAAAGCAGGCTCGAACATTCTCAAGTGGGGCTACTCCAACCTTGGAAGCTTCTAGGTCAAAGAGGCATACCATCTACTCATCCAAGATAGAACCCCTGATCCTTACCTTTTATGGAATGAGATGTGGCTCATGAAAAACCAAACGAAGGTGAAAACCTTTACTTGCATCCTTATCATATGTCACACTCTCACTTGGGACATCCTCTTGAAAATAATATTCCAAGGACCTTCCTGGAGTAGAAATTGTAAAACCCAGCCATAGATGACACATGATCTATTTGGCTTTTGTTCCTTTGAAAACTTCCTATGTAGAAAACTTACATTAGGTTTCCAAAGACCCACCGAGGAGAAGGGTGGTATTTCCCATCACATTAAAATTTGGGCCAAGAACCCATTTCAAAGCCCCATCCTCAAATGTCTTTGTGTTGTTTTCCCTAACCTTGTGGACCAGGAGATTTGGAAAGAAATAAATAAGAGAATATTCAATAAGAAGCACAGAACTTTCAAAACTACACGGTAGCTCTTCCACAAGCACATTGAAGAGAATCTAACTCTATATAAATTGGACGACAATGACCTTCAGGTTCTTGCATCAAAATGAGAGATCCTTACCCGGTGGAATCTTAAAATCCCCAAACTTCAAGGAGCATCCACATCAAGCAATACCATAAGATCCACTCTCGATGCCTAGCAACGTCCTCCAATACATCACTTCAAAATCAATTTTGATGGTGCATCTAAAGGCAGTACAGGAGATTCTGGTATAAGGGGGATCTTTCGCAACCACAAAAGGGATATCCTCTAAATCTATAGAGGATACAGTGGTCAAGAAAGTAACAATGTCTTTGAATTGGAATCCCTAATCAATGGTCTATATATAGCCAAAAACAACCACTTCTTCTAAGTTCTCATTGCGGAAGGGGACTCTAATATCATCATTCAATCTGCAAATAGGCCCTCAATCACACCCCTCCCTTTAAATTCTCTATAAGCTAGAGACTGGAACACGTCATGTAACAATTATCCTCTCTTCTTCCCCAACAAGAATCCATTTCCTTCGAACACATCAATAGACGACTAATTCTTTCGGAGACTGTCTAGCAAACAAAGGATTTGAATATCAAAAACCATGTGAGAACTAACCCATGTCCTCCTCCTTCACAAATGTATGGTCCCCTCAATGCCAACCCATAATTGATTAGGACCACCAGCACTTGGATCTGGGTGTTCACCAATGATTTGTAGCTCTTTAACTTTCTTAATTTTGACATGACTACCATCACCATTTGGTATCCAAGCGATAGGGATCCACTTTCATATAAGCATGCGAACAACCATTTTTTTTCAATTGATTAATCTTTCCCTCCTCAGCTACATCATCTTGATGTTACCTCCCTTGTCCCGACTCATGCACCACTTATTTTTCATCGTTATGTTAATTCCTCTACTCCGTCGTCTTTCCCCTCATTCCTCTACATAGGCCTTCAAATTCCAGAGTTGTTGGCCTCACCCGACTCCCACTGTTGTTTCCATTCATAACCATCCCTCCAACATTTCTATACTCTTGCAATCTGCCATGGTGAGAGTGCAATTGCATACATCAAGGTGTTAGGGGGAGAAGGTATCGTCCCAATTCCCCTTGGCACGAAAACCGTCTAGTTCTCTTCAACCCGAGCATTCTAGATAATATCAAGTGCAGGGTTTCCATCCTGAAGACAACTAAGAGACAGAGACTTGGTAGAAAGATTTGGGATGTTCACAATACTTTGGTGAGGCAAATTTGGGAGCATGAGCTAGCTTGCACCCTTGTTGAAAGCCATGTTGTTGAAAAAAACACCTATCCCATCCACTTCTAAATTGTGTTTCGTCCCCCCTCGCAAAGAATTTGTGTCAATTTACTTCCCAATGTGTCATTCTCCACTTCCTCTAGTGCTCTAGATTGGTCTTCAAAGAAACAACTAGATTATATGCTATTGCGACAACTCCGCTCACCCTCCCCTTCCATTGTTTTGGCGGGCCATGGACGTAATAAAAGAAATATTGGTCGGGAGTATTCTGTAATTGGGGAGAGAAATTTTCAGAGGCCTTGGTCAACTGATGCTCAACCTGTTGAAATTCAACTTGCCCCCATACCCATAGCACATATTGTTGAAAAGTGTAACTAGGTCGGTCTTCATATTGACTATGTAATTATGTATTTTATGTAAAGAAGAATACAAAGATAATAAAATGTATATTTGTTGTACTTTCTTCATGGGCTTCATGAGAAATATTTTACTTAGGTTAATAGACTTCTTCTTGATGTCTATTTATGGTTTGTATTTTGTTTATATGTGCATTTAGTGTCATGTATATGAAGAACCTAGTCGTCATTAAATGCTCCAAGACCTTTTCATAAAACTTGTGAAAGAATGGCTTGAAATTGCCACAACTTAACCTAGAGATGAATGATGAAAGTTAGCCTATATGTAGCTACACGTCGACCTAATTATCAATTGAGAATGTTGAGATTCAACAAGAATATCCTAGTGAAAATTATGCACCTACACTAGGATGGAGCCTCGGGCTATTTTTAGGTGAATGTCTATTTATAGATGCATGAGAAAATTCTATTTATAGATGTATGTGCAAGTTCTATTTATAGATTGCATGTCTATTTATAGATGCATGTCGGCTATTACTATCCCTTAATATTAGTTGGACAATAAACAATAATCTATTCTCAATTAGAACTTGGAAATAGTTAACTGAAGTGGAAAATCAGTTAGCTATAGGAATTTCGAGTTGAGTGGTTGGTTGGTGGGACATGCAAGTGAACTTAGTTATAACTGAGTGATTCGAACTTGTAACAAAGTTGGAAGTGTAGTTATGAAAGTTGTAAATTAATTTAACTCAGTTAAGTGAGTTAAAATCAGTTGTGCTAGTTGTAACTGAAGATACACCAGTGAGAGATCAAATGAATTAATTATTAATTAGTTCACAATCATTGGCCTCACATGCAACTGAAGATTTACTACTGTTAACTACATGCATGTCAGATCCATTGAAGACCCAGTTGAGATGTAGGTAAAAGGGACAGTTTGACTATCAGTTGTGACATTAGTGGGTGCACACATGCGGCCACACACACATTGGATGTGCCAATGACGATTGTGCAGTCAAGGCAAGGAGGATTCCATTCATTCAGGGATTGATATCAGCTGTGATTGTGCAATAGAGGCAGGCTATCTGGAGGCAGTACATTGGCTAAGGAACTTGCCAATTTTTGTATGACCATGTGAGAAAATTGTATGATGTACTGAGAGCTCTTGGATTGGAGCTTTGTATGAGATTGTTTCATGATCTATGATATATATATTTAATATATGATAGTGGGGTTTTTAGCTTTATGCTTTCCCGATAAAAAATTTTGTGTTCTGTGTGATTGATCTTTCTTCATGATATTGCTATTGTCGATTGTGTTTTAAATTCCATAAAGATTTTGTAGAAGCAATTATGTATTTAACAGTGGAATATAATTGTTAGATCAGAAGAATCCATGCAATGCATACTTTTATTAAATTTCTACATGGTATCAGAGCACAGGAGATTGCAATTTTGAAGCAGGAGTTGATTTTGTTGGTGGAAAGAGTTCGAATTTGTAGAAAGAGTTTCTTGGTGCTACAACTGAGTTAACATCGAAATGGATTTCAATGGCTTGAGGTTAGAGTAGCCACTCGAGGTCAACTCGAACTACATTTCTTGGAAGGACAGGATGGAGGTGGTGATCAAAGATAATGGCTTGAAGGAATTCATTGACAATGATGTTCCTAAACCTACTTCGACAAATGCTGCATTACTTGATGCATGGAAAAAGAAAGTGGCAAAGGTAAGGAGGATTCTATTGGAAGGTGTACGAGGCCACATTGTCTCAAGCCTTCATGGGAAAGCCACACTATATGCTATGTGGAAGGCTTTAACATATCTTTTCCAAAGTAGCAGCGACCATAGGAAATTTGTGCTCAAATATAAACTCAGGAAGATAAAGATGGAAAAAGGCGACAACATTCAAAAGTGTCTCACGAAGTTTGTCCAATTTCGAGATGAACTAGGGAGTGTGGGAATAATTGTTTCTAATGACGATTTGGTGAGCTTGGCTCTCTTGGGACTTCCTAAGAGTTGGCATAGTTATGAAGACTCTGTCAATGGAGCGGATAAATTTCCGAATTGGGAATGACAATGGTTGGATCCAGTGCAGGGGGAGTTTAGGCAGAACACCAGAGATGGCTCTCCATCAAAGGATGATGATGAAGAGGATTGTGCTTTGGCTGCCAAGGAGAAGAAGGGGAAGGGGAATAAATTCCATTCTAAATCAGAGTCTAAAGGTAAGAAGCTGGATTTGTCCAAGGTGAAGTGTTTTCACTGTCACGAACATGGGCATCTCGCTACTAACTATCCGCAAAATAAGAAGAACAAGAAGGTTGCTAGAGCTGCAGCTCGTGAGGCCCTTGCCTTGCAATTTTAGCTTTAGTTCTCTTTGATCGCATGCATGGTGTCAAGTGAATTGGGATCGGTGTGGTATTTGGATAGTGGCGCTTCCTTCCACATGACGAGAGATAAGGAGCTTTCAGTGACTTGGAGGAGAAAGATCTCCAAATGCATATAGAGATGGGTGATGATGGACGATACAGTGCGACTGGCATTGGTACCATTACCTATCAGAGGGAGTCATGTAAACCATTTCAATTGAAAGATGTTATGCATGTTCCAGGTATGAAGAAAAACTTGGTCTCAGTCGCAATGTTGGAGGAAAGAGGCTAAGACGTTGTTTTCAGCGACGGAAAATATTTCCTGCGACATAAAAAAATAGTTCAATTCAAGAGGATAGGGATTCTAGTTAAGAATCTCTACAAGCTAGAGGTCGATGGCTACGCTGCAATGATGAGCAAGGCAGAAAAATTGGTGAGCCGGGATGAGGGCGAATTATGGCACAGGCGATTGGGCCATCTTCATCATGGAGCCTTGAAATTCATGCAGCAAATATCTATTGGACTTCCAATGGGAACACTTGCTCAGTTAGATTAGTGCAAAGGTTGCACCATGGGGAAGTATGTAAAGTCCACCTTTCATGAAAAGGAGAACCGTGCTTCGGGGATCCTTGAGAGATTTCACACAGACGTGTGTGGACCGTTCTCGGTTGCTTCAACAACAAAACATAACTACTATGTTATTTTTTGATGACTTTTCTCGTAAATGTTGGATCTTCTTCATGCATAAGAAGGATCAAACATTCTCAAAGTTCTGTGAGTTTAAGGCATTGGTGGAGAAAGAGTCGGGGAAGAAAGTAAAGGCTCTAAGGAGCGATAATGGTGGAGAATATATCTCTAATGAATTCAAAGACTTCTGTAGCAAAGAAGGGATTTGAAGAGAACTCATAGCGCCTCATAACCCACAAAAAAATGGGGTCGCGGAAAGGAAGAACAGAACGATCGTGGGTGCAGCACGAGCGATTTTGCATGATCAGGGCTTACCAATGAATTTGTGGGCGAAAGCATGCAACATTGTGATTTATGTGCAAAATCGTTGTCCTCATAGAGTACTTGACATGAGTACACCTGAAGAATCTTTCACTAGTAAGAAACCAGATGTTTTACACTTTAAGATTTTTGGCTCATCTATTTATGTGCATGTGACCAAGAACACCAAGAAGAAGCTGGAGCCAACTTCTGAAGTTGGGATTTTTGTGGGGTACACAGAAACACCCCATAGTTATCGTGTTTATTTGCCTAACAGTAATATGACTGTTGTGCAATGGGATATAAAATTCGATGAGGGGAAAGCCATGTGGTTGTCGCTTGAGAGGGAGCTAAACTTGCATGCGAAGGCGGAACTATTGGTTCCCAAAGATGAGTCTCTAGATGTGGATCAGCCATAGGAGGAGGTTCATGGAGTGGAGGATTCCACTCACGTAGAGCCAAACATCAGAACTGGCAAAAGGCGTACCACAGAAGCTGATAGGTTGAGACTTGATGCTGCGCATAATGTAGGAGCCCCTACTTCACAGCGCAGACAAAGACAGTCTCCTGACTGATTTACTGGATACATGGCTCTAATGAGAAAATGTCTTATGGTTGAGCCATCTTCCTTTCAGGAAGCAGTGCAGGAGCCCACCTGGGTAGATGCAATGGTGGAGGAGTATGACTCCATTGTCAAAAACACTGCTTGGGAAATTGTTCCAAGGCCCGTTGATAAATCAATGGTAGGTTCAAGATGGATCTACAAGGTAAAGCAAGATTCTGATGGGAGTGTTGAGAAATACAAGGCCGGATTTGTGGCTCGGGGCTTCTCACAGATCGAGGGGATAGATTATGAAGAAACGTTTGCACCTATTGCAAGGTATTCTTCCATAAGGACCATCTTTGCTCTCTCAACGCAGATGGGTTGGTGCATTCATCAGATGGATGTGAAGACTGTGTTTCTCAATTGGATCATTGAGGAAGAGGTGTACATAGAGCAGCCTAAAGGATTTGAGATCTTCAGCAGTGAGTCGCATGTGTGCCGACTCAAAAGAGCGTTGCATGGGCTGAATCCATTAGGGGAATTTTGAGGTCTAAAATGGGCCTCCTAAGGAAATAATAAAATAATAGCTAAACCAATAAAATAATATTTATGAATTTTCGATTCACTTTTTGCACCACAATCCATGTAACTATAGTTACATTCAATTCAAAAGTTGTACCAAAATAAAATTAATAAAAAAATTGTATTAATGTGACTATAAATAAGAATGAGATTTTCAAGAAAAAGTCACTATCATTGAACAACTAATGCATTTGTCCTTTGTACTTAAATAAATTAAAATAAAATATAAATATAAATTTGTAAATTCTTAATTATATTATGTGCAATTAATTAAAATTTATATTATTTAAACTATATAATAACATATAATTAATATACTATATAAAAAATATATAATAATAAATGTAAAGATATATGCATTGATTATTTCAAGAAATATGAAATGGAAATAATATATTTTTATTCAAAAAGTGTGAAATGATATTTAGTATGAGTACTTTACTTTGACTTTAAAATTACTTAGAGCACTACCATGGTTAACCATGAGTTTTTATCCACCATTGAGAATGTGACAAGTAAGTACCTTTAACTCAAGCAATGTCACCTCAACCATTGGGATGATGTCATCCCCTAAAATGTAATTGGTTCTCATAAAATGAATTTTGATTGTACATTTTCCTTAGGAGGCCCATTTTAGACCTCAAAATTCTCCTAATGAAGTACCCCGTGCTTGGTACACTCAGATAGACAGCTATTTCACCGGACTCGGCTTCACCAAAAGTGAAGCGAATGCAAACCTATACCAAATTGTGGTGGAGGGTAAGCTTTTAATAATTTTTATTTATGTTGATGATTTAATATTAACTAGTGATGAGTAATTGATACACTCATGTAAGAAGGACCTTGCAAAGGAGTTTGATATGAATGATATGGGCCTCCTTCATTATTTCCCTGGATCGGAAATATGGCAGTGAGATGGTGAATTTTTTGTGTCTCAAGGCAAGTATGTAAGGGAGATACTAGGTAGTTTCACATGGAGGGCTACAAACCCATGGATACTCCTCTTCCTAAGAAACTGGAGGAAAGAGGATGCTACTTTCGGAGAGGTAGTGGATGCTATTGTCTATCGATGGTTAGTGGATTTGATAATGTATCTAGTGAACACAAAACCAGGCATTTTCAATGCGGTTAACCAGCTGAGTCAAGTGATGGTTAAGCCTACCAAGCTCTTTTGGAAGGTGGGCAAGCATGTCCTGAGATACTTGAGGGGCACATCTGAGTATGGTTTATGGTACAAACATCTAGATGAGGTGAAGTTGCATGGCTTCACGGATGCAGATTGGGCAGGTAGACCATCGGACATAAAGAGCACATCAAGGGGGATCTTTAGCATTGGATCTACAATTGTTTCTTGGTACAACAGGAAGCAGAGATCCGTGGCACTCAGTTCAGTGGAAGCAGAATACATGGCAATGAGTCAAGATGCATGTGAGAATATCTTAATGAGAAATATCTTGGTTGGTTTGTTTGGTTCTCATTTAGATCCGACCGTGATTCATTGTGATAATCAGAGTTGCATTAAACTCTCGATTAATCCTGTGTTTCATGATAGATCTAAGCATATAGATATCTGGTATCATCATATCAGAGATTGTGTGTAGAGGAAGATCATGTTGCTTCAGTACATTCCTACGGAATATCAGGATGCAGATATTCTGACAAAGATGCTCACCAGGAGAAAATTCAAATACCATAGATACAGGATTGGGGTGAAGGATAATTCCTTTCTTGTTGAGAGGGAGTGTTGAGATTCAACAAGAAGATCCTAGTGAAAATTATGCACCTACACTAGAATGGAGCCTCAGGCTATTTTTAGGTGGATGTGTATTTATAAATGCATGAGAAAATTCTATTTATAGATGAGGTCTATTTATAGATATATGTGCAAGTTATATTTATAGATTTCATGTCTATTTATAGATGCATGTCGGCTATTATTATCCCTTAATATTAGTTGGAAAATAAACAATAATCTATTCTCAATGAGCACTTGGAAATAGTTAACTGAAATGGAAAATCAGTTAGCTATAGGAAGTTCAAGTTGAGTGGTTGGTTGGTGAGACATGCAAGTGGACTTAGTTGTAACTAAGTGATTCGAAGTTGTAACAGAGTTGATATTGTAGTTATGAAAGTTGTAAAGTAGTTTAACTGAGTTAAGTAAGTTAAACTCAGTGGTGCTAGTTGTAACTGAAGATACAGTAGTGAGAGATCAAGTGAATTAATTATTAATTAATTCACAATCAGTGGTCTCACATGCAACTTAAGATTTACTAATGTTAACTACATGCATGTCAGATCCAATGGAAACCCGGTTGAGATGTATGTGAAAGGGATAGTTTGACTATCATTTGTGTCATTAGTGGGTACACACATGCAACCACACACACAGTGGATGTGCCAAAGAGGATTGCGCAGTCAAGGAAAGCAGAATTCCATCCATTCAGGGATTGATATCAGCGGGGATTGCGCAGTAGAGGCAGGGTGTCTGGAGGCTGTAAATTGTCTAAGAAACTTGACAATTTTTGTATGACAGTGTGAGACAATTGTATGATGTACTGAGAGATCTTGGATTGGAGCTTTGTATGAGATTGTTTCATGATCCATGATATATACATAATATATGATAGTGGAGTTTTTAGCTTTATGCTTTCCCCGTAAAAACATTTGTGTTATGTGCGATTAATCTTTCTTCATGGTATTTCTATTGTCGATTCTGTTTTAAATTCATAAAATATTTTGTAGAAGCGATTATGTATTTAACTGTGGCATATAATTGTTAGATCAGAAGAATCTAGGAAATACATATTTTGTATCAAATTTCTACAGAGAAGTCGGCCTACTATCTGACTGTACGGTCGACCTAAAAGACTGGACAAGTGCACTATATATACAACACCTTCGTGGTTCATTTGAGTAAGATTTTTCGGTGGATCTGCAGTCAAAGTGTGGGCTTTCTCAGTGACACAATGCAGATTATACCTGTGTTAAAGTGTGGATTATACCTGTGACAAAGTGCGGATTTTCTGTGAGTTTATACAAAACTGAAATGTGGATTTTTGAAGACAAGTGCAGGGTTTTGGTGTAGACATTTTATGAGAAGATTACAAGTGTAACGAAGTCTAACCTATTACATATTCACCTATGAATAAGATACGAATCTGAGCTATGGATTTATCTGTTTAAAAGTGCAGTCAATAAGTGTGTTTTTCTCTGAGGTGGAACAATGGTAAGTTCAGGAAGAAACACAGATCACCATGATGTATGTGAATTACTATGATGTAGATGAATGTATGCAGAACACCATTATGAATGTTGTTGTCAAGTTTGGAAGAAGAGATTCGGGCAAGCTCTCTAATATGCATCTACTATCAATGACGGAATCAGGTCTCCAATATGAAGGTCTAAAGTGGATGCGAAAAATAAGGGTCATTCTTGGATAAGAAAAGAGAGGAAGGTAATTTAACTTCTCTCTCACAGTTAATAAAATAAAGGACAATACGGATTGGTGCAAGAAAGAAAGGTCAGCATGGAAGATCGACAAAGAAGAAGTAACAAGGTCTTGGAAGCATCCATAGGTCAAGGGTCTAAGTCTGGGTCATGGTACTTGTCATTTGAAGATCTATAAGAAGAATTTCTCGTGGGTTTTCCTCTCCAAGAGGGAGAGGTTTTTCTCTAGCTCTCGTGTCTTTTGATAAATGACTTGATGAAAGATTTAATAAGCTAATGAAGGGAAGGAATACATAAGTAACTCAAGTAACCTCACAAGTACTTATCAACAGAATTTTGAATTAATCACTAGCCCTCCAAATTCTCAACACATATGAATGCGAGATGATACAAGAAATGTTAGAAATGGACAAGGAAGGTGACAAAGTCGACTACCCTCTTGCTCAATAGGCTTCTTCAGAGCCCAAAGGCAAGCATCCAAAATGACCAGGCCTTCCAGGTTCTCCAACTTTCACCCACTTTTGTTCTTTGTTCTCGTCTCTTCCAGTCTTAAATGCAGGCTTTTGACTTAGATACGGCTGCAAAATGTATGAGTTCTTGTTTTCCTGCAACCATTATGTCTCAGATTCTGAATATATTTTTTCTTAACAACCTCTCTAGCTTCCCTATAGGAGCAGAAGGCAAGATTCAGTCACCTAGACCCGGGATCCGGAACGTTTCTCTCACTATACTCTATATAAATTTTTCGCTAATATAATATTCTATATTTGGGTTTTTTTTGGGTCCTAGACAACAAATTTGAAGCGTGCACATTGCAATGGCTTCTGCACTGCATTTTTCTATTTATTCCACTTTTTTTCCTTTTAGTGAACAAGATTTTGGTAATGGAATATATATACAGGGAAACAAATTCACAAACAAATGCACGAGCGACATGAACGATCCAAGCGAGGCCAATGTGAATATGGTGATGGATTTTGCGGATATGATACTGAAGCAGAAGAGCATGGAGTCTTTCCCCTTCACAGGAAAACGAAAGCTGTCCCTCAACAATGCAGAGCGACTTACATGGTTTTCAAACGAACTCCTTTTTTAGCAACCTTCGAGACTTCGGAGGCCAATTGTAATTAAGCAAGTGACGCCACGTCACTAACGATTATGTGTGCTTGACATCATAACTATAACTATTCTAGTCATTCTTAAAAATTATTTTTTTTCAAAGAAGAAAAAAACCATATATTGATGATAACATAGATAAATTTTGTGAAGATATGTTCGAAATTACCCCTAAAATCATCCCGTTCTTAAAAATTGCTTATGTTTTACATGAAAAAATAATACAGTTGGTGAGGGGAGAGGAATCGAATGCCGCAAATATTTGTTTCATTAATACTTTCTTTTTGGTATTGATGAAACGAGTAATTAATTGACAACGTTCCATAATAGGATTTCCAAGCAGTAATGTGAGATCCAAGCAGAGTTGTGCTGTTTCGTGTGTATATAATCATCTCTTAATCTGCTGATGACGCCAACAGAAAGAAAAACCTCAATGTTTCACTATCCGTGGGTACTGAATGTAATTATTTACCGAGTTAGTTAACTTCCGAATTGATGAATTTTTTCAAGGATTTCTCATATTAAAATGGCGTAGTATATTAATTAAAAGATTTTTTTCGAAGGATTAAAATGTGTTTTAAAATGCATTCAACTTTATTAAAAATTATAAATGTATTTGCTAATGGGATTATATATATTATTTAATTTAAATTTATATAAAATAAAAATAAAAAATAAATAAATATCTATTAATTAAATTACATGTATTAAAATAAAAAAATTTATAAATTAAATAATTATTGTGTTTAGAGATTCTTTACAACCCAATTTCTCTACAACTCAATATAGATTAGATATATAAACGTTAAATATTAGATATTACACACATTTAAATATTTTATATTGTAATTTTATTATTAGTAATAAAAATCATAATATACATATTTCATTAAAATATATAACATAAAAATTTAATATTTACAATATAACAAGATTCACTATGAATATTCATCTTATTTTACCATGGATAGGTTATTTTACAAGGGTCAATATAATTTAATTTACTTCGAATAACATAATTATATTATTTCTTCATTATTCATAAGCCATAAAACAAAACAAATTTCAATTTTTTCCTTACTGGTAAGTAATCGTACTTATCAATAATCTTTCTCACTTCAAATATTAATATATAAATAATTAAAAAACATAAATAATAATAAAATGATGTGTTATATTATAATTTTAGTTGTTTATAAGCGATATTTTTTAAAAAGTTACGTGGTTTATTTGATGATCTAATTTATCTATTATTTGGTGGGGACTCATTGAAATCACAAATTGATAAGTATACTTTTCACAATGAAAATACTCCAAAAATTTTGAGTGTGTTGAATCCATATATATATATATATAAAATAAAATAAAATCCAATTTAAACAAACAAAAAAATCAAAATTTGACCGCAAATTGTCAAATTATTTTACCAAATAAATCCACTTAAAAACTCTAAAAAAATTCTCTCTTATAAACAACTCCTTAATATTTTTTTCTCCCTAAAATTTTTAAAAAATTTGCCAAATTTCAATGTACCCCAAACGATAATCATCGCCCTCAAACTTTTACATCTTTTATTCTCGTATGCATAAACAATGAATTATATCTATATGTATACACTTTTGTCTTTTGTTATGTAAAGATTCTATCGGGGAGATTTAAAACAATTCACTCGGCTACAAAGTATAACCTCCATTTAACTTCAGTTTTCCATTTCAATAGATTCCCTTTTTAATATATTTAAAAAGGAATTTATTATTTATTTATGTAATAATTTAAATATTAATAACTTAAGATTCGCTATTCCACTATTGAGTCGAAGGAGGACAAAGCTTGTTTCCTTTGAGGGAAGGGTGGTGTACCGTGTAAGGTAGAACTCATTATAATGGAAAACTAAATCATATCGCCCCCTCACCAAACTATGATGAGAAACACCCACGTATTACAAGAGGACCCATAAGCAGCAATATTTGACTCTGTCCCTGAAACGTGTCTTTTTAATATTTTTATATGAAAGTTTTCTTACGTTTTAAGAGTTAGTAACATTGATTGAATTATTTATTATAAATATGTGGTCGACAAAGAGACATTAAAGATCCAAATTTTTAGAATTTTTTTTAATATTGTAAACTGTATTCAAATCACTTTATATACTGATTAAAAAAAAAAAAAACTATAAATAATCACGAATAACCCTTGACTGACTTTTCATTAGCAGTTTTAATAAATATAGGGTTTCTGCAAATCCCTCCATAATTAAACCTCCACGGTACATATTTTTTTAAGTATGTTTAACCAAAAAAATTATAAAATAATATAAATAATCCTTGATTTCCTTTTCACTACCAGTTTTAATAAATATAGGATTTCTACAAATCCTTCCATGATAAAACCTCCACGGTACATATTTTTAAGTATGTCTCACCAAAATAAGTAACGGAAATTATTTTAATATCTTTGGTTCATTGTAATATTATTAAAAACAAAATTAAAAATTGGCATCCTTTTATGACTTGGAATATATGTTTAAAATCTGAAATAGAGTCGTGATGATATAATAATTTCCGAAAGAAGGGAAAAACATAAAATATTTAATATATAAAATGTATAGACACAGGATAAGGTTGCTTTTGGAAAACAAAATACAATTTTGTGGAATTTAATATTGTTGAATTTTTTTGGGAAGCAAATAAATATACAAATTGGGCAATTATGAGCTTTGGGAGAAAGCTATTTAAAAACAAGATATTTTTTTCATAAAATAAAAAGTAAAGCAAGTTGAAAATAGTTTTTAATTAGGAATTCAATAAAAACTTCCAATTCCAAAAGCATGGGCTAGAGTATGCCTCCTCTCATATTTAGGACACCATATATAAATTATAATTATTTTGACTAGGAAAGCAATTAAGAAAGCTTGAAAATAACTCGATGGATGTCACTGAGTTGTATTCTTTTCCGCCTATTGAGGCCACAATTTCACTTTGAAATTTAATTTTGACTTAATTATTTTTGTTTAAAAAAAAATTGAACATAGAAGTGTTTGAATGGTTTTTTTTATGGTAGAAATACAATTTCACCTTGAAAGTTTCACCTTGAAAGTTATTTTTCGTTTAATCATTTTTGTTTTAAAAAAAATTGAGCATAGGAGTGTTTGAATGGTTTTTTATGGTAGAAATGGATTTATCACCATAAAAAACTCTGGGGCACCCAAAATCCTGAAGCTTGAAAATTGTAACCCAGATTTTCTAAGAAATTTCCACTATTTTCCAAGTAAAATCATGGATTCATTAGCCCACTCTTAAAATAAATAAGACACCGCACAAGTTACACTTCATGTACCTCTGGGTTGTGAATATAAGTTACGCCTGTGAGAAAACGGAGAAAATGGAGATCGCACACGGACTTAGGGTATCATGCACTAGCAAATTTTGGAATTGCACCGTCGTTGATCAAGTGATTAACAGAGGAAAATAACCCTTTCAAAAAAATTCAATAGCCCAGTGGTTTCAGTTATGGAACACGTCGAGAGTCTTTAAGAAATGGACCTCATTGTGTGATTACGCGTAACTGATGCATGAGAATGATAGGTACATGAATATTTCTTCAATGAATGATGCAAGAAAGAAATCATAGCATGGAAGAAATAAAAAATTTCTACGTGGCTTGATCCCCAAGGAGGGATGGAAAATGTGGAACCCTTTTAAGATCTTCCAAAGTTTTCTTGGGTTATGGGGTTTCTTGCAAAATATTTGAAAAATATCTTTAGCCAGTGGAGGCTACTCCTTTGCTTGTGGAGGACGAGCAAGGTCTAATCCCAACAAGTAGAGGTCTTGGAAACTTGGTTTCCAATATTGCCCTAATTTTTGTCAGGTATTTATCCATGGAATCCCTTTGCATAATGGTTGAAAGGAGGTTTTGGTATTTTCGATTGCTTCTAGCATCCAGAAGCACACAAGAATTCTTGTGGGGGCGATGAGGCTCTTTTTTAAAGGGAGGCAACTCAAAATGGTGATCTACCTTAGAGATTATGGCATCAGGAGAGATGCTTCCATCTCCCTCGTTGCATGTCTAATTGGAGGTGCCAAGGGAAACTTGGAAGCCTCATATTTGAAGCCCAAATCCTTCAAGGATGCCCTTAACCCTAGCCCCAACTCTCAAACTTCAAAAACACTCTCAAGTCAAGCTTTTGTGATGGAGCAATCTAAGACACTCCAAAGTTGCCGATGAATTTTCTTCTCTCAAGGATCATGGTAGTAGATTAGAAACGTAGTGCAATTATATGTCGCTTTAATGGGTTTTGACCCTCGTCATCAATCCTTCGGGATTGGGTTCAACAGAACTGGTCCTAGAATGTGGATTTGATTTTTTGTTCGAAAGGTTTTTTCGTGGTTATCTTCAAGGATAAGTTTGCCAAAATATTTTTGACCAATGACCCTAGTTCTGGGACCAAGGTGGCCTTTCAAGTCAGCCATGGTTTCTGAACTTTAACCCGACTACCATGAAATCTCTAGCCACTCCAGTTTGGGTAAGGCTCCCAAACTTACCTCTTCACTAAATTTGGTGAGAGACCCTAGTAGATATTGGAGACTCAATAGGTTGCTTCATCAAGATGGAAAACAATAGATGGGGTCAAGGGATCATCACATTTGTCCGAGAAGTGGATCTTAGTGAAGGTATGCTAGACAAAATTATCCTCATGTGTGAGGGTAAAAAATCTCACCAGCTATTCGACTACGAAAACACCACTTTTAGGTGTAGAACCTGTCAACAACCTTCAAAGTTTGTTTCCTTCGGCAATAGAGACATTTGGACCCAAGAGGCAAAGAAATATGGTTAAGGATGGAGAGACCCAAAGTATACTTTTGACCCCAAGAATTTTATAGATCATAAGAAGAGTGATGATCAACAACATAAGTCACCCTTGACAACACAACATCTCTATATCATCCTCACATTCATAGCAAAATACCTTTTTTATCATCCATTTAAAGTATACAGTTTTTTTATAATTAATTAAGTTTTAATTAAACAAGTATATACTGTTATTTTTTATATATTATTTTTGTCAAGTTTTTTTCCATTGTTAAAAGTGGAAATATTTCTTTTTCAGTCATTAATATTTTTAGTTTTGATATTGTAGTGAATTTTATAATTAGAAATATAACAAATTAATTTTTATCTATTAAATGATATATATATATATATATATATATATATATAACTTTTGTTTTTTTTTAAATAAATTAAAGTTTTTGAAACCAAAATTTTATATCAAACCTTTTTTTTATGAAATTATATCTTTTAACAAAAATTGATGTTTTAGTTTCTTTAATTTAAATTTGTTATGGATTTTTTTTAATCTCAATAATTTGTTATTTAAAATAATGTTTTTGAATGTAAAAATAGTATAGAAATGCGTAGAACATAATTTAAATTTTCAATTCCAAGAAATAAATTTAATATAATCAAAAACTTTTAATCACTTAAAATCCCTAGAAATTGACCACTATAATCTAGATTTCCTAAAAAATTTGCCTATTTTAAAAAAAATCATAACTAATTTCAATTTGTGAACTCTATAATCTAGATTTCCCAAAAATTTTGCCTAATTTTAATAAAAATCATGACGAATTTCCTAAACTAATTTGTGACGAATTTCCTAAACTAATTTGTGAGCTCTTTAGAGTCCTCGTTATCTATGTGAATGGGTAATATAAAAGGAATTTATGGGCGTTAAATTTTTGCTGAACCATTGAGATATTAAGGCAGAAAATTTATGAGTTCAATTAAATTTTTTCTATAAAAATCTATCACAGATTTTCTCAGGATTTCATACCATTAACGGATCTACAACACCACAACAAATCCATTGGCACTAGGAGCCCTAATTAGTGCGGCCAGGGCTAGATACCTGTATCCTATCCTGTGCTGGTTAAATGGATGTGAGTCCCAACTCTCTGATCTCCTTCGACGGGGAAGCTAATCACTTTCAGTAATGTCTTTACCTTTCGCCTGACCCAAAACGAGAGCACACGTGCAACGCAAAGCACACGAGGGTGTGCATACCAGCCGACCCCAGACTAAGGTTAAAGTTTACCGCGGTGCGGTCAGTGCTTGAGTGGGGTGGTCGGTGAAGTTCCAGGCACGTCTCCAACGATTTATTCCAATCTGCGTTATGGATTCGGCTGTCCCCTGGTCTCCGATTAGACCATTCCCACATAGCCTTCAATTTCATATAAATCCTGCAACCCCTTTGCATTTCTCCAAGTCTACCCATTGATTCGGCTGTCTCCTGGTCTCCGATTAGACCATTCCCACATAGCCTTCAATTTCATATAAATCCTGCAACCCCCTTGCATTTCTCCAAGTCTACCCATTGCTGCAGCAGAGCATCCATCTACGTCTCCCCTAACATTAACATTGATCGACAAAAGTCGAATTATGGAGCTGTCACTGGAAGCTGAGCAAGCAGAGGAATCGTAGCGGGGCGCACAGTGGTGTATATGGAAGCAGCGCTGCAGAGGTAAAGTGGTGACCCCGAGGACTCATCGCTGCCATGCTCTTAGCCAATGACGGCAGCGGAAATCCGTTTTGCCAGGCTAAGTGTGACATCCTACATCTAACAAAAAAAAATAACATTTTCCCTGCCACCTAAATGACATCCTACATATATATATATGATAAAAATTCCTTATTATAATATTTCTTCTCTTCAGAGTCAAAGGATGTTCTTATTTTCCGACATTACTTTTCATTGTAAAGGGCGGGTCAGATTTGGACACGTGAAATCCAGTATAGCAGGGAAGTTCAGAAGCCATCTCGTCAAGTAAAGCTATATTTGGCCTGGGGCCGCTACGTTTTGTCGAGTTGTGTCGAAAGAAAATAATTGGCCATTAAAAGCCTTCGGTGGTGTATCCCTGCAAAAATACTACCAATTTCATGTAATTGCAAATTCAAAAAAGGCCTGGACATTTCCAAAATAATGGTGATTTAGTGTGAAGCAAGAGCCGAATGAATCAGTCAAAAAAAGGCGTGGACATTTCCAAAATAATGTTGATTTATTGTGAAGCAAAAGCCGAATGAATCAATCATGGCTGTGGCTATGTAGAAGAAGTGTAATATCCCTATCTTTAGAACTTACTTTTGGCATTCATGAATTAATAATTTAAAACTAATATAGTGTTAATATGTTTGATTAAGAATTGTTTTTAAATTGTTTATATAGTTTTAGATATATGGTCATCGGGTGTTTTATTAAAATACCTTTTAATGTGAAATTAAGAGTTCAATTACACGTTCCGATCCATGTGAAATAATGAAAATATAACTCTACAAAATTTAAAAGAAAATATTTTTAATTTACAATTAATCTTGCCCTATCAAATAAAAAAAAATAGATATAATTCATAAGGATGGACACACAATGCATGAAAATATGGATTGGTTAAGGCCTCCATCCTCAAACACAGGGCTCTAGATCGAATTTGGTATCATTCTCCTAGAATCCACCCCGCCTTTTTGCTCATGCTCTGCATGGCTGGTGACTTTGGGTCATTTGAAACTCCCGTCCTATTATTATTATTAAAAAATTTGCATGGTTGTAGAACGAGCTTGTTATTCGACCCATCTAACCTCAGCGTAGACAAGGTATGAAGCTGTAACACTCACGTAAATTATTGTAAATTACAATTTTTACCATGTTTTACAAAAACAGTGGTTTCAAGAAACGGTTGAACTAATTCTTGATTAGGTATTCGTTATTTGGGGAGATCGCATGGGTTCATGCTTCACGCTCCAGATTATTAAAGAAGAGCTCGGATCAGATATGGAGGTGGGGCCAATACTTTGGGGAGGAAGAGCAGAGGTGCCCTCGGTTAGTGATACTCCAGCTTCGAATGCAGACTTCCCCAGCATTTGATATCCCAACAATCCAACTTCTGTTTCACGTGGCTGGCCATTCCATACACATAGGTTCATGCTTTGAGAAAACTTGGGTAAACTGATCGAAAACTTGGGTTTACTCGCCATGGAGCCAAGTCGACACAAGTGTGTAACGTGCTTCAGGCAATTCTGCAAAATGGAGCATCTTGTGGAGTCTATGTGGAACGAGACTGCCTGCAACATCTGCCAGAAAAGAAATGGAATTAAAATCTATGCCTACCTATCCACGCATGGTAAGTAAGATACCATTGCCATTGCGTAAGATACCATTGCCATTGTTTTTCTTTGATAATAGTCCACTGGGTAAGAGTAATAATTTTGACTAAATTTATTTATTATATAATTTCTTTCTTTGTGAGTTGAAATATATATAGTTCACTTGTGAGTTGAAATATATAGTTCACTTAATTTACAATTTACTCTCATATCAAGATGGGTAAATATATGAGAAAATAATTCAAGGGAAATAAGTAGAGATTTTCCTTCTTAAGGTGAAAATATGTTTTGGTGGACATATTGAGATTAAGGCTTTGGTAACCTTATATTGAGACGTTTGAAATGCATGCATATCTAAAATAGGCATGTGTCTAATGTGTGTATTTATTTCATGCATGTCTGGATAAATATGCATGTTTTCATATTCTTTATACATTGTATTTAATGCAGATAGATAGGAAAAACATATGCATATATTTAAAATATGTGAGATACGAATAAGATTTATCAACTAATGATATTACATTGGTAAAGATTAGTTATTCAATAAATCCATGCGTAAATACCATGGTGAAGGTAAAGATTATATATATCATATAGTTTTTTTCAGAAAAAGGCTATTAGAAAATAGAAAGAACACTAATGATCTTTCTCATATTTCTTGAGATAAGAAAATGATATTTTGGAAAGAGTATATTCATCTCGAGAGTAGAAGATAAGCCCATTGTGTTACTTCCTTTGCAAGGGTTTGCAAAGGTTACATGTTAAATTTGTTATTAGTTTGAAGGTCCCAAATAAGGGTTACTTATGGTATTTTATTCATTAACCATGTGGGAATTAGTAATGAATTAATAAATCCATGGCTAGTTTCATAAAACCATGAATAGTTTACCATGACAATGGTAAAGATTAAAATCCATGGGTAGTTTACCATGGTGTTTGCAAATGTTAGTTAATTCCTAATTCGATGAATAGATTACCATGGTTTGGTAAAGTTAAGTTATTTAATAAATTCATGGTTAAAGGAACTAATCGTTTATATTCCTTTAGATTAACAAACTAAGTGATTATTTTTATATTATCATGATTATGATGTTAATTCTTTTTGGAGGAAGATCATGCATAAGCATGCAACATATGCATTAACTTTTATTGAAAAATAATGTACATATTTGTATGTAGAAAGATAGCTTGTAGTATTAAACTACATTGAATATGAATGTTTAGTACAATCTTTGGAAAAGAGGACATGTATTTATATTCTTAATTGCATATTTTTACAAAAAGAAAACATATGTTTATATGCACACTAGCATTGAGATTTTCTTTGTGAAGACTTGTGAATGAGGTTATGTGCTTCGTTGTGTAAGCACTCCTTCAGGGAGACTAGAATCGATATGCATTCGCATGCATGGGTTGTTATGTTAGCTTGCATTCCATGCACTAAAAGTAATAGCTTAAGGGTTAGCTATTTTGATTAAATTTATGTAAATCACATGTATAAATATTATGCATTAACTTTTATTGAAAAATAATGTACATATTTGTATGTAGAAAGATAGCTTGTAGTATTAAACTACATTGAATATGAATGTTTAGTACAATCTTTGGAAAAGATGACATGTATTTATATTGCTAATTGCATATTTTTACAAAAAGAAAACATATGTTTATATGCACACTAGCATTGAGATTTTCTTTGTGAAGACTTGTGAATGAGGTTATGTGCTTCGTTGTGTAAGAACTTCTTTAGGGAGACTCCTTTGGAATTGATATGCATTCGCATGCATGGGAGCGACATTTGTTATGTTAGCTTGCATTCCATGCACTAAAAGTAATAGCTTAAGGGTTAGCTATTTTGATTAAATTTATGTAAATCACATGCATAAATATCCTAACTGATGTATCAGTTTATTTTAAAGAAAATCTTGGGAGATGTAGCCATTGTCTTGAAAAAATGTGTGCTTATGCGACGTAAGCATTAGTTATTGTGATGACTTATAACCAACACGTTGTTAAAGGGAGAATCTCAAGGTGTTTTACTTGCTTGTCATAAATATACATGAGTAGATGGAGAAACTACTATAGTACAGAAATGTGAAATGATTGATTTATATTTTATGAATCTTGACATCATTTTATGTTGAAAGCATCAAAGCAGGGAATGATGGTGACAAATACAAAGGAATATTATGCTCGTCATGTACAAAGGAAAATTATGCTTGTCCTGGTGGCAGGTAAATGATTAATGTTTGTGCGGATGAGTGTGAGTTGCAGGAAGGTCCAATGTACGATGGTCCATTGTGGGTACATCCATGCCACCAAGATGTGAAGATATGAAGATATGAAAACCAAAGGGTAAATGGTATCATATTTATTGTAATGGCTTTAAGCTAGATATTTGCATATTTCCTTGTAATATTATATAAATGATGGTTAAGGGATGGTCTCCCTTATAAGCCATTGAGTGATGGGTTGAACACCCTCACGAGCGTTTAATAATAAAATTAAATGTTTGCTGGTTTTCACCCTACGAGGTTTCCAGGGTATATTAGTGTTCAATGATGTGATTGATTATTGTGTTAAGTTGATGATGTTGATTCCTTTCTTGTTATGATGTTCATAATGACAAGTATGTGATGACTATATGAGTAATGAAATGAATGGAAGGTTACATCATACAATATTATGTTAATATACTATAATGGAGGTTGTTAATGGTTAAGGAGCTTACTATTCCTATTCTAAAAGTTACACTATGAACTGGGAAACATTCTATGTAATGATGAGTAAGGATTATTTAATGGTGAATGGTTAGTTACCCATGAGTAACTTGTATAAATTTTTTTATCTCCTTACATTTCCATGTGAAGTTAATGGTGTATGTTATAGAAGCAAAGGGAAGTTATTTGAGGAATGCACATAGGATTTAGAGAAGTTATTTAAGGAATACACAGGATTTCATGGATATTGCACATAAATGATAAGTATCCATGATATTCTTGAAAGAAAAAATTGCATATAATTTTTTTGCATTATATAAAGCAAAATATTTATTTAAAAAAAAAATAAAAAAATCATATGAATGGTTTCCATAAAAAGATTAGTAAGTATTTTTTGAAAAATATTGCACGGTAAAAGACAGATTATTTTATTAATTTTTTTATATTGCAAGGATTTGTGTAGAAAGATAATTTATTTTATTAATTTTCTTGGGAATATTTGCATGGTTCTTATGCATTAGATTCTTTAAAATATTGAAGGAATTTGACTATGGAAAGATGGGTTATTTTATTAATTTTCTTTTCGCAATATTTGCATTAGAATTTTGAAAAGTTTGACAGGATGTGTGTAGAAAAATAAAAATGATTTAACTTGGAAATATTTACATGGGTCTTATGCATCAATATCTTAAAAAGAAACACACGCAAACCTTGTATATAAAAAATAAAGACCCCGTGATATTTTCTTGAAAAAAGAATGCATGTGAACTTTGCACATTAAAAAGAAATATGCATTGACATGCACAAAAATAATAATAATAATAGTAATAATAATAATAATTATTATTATTATTATTATGTTAGTTTTTTTCAAAAATAATATGTGTTTACATACACAAGGTAATAGCTATTATGCTAGTTTTTTTTTGTTTTTTATGAGTAGTTGTTGTAGTCTTTCTATTGGGAAAGAATGTGCTCTTGTGTGAAGAAATAAAAAATAGATGTGGTGATTATCCTTTGCAAATATTTCACTCTTCTTGTACAAAGAGGTAGTGAAAGCTATTGTGAGGTAAAATATAACTATTCCCTTTCTTATTATGCATGTGAGGTATGGATATATAAGTATGTCTTCTTAATCTTTATGAATTTTACATTGTGTGTTTGAGATTTGAATGGATAGACATGTGTGATTCTTTTCTAATTATGTGCTTTTAGTTAATGTATGTGCACTGTCAATAAAGAGGCATGCCTTGATACTTTGTAGGAATTTTATTTATGTGTTAGCATAAAATAACGATTCAAAATGCGGAATAAATACTTAAAAGGAATCGAAAATTAAAACTTAAAATTTCCCATTAAATAATACCTTCAACGATTGATGAATTATACTATGTAGAAAAAGTGATTTTGCAGAGATGAAATCTGCACAAAGACCAACGCTCCAAGAAGTGCTCCAACAAATGGTTTATTGCAGATTCTTCAAGGAAATGAAACAGACTTTAATAAAACTATAACGCAACAGCTAGAGCCTCGAGAGTTCTTCTCCACGTTCTCTTTTCTGCAACGGAGCTTCCTTAACGTAGTCACTACATAGGACTGCGTCCTCAACACCAACACTAAAGAAAATCTGAAGGCATTTCCAAGCTCTCCTCACTCTGACTTGATGGTGTAAGGCTAAAGGGGATTAAGTTAGTGAGCTTGGGGACCAAACAAAATAATTTATAGCCAAGCTTCCATCAAGCTTTTGTTGGCTATTCGTTAAGTGTTCCACAAATCATGGTAGATAACTGTAATGGGAGTAACGGACTAGATAACTGTAATGGGAGTAACGGATCACTTCAGAAGCTCCCAAAAAGAAATTAATTAAATTCAGTTGATTTCCTACTTTAAGGAAATAACTGCAGTTGGTTTCCATAATTTAAGGAAACAACTGCAGATCAGTTTCCAGAAATCACACGTTGGGAGAGGGAGCTTAATATTCTCCCACTTGGTCCATACTTCCAATCTTAATGTCTCATCTTAAAACCCATTGAAAATCTATATTAATTAATAGATACATGAATCACGGCGATAAGTCCTCTAATGACAAGTATTATCTTCCAAGTATTACTATGTATTTATTTCTATTAAAATTTATGTGGCAAAAAAATCTTAATGAATAAACCATATGTTCATTCTTGGTCCTACATAGATGAATTCTCTCAAATCAAATTAATGTGCACATAAATATGAGAAAAACGTCACAATAATTAAGAATTTCATTAAAATAACATTGTTCATACAATGAGAAACTACATAATGGAACCAAGTCCCATATTCATTACATGATCCTTGAATTTAAACGGTGGCATGCCCTTAGTCAAAGGATCAGTGATCATCAACTCAGTGCAACATGCTCAATGACCACTTTCTTTTCTTTAACACGTTCCCTTATAGCTAAATACTTAATGTCGATGTGTTTATTTCGACTCCCACTTTTGTTGTTCTTAGCCATAAAAATAGCAGCTGAATTGTCGCAATACATTCTCAATGGCTTAGAAATAGAATCCATAATTCTAAGCCCAGAATTGAAACTCTTAAGCCATACACCTTGTAAAGTAGCCTCAAAACAGGAGACGAACTCGGCTTCCATAGTGGAAGTGGAAATCAAGGTCTGCTTGGCACTCCTTCATGATACAGCTACACCGACCATCATAAAAATGTATCCCGATGTTGATTTGTGTGAATCAACACATCCAGCAAAGTCAAAATCTGAGTAGCCAATTACTTCCAAATTGTCCATCCGTCTATACATAAGAATGTAGTTTTTGGTTCCTTGAAGGTACCTCATTACTTTCTTTGCAGCTCTCCAGTGGTCTAAACCTGGATCACTCTGATATTGTCCCAACATTCCCACAACAAATGCAATGTCAGGTCTTGTGCAGACTTGAGCATACATTAAGCTTCCAACAACAGAAGCATATGGAATGTTCTTCATTTGTTCCCTTTCAAAGTCGTTCTTCGGGCATTGGTTCAAATTGAACCTATCACCTTTCACAATGGGAGCGATACTTGGTGAACAATCCTTCATCCGAAATCTCTCTAATATTTTAATATAGGTTTCTTGAGACAGATCCAAGATGCCTCAAAATCTGTCTCTATGGATCTTAATGCCGATGACATAAGATGCCTCACCCATATGCTTCATATCGAAATTTTTAGAGAGGAATTGTTTCACCTTATGCAGCAAACCCTTATCATTGGTTGCTAGCAAAATTTCATCCACATATAAAACAAGAAAACATATTTTACTCTCACTGACTTTCAGGTATATACATTCATCCATAATGTTTTCTACAAAACCGAAAGAAGAAATTACATTATGAAATTTCAAATACCATTGGCGGGATGCTTGTTTTAATCCGTATAATGATTTCTTGAGCTTGCAAACCAATTTCTCACCATCACTAGAGGAGAATCCTTCAGGTTGTTTCATGTAAAACTCCTCCTCTAGATCTCCATTGAGAAATGTCGTTTTCACATCCATTTGGTGCAAATCCAAGTCAAAATGGGCTACTAATGCCATAATAACGCAAAAGGAATCTTTCTTAGATACAGGAGAGAAAGTTTCTGTGTAATTGATTCCTTCTTTCTGATTGAATCCCTTTGCAACGAGTCTTGCATTGTATCTCTCAATGTTTCCCAATGAGTCTTTCTTTGTCTTAAAGACCCATTTACATCCAATGGCTTTTGCACCATTAGGCAACTCAACAAGATCCCATAATTCGTTACTCTTCATAGAATTCATCTCTTCCTTCATGATATCATACCATAATTCTGATTCTTTGCAACTCATGGCTTGAGAAAAAGACTCGGGATCATTTTCGGCTCCAATGTTGTAGTCAGATTCTTGCAGATACATAATATAATCATCAGGTATTGTTGATCTCTTTGGTCTTGTAGATCTTCTTAATGTTGTACCACCATCTTCTTGAGAAGTATTTGGTTCAACTTTTTGTTCAAAAATTCTTGGCAATTCTTGAACTATCTAATCTATTGGAATGTCATCAGCAGCTTGTGGAACTTCAACAATTGGTTGTTCAATACCAGTTTGTACTTGAGGGGTGCTGTGAACAATAACCAATCTATCACTCGAGGTGGAAGGTTGAGATTCTGAATGATCCTTCTCAGAAACTATGTTCCTGACTTGATCGCTCCCACTGATCAAGTCATTTTCAAGAAACTTTTCATTTCTTGATTCCACAATCCTAGTGCTGTGAGATGGACAGTAAAATCTGTAACCTTTAGACCCTTCAGCATATCCAATGAAATACCCACTAATGGGCTTTGGGTCCAGCTTCTTATCTTGTGGATTATATATTCTCACTTCAGATGCGCATCCCCAAATGCACATATGTCACAAACTCGGTTTCCAACCTTTCCATAATTCAAAAGGCGTTTTAGGAACAACCTTGGTTGGAACTCGGTTTAATATATACACTGTCGTCTTAAGTGCTTCAGTCCACAAGGATTTAGGAAGATTGGAGCTGCTAAGCATACTCTGCACTATGTCCAATAATGTTCGGTTTCTTATTTCTGCTACACCATTCTGGTCGAGTGAACCAGGCATGGTGTATTGGGCAAAAATCCCATGCTCTTGAAGAAATTTTGCGAATGGCCCAGGTGCTCGTCCATATTCTGTGTATCTACCATAATATTATCCACTTTTATCTGATCTCACGATCTTAATTTGCTTGCTGCATTAATTCTCTACTTTAGCCTTAAAGATCTTAAAGGCATCTAATGCTTCGCTCTTTTTATGAAGCATGTAGAGATACATATATCATGAGTAATCATCTATAAAAGAGATGAAGTATCTCTGACCATGTGATTCCATGTCTGGACTACATATATCAGTATGTATGATCTCTAATATGTCTGAACTTCTATTGGCACCTTTCTTTGACTTGTTGGTCTGCTTTCCCTTTATGCAGTCCATACAAGTCTCAAAATCAGTAAAATCCAGAGTATTAAGTACCCCTTCATTTATCAATCTTTTAATTCTTTCTATGGAGATATGACTAGTCTCTGGTGCCGTAATTTAGAGGAATTTTCATTAATAACACATCTTTTAGTGCCAGTGTGAACATGCATTGAATCATAAGTGACATTGTTTTGTAAATTAATGCAGTAAATACCATTAGACAAAATACCATTCCCAACACAATCAGATTTATAAAATAAATTGAAGGATGTTTCTGAAAAGTTAAGGGAATATCCAAAAGGTACAAGCCTTGAAACTGAAATCAAGTTTCTAGAAAAACTTGGAACATAAAAGGTCTTTTCTAATTCTAAAACAAAGCCACTACTTAAATTTAAATAGCATGTTCCTATAGCTTCCACATGCGAGCCCATCTTGTTTCTTGATAAGATGCTTTGCTCACTTCCCACTAGCTTCCTTAGGTTTTGCAAACCCTGCAAGGAATTCGAAATGTGAATTGTTGATCCAGAATCAATCCACCAAGTGTTAATATTGACATTAACCATGTTAGATTCATAACAAACAAATGAGATTGGATTACCTTTGTCCGTAAGCCATTTTTGAAATTTGGTGCATTCCTTCTTCATGTGTCCCTTCTTTTTACAGAAGAAACACTTGGAATCCTTCTTGATATCGGCTTGGGGAGGTACTTTACCTTTCCCTTTCTGATTGGCTTGAGATTTTCCCTTTCCTCGCGTGTCAGCATTACACTTTCTCCTATTTCCATCACTATTCTCTCTTCCTCTTGAACACACATGGTCATGAGTTCATTAATTGACCATTTATCCTTATGTGTGTTGTATGAGATTTTTAAGGGACTTTATTGGTGCAGAAGGGTGTTCAGGATGTAGTGCACCAGGAAAGACTCCGATATTTCAACCTCGAGTTTCGTCAATTGAGCCACAGTGTCCCTCATTTGCATGATGTGCTCGCGCACACTTTTCACACCGGTGAGCTTTAGGGATGAGAACTTCATGATTAGTGTGCTTGCTAGTGCCTTGTCTGAAGTGATGAATTGATCATCAATGGCTTTCAGCAAGTCTCAGACCTTTTCATGCTGTTCAATGGAACCACGAATACCAGCTAAAATTTTAGTCTTAATGAACATCATGCTTAGGCGATTAGATCGTTCCCATCGTTCATAAAGCGTGATGTTCGCAGCAGTGCTGGTATTATTGAGTGTCGGTGGTTCATCTTTCCTAATAGCATAGTCTATGTCCATCCACCCCAAATGAAGGAGAACTCTCTCCTTCCAGACCTTATAGTTATCTCCCTTAAGTTCAGGGATATCAGTACGAATTTCAGAGAAATTTGTAGGTTGTACAACTGCATAAAATTAAAGATCACATGTTTATGTTAAAATTGAGGGATAAATAAAATTTCATGCTTTACCAATGTAAATCACGCTTAAAAATGAATCTAATGACATAAAAATTGTCTGTGGACTAAATTTTTATTTCAAGCAAATTCATTTATTCTTTATGATAGAATTTATCAAATTATTCACTTAATTCATAGTTCTAAGGGTCTATTATGATTATAATTTGTTATAAATTCTATCTTAGTTTTGAACTTTGTGATAAAACTATTAATTCATAATTCCTGTGGGTAAGTTATGAATATTTTACCCTAATTAATTACATAAATATAACAAAAATTCCTATGGGATAAAATTTATTATATTTAGTATAATTAATTACAATTAATGTCTAAAGTTTTGAACTTTATGATAAAACTATTAATTCATAATTCTTGTGGGTAAGTTATGAATATTTTATCCTAATTAATTACATAAATATAACAAAAATTCCTATGGGATAAAATTTATTATATTTAGTATAATTAATTACAATTAATGTCTAAATATTCTTTATGTGATCCTAATCAATCATAATATATATAATTTTATTTAATTAGAGATGTTGTGGCTATTCTCTTAATCAATTAAAATTATATGGATCACTAGACATTATTTACATAATATATATATATATATATATATATATATATATATATATATATATATATATATATATTAACTTGACATGAGAATAATGATAATTTTCATAAATAAAATTACAATATTTATGCATAAGTTTTAACGATAGGTCTCGTTTACTCATCCAAAATAGCATATTTTAACTAGAGTAGAAATAATGAATTCATGCAAATTAAATTGCGCAACAATTATTCAAATTGCACTAAATAAATATTATAATCATAAAATTGAGAAAAAAAATTAGACATATTTCCAAATAATTTAATTCAGAAAATTCTCAAAATATGTCTATAATCACCAAGGCAGAGATAAAACCTTCCTTTGATACCAAATGTTAGCATAAAATAATGATTCAAAATGCGGAGTAAATACTTAAAAGGAATCGAAAATTAAAACTTAAAATTGCCCATTAAATAATACCTCCAGCCATTGATGAATTATACTATGTAGAAAAATGTAATTTTGCAGAGATGAAATCTGCACAAAGATAAACGCTCCAAGAAGTGCTCCAATGAATGGTTTATTGCAGATTCTTCAAGGAAACGAAACAGACTTTAATAAAACTTTAATAAAACTATAACGCAGTAGCCAGAGCCTCAAGAGTTCTTCTCCAAGTTCACTTTTCTACAACGAAGCCTCCTTAACGTAGTCACTACATAGCACTGCGTCCTCAACACCAACACTAAAGAAAATATGAAGGCACTTTCAAGCTCTCCTCACTCTAACTTGATGGTGTAAGGCTGAAGGGGATTAAGTTAGTGAGCTTGGGGACCAAACAGAGGAATTTATAGCCAAGCTTCCATCAAGCTTCTGTTGGCTATTCGTTAAGTGTTCCACAAATCATGGTAGATAATTGCAATGGGAGTAACGGACTAGATAACTGCAATGGGAGTAACATATCAGTTCAGAAGCTCCCAAAAAGAAATTAATTAACTTCAGTTGATTTCCTAATTTAAGGAAATAGCTGCAGTTGGTTTCCATATTTAAGGAAACAATTGCAGATCAGTTTCCAGAAATCACACGTTGGGAGAGGGAGCTTAACATTATGCACATGAAAAATGTTTGAATCATAACTATTAGATATTTATTATTAGGTTTTGATAAATATTTTATATAATCATGATGTCAAGTTGTTGGCGGGAGTAATTGTAAAGTAGCAATGTGAATGATGAATTATTAGTGTCTAACTCATCCCTTATACAACAACTAAAAAATGGATTATAGTTAACACTATGGAAGACAACCACTGCAAGGAACAACCAAACCAAAAAAAAAAGTGCTCGAAAAATTGTGGGGTAAATGATATCATGATTTATGTAATGGTTTCTAGTTAGTTATGCATGAATAAAAGATTATATTTATTTGTAATTTTTTTTAACAATGGACGAAGGATGAACTCCTTTTCTTCCATTGAGTGGGGTGAACTCTCTCAAGAAATGTTTAATAAAATAAATGTTTGTGGGTTTTTCCTTTCCTTTCGGGTTTACAGGTATATCAATATCCATCGATGTGATTTCCTGTTTTTTCATTTTGATGATATTTCTACCTTACATGAGGTTGATATTTACAACATCAAATATGTTATTAATTAGCCTAATTAAATGAACAATGATAATGATGTAAGGTTACAACAGAAACCGTTATGTTAACATATTGCAATAATGGTTGTTACGTTATGTACTTTTTTATTCCATTTCTAAAATTATTTAATGTAATGATAGTAATTTTATATAATGATTAGTTAAGGAATATGGAATAAGTCATTGAGAATACTACATGCTAGTAAATCTACTAAAATTTTCTAATCCTATAAATTTTTATACCAAATTTACCAAAACATTTTACAAGATTTTACAAAAAATACTTACTATTAGACAATATTCCATGAAATGTTTTCACAAATTAAGAGACAAAAGCTAAATTGTATATATATATGTAAATAATTCTGAACATTATTACTTAATAAAATTTGGCATAAACAAATTGAAGATACTTAACTACCAAATTTAAAAATTAGCCGATGGCTTATATTGAAGTAAAATATTTTTAATGTTTGGTGGCATGTTTATGGAGTTATCTATGTTATATCGTTTTCAAAAGAATATGTGTCGTTTTTCTCACCTCTTCTTAGGCAAGAAAATATTCACATGGTGATGATTATAACTTTGATATGAGGTATGTAACTTTTTAGTGCGGTTTTTTTTTTTTTTTTAATGATGTGGGGTATATTGTTTTTAGTGTAGCTTTATACAATGTTGAAATATAGTAAAGTCCAAGAAATTTTAAAATTTTATATATCTATATATAAAATTTTATATCGCATTTTTATTATATAAACAAATATATATATATAATTAATGGTTTTATTGGAAATTAAATTAAAAAAAAAATGAAAGTATTATTGAGATATAATTTCTATTGAAAAAAAATGAAATCATTAAAGTTGTGATTGTAGTTTTTAGTAAATTGTTATGATGAGGTATTTAGTGTTGAATGTAGAAAGTATGATGTAGATTTGCAACTGTTCATGAAATTTTAATCAAAATCGCAAGACACAAACCTATTCTAGTGCTTTACGAAAGTTAATTCACAATTTTGAATATCAATCACAGATATGCAATGAGAAATAACACACAAGAACACCGTATTTTTCCTGGGGAAAGAAATCTGCTAAAAACCCCAATGCCTTATTGCATTAATCTGATGAATATAGACGTATTATAATTTATCTGCTCAACTAAGCATAATTGACAAATGAATAACCTATCTCTTTGTTGACGAAGAAAATATGACTCGTACTTAGTCAATTTCAGCCTCTGCTTGAGCCCCTATTTCCTTGTGCCATTCCAGAGAAATTAGGCCCCTATTATTTAGAAAATCCATCCAAAATGATTGCGCAATCCCCAAGGTTGATCATTTGACTACATGCAACACATGTACACTCAAGACTAGTCTACAACTGATTTTATGCCGCCTTGGAATCTCCACCACATCTCGAGAACTTGAATTCTCTGTATGCAATCGCTATTCTGGGTTGATTGATCAATTAACTAGGTGATCACTAAGTTTGACTAAATTCACACTGCACAACTAACCTTCCAGTAGTTCCTCCAACATTTATAACTAGTTTAGCTGAAATCAACTTGAAATAAATGACTTGGATTACTACAAATTATAAATCACAAATGCTTAATTGAACTCTAACTCTTCTAACTCGAATTTACTAATCTAACTCAGTGACAAGAGCCATGTCACCACAACTAACTACATCTAAGTTTTTTATCGAATGAGTTAATTATGGTGATATAGTTCTTATCACTCAGATAACTTAGTTTATTCGAGTTGCAGGCATGAACTTGAGTTGTGTATAGTGATTCTGAAATTTTAGGATCTTATGTTGATTTAATTTCAGTTGTAACAATTTAATGTTGTTAAATTGAGTTATGGTCAGTTAAACTAGTTCCAACTATTGGAGGAACTAGTGGAAGGTCTAGTATCGGGGTGTAACTTCAGTGTTTAACTAGTTAACTGATTAATCCACCTAAATTAACTGATGCATGCATAGAATTCAAGTTACCCAGTTGATATTAGAGTTCAAGGACAATGTACTATTAGTTTTAAACTATTCCAAGTTGTATAGGTCATGCATGCAAACAGAGAAGGACCTAAGGGGATTGTGCAATCCAGATTGAGGATTTTTCCTAAATAATAGGGGATAATTCCTCGAGGAACAAGGCAAGGAAATAGGGGCTTGGAGGCTCGAAATTTTGACTAGTTATTGGCCAATGTCGGTCAGTCAGGCGAAGGATAGAAGATATAGGTGTAGGTTGCACTCAAGCTTGAGCAAGCATATTGTATTCATCCAAATTATTTGATTATTGCAATACATATAGTAAGGGGTTTGAGAAGTTGTTTTCCCATAGATATATCTTTGTGTATGTATGTTGAATCTGGATACATGTTAATGATTTTTGTTCTTGATCGTGAACTTACATCTGCAGAATAATATAGTAGATTCTAGTCTTGTGATTTAGTAAATTCCATGAGTAGTTTAGGATATACACATTAATTTGTATATTTTATCAAAGATAGATTCACAGTAGAGAAGAGAATTCGAGGTTTTCATTACAGGAGGTTCAAATTTGAAGATCAGTGTTGCAGGGTTTCTCCAGGACTGAAAAGGTGGATTTCAATGAATTGAGGCTTGAGTATGCTTTGGAAGGAACCACAAATTTTGTGGCACAAAATATCTGCATGGATGCAATATTGGATGATAATGGGATGCTAGAATACATCAAGAAAAATGTAGCAAAATCCCCAAAATTTAATGCCCAAGGTCTTGCTCAGTGGAAGAAGGATGTGGCTAAGGTGAGGAGAATCATATTGGAGGGTGTTTGAGATCATATTGTCTCTAATCTCCACGAGAAAGAGACTCTATTCACGATGTGGAAAACACTAACATATTGTAGAAAATCTCTAACACAACTATAATACCATGTAGAAATTATATCAATGGATTCAATCCGATCATGCAATGTACTAAATCAAGATATTGAATCCTTCTACAATATTTGCAGAATATAAAACACGATCGCTCAATCACATGCAAGTAAGAGAAAGGAAATTATCAATCACACAATACAAGATGTTATTGGGGAAATAACCTGCTCAAAACCCCTCTATCATATATTTTACATAGTAAAATAATCATGAAACAATACAATGTTTTCTCACACCGAGAAAGTCATGCACTGTACTGATCGTCTCACCCTGATCCTACTCAAAACTGACTAGCAATTCTTAGGAAAAATTGACTAACACTTAGCCAATTCTCAGCCCTTTCTTAGCCCAACCTTTCTCACGCAATCCCTAGGCAATAAATCCCTATTAAATAGGATAATCAACCTTCCTTGATTGCACAATCCCTATGGAGCCTTCCTCTAACTTTATAATTGCACCTGGGCAGTTCGCTAAAAATACAATTGATAGTTTACTTGCCTTAAACCTTTGTCTCAACTGGGTCTCCATCAAAATTGGCATGCATGCAACTATTAATAGTGAATCATTAGTTACTTGGTAGATCACTACTTGTGAATTAAATCTATTTTAACTCACTTGATCTTCCACTAGCTCATCAATGAGTTAGAACTAGTTAAACTTATTTTAACTCAATTACTGTGAATTAATTGATTGCACTCACACCACACTAGTGCTAAAATTGCAACTGGACCCTATAAATAATAGAATCACTCAACATACCTATCCTTTGACCCTCAACTCGAAATTCTTAAGCTAACTAAGTCTATCACACTTGGTTAACTATTACAAGTTGTTATGAGATAATATTACAATTTTTTTTTTAATTTAATTAAGGATAATTAAATCAAAAGCCTCACATGGTAACCATTTTTGGGTGCCATTTTCTAGATTTTCTTTCTGGATGCCAATTTCACTATTTCTTGTTGCAAATTTCAACACTCCCTCTCAACAATAAAGGAATCAATATGTCCCGATCTGTTACCTTTGGAATGTTCTGCATGCAACACTTCTCTAGTATTTTTCTCACATGAAACTCTCCTGAAAATGAATAACCTCCAAAATCTTAATTAGTATAATGCATCTGTCATCAGAGTCTTCTGACTACTGCTAACTTCTACACATGCCTACTGGACTCTCTGCACTGCTGTTGACATCTGCATATGTGCTCTCGACACTATTGCCAACTCTGATTTGTGCTCCAGTATCAGACACTTGTCACTCTTATTTCTGCCCTCCTGACATCTGACAGCATCAATCTAACTGATCATTCCTGCTACTGCTATACTGTGGGATCCTTGTAGCTAGGTTCGATCCATGAGACACACCATCTCAATGGACCCTACCCAAATTTCTTCTTGGGATTAATTCTACACATCTCCCCACCTCACACCTGGAGGTATAGTTGCATGTACTCCCTCTGCCCATCTGGCTTGAAATTTCCCCCTCCTGGAGGTCTCTGCTTGAGTGGACTCTTCCACTCGATCCCCTATCTGCTTCTCCAATTGTGGCTGCTACACACCCTTCTAAGACTTCTTCTGAGGTTGCATGTTGAGAGATAATTTGTCCCTCTCAACCACCAAGTCATTAACCACTACTTTGCTCCTCAAATCCTTGCATACATCCTCAACCTCGAGAGCATACAGGTTCTTGACTCTTGAACCAATCTGCATCACCTGTCCTGTGGCTATTTGTTTAAGGAAAATTTTTCCTTTTCTAAACATCACTTCATAACCACAGTCTTCCAATACTACTACGAAGACAAGATTCTTCCTCAGGCTTGGAACATAAAAAACATCTGTTAGTCTAGGAGAGGATTCAGACTCCCTTTGAAAGGTAATTGTACCTATCATGACCACGCTATACCCCCCATTATCTCCAAACTCTATGTTCTGTTGGAGGTCCTTCTCCTCCAAGTCACTGAAGAGATCTCTATTCCCCGCCAGATGGAACCAGGCACTGCTTTCTAGATACCACATGCATCCCATTACAGTGCTGGACATGCATGCAATGAGAGTAAAATCAACCTCGAACTCTGAATCCAATGCTTCACCCGCTACAACTGTAGGCTCATTCTTGCTTGCCTTCTTCTGTGGACAATTCGAAGCATAGTGCCCATGCTCGTGACAATGAAAACATCTAATATTGGACAGGTCTCTATTTCCCTCTTTGCCTTGGGATTTCATTCCCTTGGCCTTCTTTTGTTTTCCCACTAATGCACAATCTTATTCTTTGTTGGTGGTGGAGGTCCCGTCTCTGGTGCTCCGCCTTATCTCTTCTATTACAAAATCCGACCATAGTCGCTCCCAATCTGGTAACTTCTCCCTCCCGTTCACAGAGTCCTGGTAACTATGCCAGCTCTTAGGAAGGCCTAGAAGTGCTAGGCTCACCAAGTCATCATCGGCTATGGTCACACCAACACTTCCAATCTCATCTCGACATTGAGTGAACTTCTCCAAGTATGTCGGTACCGTCTTGCCCTCCTCCTTCTTGATCTTTCTAAGCTTGTCTTTCAACGCCAACTTCCTTTGGTCATTGTTGTTCTGAAAAAGATATGTCAAGGCCTTCCACATAGCATATGGAGTTTCCTTCCCATGGATACTCGAGACAATATGATCTTGAACTCCCTCCACCAAGATCCTCCTTTCCTTTCCTACCTTCTTCTGCCATACATCAAGAAGTTGGGCATCTGCTGATGCGGGCTTGGGAATATCATTATCTATGAATTCCTTCAACCCATTGTCCTCCAAAACTACCTCCATCATGTCCTTCCATGCAATATAATTCGAACTGCCCTCGAGTGCATATTCGAGTCTCAAGCCTTTGAAAGACATCTTAATCCGCTTCTAGGTCCAAATAAGGTATCTGCAAATTTGAATACTATTCAACACAAACTCAATTTCTACTCCACTATTGTGATTCCTAGCACTATGATGCCATGTAGAAAATATCTGACACAACTATAATACCATGTAGAAATTATATTAGTGGATTCAATCCAATCATCCAATATACTAAAGCAATATACTGAATCCTTCTACAATATTTGTGGAATATAAAACACGATCGCTCAATCACATGCAAGAAAGAGAAAGGAAATTATCAATCACACAACACAATATGTTATTGGGGAAAGCACCTGCTCAAAACCCCTCTATCATATATTGTACATAGTCAAAGAATCATGAAACAATACAATTCTTTCTCACACCGAGAAAATCCTGCACTCTACCGATCGTCTCACCCTGATCATGATAAAAAATGACTAGCAATTCTTAGGAAAAATTGACCAACACTTAGCCAATTCTCAGCCCTTGCTTAGCCTAGCCTTTCTCATGCAATCCCTAGGCAATTCATCCCTATTAAATATCATAATCAAGCTTCCTTGACTATGCAATCCCTATGGAGCCTTCCTCTAACTTTATAACTGAACTTGGGCAGTTCGCTAAAAATACAACTGATAGTTTACTTGCCTTAAACCTTTGTCTCAACTGGGTCTCCATCAGAATTGACATGCATGCAGCTATTAATAGTGAATCATTAGTTACTTGTTAGATCACTACTTGTGAATTAAATCTATTTTAATTCACTTGATCTTCCACTAGCTCATCAATGAGTTAGAACTAGTTAAACTAATTTTAACTTAATTAATGTGAGTTAATTGATTGCACTCACACCATAATAGTGCTACAACTACAACTGGACCCTATAAATAATAGAATCAATCTACATGCCTATAATTTGAACCTCAACTCGAAATTCTTGAGCTAAATAATTTTATCTCACTTAGTTAACTATTACAAGTCGTTATGAGATAAGATTACAATTTGTTTTTAATTTAATTAAGGATAATTAACTCAAAAGCCTCACATGGTAACCATTTCTGAGTTCCATTTTCTAGATTTTGTTTCTGGATGCCAATTTCACTATTTCTTGTTGAAAATTTCAACATAGATTTGTTTGAGAACAATAGTGACCATAGGAAGCTAACACTCAAGGAAAATCTTCAAAGTATTAAGATGCAAAAGAATGAAACAATTCTATAGCATCTGATCAAGTTTACACAGTGTCGTGATGAACTTGGTGGGGTCGGTGTTATTTTCCTTGAAGAAGATCTCGTACCTCTAGCCCTCTTGGGCCTTCCAAAGAGTTGGAATAGTTATCAATATTCAGTAAATGGTAGGGAAAAGCTATCAGAGTGGGAGTGGTTATGGTATGATCTAGTGCATGAAGAAATCAGGCGAAGCAACAAAGACTAGACTTCATCCAAGGCCGAGGATGAGGAGAATTGTCCCTTAGATGGAAAGGCAAAGAAAGGGAAAGGGAAGAAATCCCAATACAAAGCAGAGCCTAGTTAAGGGGGCAAGTTGAAAAACTTGTCCAAAGTCAATTTCTTTCACTATCATGAATTCAAGCACTATGCCACAAAATTTCCACACGTGAAAGAAAGAAAGAAGACCTTAGGAGGAGCAGTAGGTGAAGCCCTAGCTTCACAATTAGAGATTTATTTGACTCTCATTACATGCATGGCAAGCACAATAATGGGTAGTGTGTGGTATCTTGACAACGGTACATCATTCCATATGGCAGGGAACAAAGAAATTTTCAGTGACTTGGAGGAGATACCTCTAGATACACATCTAGATGGGAGATGATGGGAGGTATAGTGTGACCATTATTGGTACAATTACTTTTCAAAGGGAGCCTGGTTCCCATCTCTGGCTCAAGGATGTTTTTGTGGATGATTTTGTCACCCTCCTAGAGACAGCCTAGAGTTGCCATAGACCAGTGCCTAGGACATCTTAATATAGCAAGGAGCCCTTTTAGTTTGGGTTGTCAGTCCAAGAACTCGCTTACTATCTCTTGTTCTAAACAAGGAAATCAGATTTGAATGGGACCAATCTCTCTCAGAAGCTGATACAAAGATAAGAATAATGTAGGGACACAATGTAGAACTTCAACATGAAAGCATCAGACAGTTAAGAGACCGCTTACTGTAAAGAGGGCCGATTCAAATAATATATCACAGAAATCAGATATCAGGAAGTGAGTGCGGTGAGGAAACATAAGAAGATATTAGCTAGCATGAGACTGATACCCAGATACACAACAGAACCATATAAGGGCGCACCAATTTACGAATCCTTATATGACAATGGCGTTTTAAAAGCACCCTCCTCAAGCAACTAATATAGCAGAAAGTATGAAAAGAGTGAGCATGGAACAGTATATCATGACTAGGCCCATTTAAAGCGCTTGACTAATTCCAGAAAGGGCACCACTTAAGATGAATCCTTATTGCAAACTGGTGAGCCACTCGCATTCTAGAACATGATACAAGAAGATAAATAGTATGAAAAGAGATATTGTATTAACACATGAGAGAAATTACATACTGTGAGATATCAAAGACCAGAATCCTCAATACAGTTGTAACCCCTCCTCACTGAGACCCTACGGGCTCTGAAGCTTCATACAGAAATCTTACAAAAATGTATACAGAAGTCCTCTCGCTGCACAGTTTTCTGATAGAAATCTGGAACCCTTCCAAAATCTTATTTTTTAGTATTTATAGAGACGACGGAAACTTCTGGAGGAGGAGGGAGACGAGGCACAATTAATGACTTGGTTTAAACCAAACCTGGCGGAAAACATTCGCGCCTTCTTTTATGAATGACTGAGAATAAATGAATACAACTAACAGTCCGCCTAAAGAAATAAATGCTGGGAGATAAAAATCTCTTTGTATACAAGACAGGAATAATAAAATATATGCCATATGCTGCCCGCGGCTGAGGGAAGATTTGCTGCCGTAAGAGATTTGGAACAATTTGTATTTCAGTACTGTACTCTCGGCCCTTGGCTTTGGATTTGAGTCCTGGATCTTTAATGCAGGGAGGACGCGTCTGGAGAGTTCTGAGAATCCACCTCTATGTTTTCTTTAATGGCGGTCACCTCTCCCACCTACCCTCGGCTTCTTTCCTTAATTTCGCCAGCGGAATATGTCCTTTGGTATGCTCCAGATCTTTGCAACGGAGGCGGCGAGTTAAAGCGCCAGCTAAGTCGTTTTAAAACCTGCAAAACCTGCAAAACATTAGAGAAAAATGACTCGGTGACAGGGAGTGTGGATACAACAGCGGCCATGGAATCAGTAATGCAGACTAGGCGAGATATTGAGAAGATGCAGGGTGACAGGAAACACACGAATATAATGGAGAAACAGGGGGTGACAATGTAGAACACGATGGAGCGACAATGAATGAACGGGTCCAAGGTTCATAAAATATGACACGTCACCGGGACATGTGGATGATGGAGGAAAAACACAGTGTACACTGATGCATTATGATAACACGCCCGCAGGGAGTGGGACCCGAATCGGAGATCGCAATCGGAAGATGGAGCGGGGAGACCGGTGGTGGTACATTGTAGAAGTTCCGATCGCGATTGAGGGCAGGACTGCAATTGACCTAGTATCGTTCGATCTCAGAGAAAGATCAACGGCTACGCTTTCATTGGGGGACAATAAAACGTTGGGTCGTGAAATACCGTCGATCCGATGTGCGCGGGCCGTCCATATAAGCTGATTTCCACGCCGTTGATTTTAGCCAGATCGGGCGGCCAGCGTTGCGTCCGATCGCTGAAACAACAGGCCCCTTCTCGTTTGAATGATGGTTTTCAGGCCCGGGTCATATGGAGGCCGAAGAGGGAGGGCGTCAAACTCTTAAGGACTCGGCCCGATTATTTAAATTTGGATTTTTAACTATTGTGAAGCAGATTTTTGGGCGGAGATGGTAATATCAAGCGGGATCATGAGACTTTAGGCCATGGCAGAGGTTAGAAATGGATTTGAATAAGGCAGCAGGGAAAAAATTCATAGACAGAGGTAGATGTGTACAACATCGGCTCCATCTGGGGACGACATGTTCGTCCTCGGGCATGTCGAGAACACGCAGACCACTAAATATTTCATCTTATCTTTGAATTCCCCTGCACTTTTACTTCAAGTAATTATCAACATTCTTTTCCTTTATAGAAACAAAAGCCGAAACAGACTATATACAATATATACAATCAGGTATTCCCAGCCTGGGTCAGAATTGGAAATAAGGCTTGAGGAACTGGCCATTCACGGGTGCATCCAACAAATCACCCTGTAGATTTTCTAGAGTAAAGGTGTTGTTTCTTCCCGGCTTCACTATTTTGAATGGCCCGAACCACAATGGATCAAATTTAGCATGTTTGCCCTTTTCTGCTCTGTGAACATCCCATCGAAGAACCAGGTCTCCAACTTGAAAATCCCTATCTTTTGCGCGTTGATCGAAGACATTTTTCATTTCTTCTTGATATTCTATCAGTCTCTGATCTACCTGGTTCCTTGTTTCCTCCAATTCTACCAGCTGATTAATTCTTCGGATCATGTCATCTGGTTCTTCCTGGTTCTCCTGCATGAAACGTGCTACTGGCAATGCTAATTGCAAAGGAAACACTGCAGCCCGTCCGTACACCAGCTCATAGGGTGACTTCCCTGTTGCTCTTTTGCTGGTTATCCTATTTTCCCATAGAGCAAACTTTAATTGAGAGTCCCAGTTCTTCTGATTTTCAGCTATTGTCTTCTTAAGAGCTCTCACCAGGGTTTTATTGGATGACTCTGCTAGACCATTTCCCTGTGGATAGTATGCTGTAGAATGAGTCAGGATAATGTTATATCTCTGGCAGAATTTTACGAACCTGACAGACTTGAAAGCTTGTGCATTATCAGTTACAATTCTTGCAGGGCAGCCAAACCTAGATATGATATTGTCTTCTATAAAATTCATTATTACAGTATCTGTAGCCTTTCTGGTAGGTATGGCTTCCACCCATTTCGTGAAATAGTCTGTGGCTGTTAATATCCATTTATGTTGGCCACTTGATGGGGAGGCGGGGGTTGCACAACAATTTGAGATACAGATGAAGGGAGAGGAGTAGGAGGGAGCGGAGTATGAATAACAATGGGAATATGTTGCACAGAGGCCTGAGGTGTAGATGGGAATAACTCACGGTTAACAACAGCTACTTCTGTGACCTCTTTAATCTCTTCAGCCTCGAAAGCAGGATGAGATTCTCCTTCAATCTAGGTAATTCCTCTACGTGGAGTTTCTGAGCGAAACTCGGGTTTTTCTGTTCTAACTTCTTGAGAAGAAGAGGGCGGATGATCTTCAACGGAATATTTAGGATTTCCGGGACGAACTGACTTCTTCTCTTTCCAAGCTCTTTTATGAATGATCTTCTCCGGGTCAGACACGGGTGTTTTCGGCTGGGAGGTATCCGACCTCAAATGGGGCTTCCGAGAAGCCAGGACTTCCAATAAAATTTATCAATCAAAGACCAGTGGAGTCGCCAAGGTGAGAAATCTGCAACTCTTCACCTCTCTGTGCTCACCTGATTAGAGAGTGAATATAAGATGTCGAACCCAGGGAAACAGATATTCTTGAATTCGTGTCCCCGGCAACGGTGCCAGAAAGATGTTGTGGATGATTTTGTCACCCTCCTAGAGACAGCCTAGAGTTTCTATAGACCAGTGCCTAGGACATCTTAATATAGCAAGGAGCCCTTTTAGTTTGGGTTGTCAGTCCAAGAACTCGCTTACTATCTCTTGTTCTAAACAAGGAAATCATATTTGAATGGGACCAATCTCTCTCAGAAGCTGATACAAAGATAAGAATAATGTAGGGACACAATGTAGAACTTCAGCATGAAAGCATCAGACAGTTAAGAGACCGCTTACTGTAAAGAAGGCCGATTCAAATAATATATCACATAAATCATATATCAGGGAGTGAGTGCAGTGAGGAAACATAAGAAAATATTAGCTGACATGAGACTGATACCCAGATACACAACAGAACCATACAAGGGCACACCAATTTACGAATCCTTATATGAAAATGGCGTTTTAAAAGCACCCTCCTCAAGCAACTAATATAGCAGAAAATATGGAAAGAGTGAACATGGAACAGTATATCATGACTAGGTCTATTTAAAGCGCTTGACTAATTCCAGAAAGGGCACCACTTAAGATGAATCCTTACTACAAACTAGTGAGCCACTCGCATTCTAGAACATGATACAAGAAGACAAATAGCATGAAAAGAGATATTGTATTAACACATGAGAGAAATTACATACTGTGAGATACCAAAGACCAGAATCCTCAATACAGTTATAACCCCTCCTCACTGAGACCCTACGGGCTCTGAAAATTCATACAGAAATGTTACAAAATGTATACAGAAGTCTTCTCGCTGCACCGTTTGCTGATAGAGATCTGGAACCCTTCAAAAATCTTATTTTTGAGTATTTATAGAGAAGACAGAAACTTCTGGAGGAGGAGGGAGACGAGGCACAATTAATGACTCAGTTTGAACCCACATGGCGGAAAACATTCGCGCCTTCTCCTATGAATGACTGACTATAAATGAATACAACTAGCAGTCCGTCTAAAGAAATAAATGCTGGGAGATAAAATCTCCTTATATACAAGACAGAAATAATAAAATATATACAATGTGCTGCCTGCGGCTGAGGAAAATATGTTGCCGTAAGAGATTTGAAACAATCTGTATTTCAGTACTGTACTCTCGGCCCTTGGCTTTGGATTTGAGTCCTGGATCTTTAATGCAGGGTGGACGCATCTGGAGAGTTCTGAGGATCCATATCTACGTTTTCTTTAATGGCGGTCACCTCTCCCACCTACCCTCGGCTTCTTTCCTTAATTTCGCCAGTTAAAATATGTCCTTCAGATCTTAGCAGCGGAGGCGGCAAGTTAAAGCGCCAACTAAGTCGTTTTAAAACCTGCAAAACATTAGAGAAAATTGACTCGGTGACAGGGAGTGGGGATACGACAACGGCCATGGAATCGGTAATACAGACTAGGCGAGATATTTAGAACATGCAGGGTGACAGGAAACGCATGAATATAATGGAGAAATAGAGGGTGACGATGCAGAACACAATGGAGCGACAATGACTGAAAGGGTCAAAGGTTCATAAAATATAACACGTCACCAGAACATGTGGATGGTGGAGGAGAAACACGGTGTACACTGATGCATTATGATGACACAACCACAGGGAGTGGGACCCGAATCGGAGATCGCAATCGGAAGATGGAGCGGGGAGACCGGGGTGGTACATTTTAGAAGTTCCGATCGCGATTGAGGGCAGGACTGCGATTGACCTAGGACCGTTCGATCTTGGAACAAGATCAATGGTTGCGCTTGCATCGGGGGACAATAAAATGGTGGGCCATGAAATACCGACGATCTGATGTGCGCGGGCCCTTCGTATAAGCTAATTTCCGCGCCGTTGATTTTAGCCAGATCGGGCGGCCAGCATTGCGTCCGATCGCTGAAACAACAGGCCCCTTCTCATTTGAATGATGGTTTTCAGGCCCGGGTCATATGGAGGCCGAAGAGGGAGGGCGTCAAACTCTTAAGGACTCAGCCCGATTATTTAAATTTGGATTTTTAACTATTGTGAAGCAGATTTTCGGGCGGAGATGGTAATATCAAGCGGGATCATGAGACTTTAGGCCATGGCAGAGGTTAGAAATGGATTTGAATGAGGCAGTAGGGCAAGAATTTACAGGCAGAGGTATATATGTACAACAGATGTTATGTTTGTTTCGGATCTAAAGAATAATTTGGTTTCCATCTTGGTGTTGGAAGACCATGGATACGATGTGATATTCAACAAAGGAAACAAATTACTCAAACACATAGCCATGAGACAAGTGAAGCAGATTGGGGTTTAGGTGAAGAACCTCTACAGGTTTGATGTGGAATATTTTGTTACTTTGAGCACAAAGACGAAGAAGTTGTAGAGCCGAGATGTTGGTGAATTATGGCATAGAATACTTGGCCATTTTCATCATGGAGCATTGAAGATCATGAAGAATATCACCACAAGCCTCCCCAATGGAGCACTAGAGCAGCATAATACATGCAAAGGGTGTACCTTGAGGAAGTACACAAAATCCACCTTCAATGATCAGGATAGGAGGGTGCATGAAATCCTTGAAATGATCCACTCTAATGTCTGTGGACCTTTCTCGAAAACCTCCACTGCCAAGAACAAGTATTATGTTATATTTGTAGATGATTTCTCATGTAAGTGCTAGATTTTCTTCATGCAGAATAAATACTAGACATTCTCCAAGTTTTTTGAATTTAAGGCACTTATTGGGAAATAATCTGGCATGAAAGTGAAGGCATTTAGGAACGATAACAGTGGCGAGTATGTGTCGAATGAATTTTAAAAAAAATTGCAAAAGAAGGCATTCGACGGGATTTGACAACACCCCATAACCCACAAAAAAATGGGGTGGCTAAGAGGAATAACATAAGTATTTTGGGAGTTGCATGGGCCATGTTGCATCATCAGGACCTACCTATGCACTTGTGGGTCGAATCATGCAACACATCGGTATATTTGCAGAATGGGTGTCCTCATCATATTATTGGGATGTGTACACCAGCTGAAGCTTTTTTAGGGAAGAAACCAGATGCGTCACACTTCAGGATATTTGGATCATCAATATATTTCCATGTTTCCAAGGAAGCAAGGAAAAATATAGAGCTGATAGTGTACATATTTTTGGGGTACACTGATACACCTCACAACTATTAGGTGCACCTTCCATCTCTCAAGATGACAGTGGTTCATAGAGATGTGAATTTCGATGAAGAGAAGGAAATCAAGTGTTCCCTTGAAATGGAGCTTCAGTTGCATGCAGATCTTAAGCTTTTGAATCCAAAGGAAGTATCTCAAGAATATGTGGAGCAACCACAAGCAGAGGAGCAAAGAGTGGAAATAGCCACTCAATCAAAGACATCAAGAGAAGGAAGGAAGCATACCAAGGAAGCTGACAAATTATTGTAGGATGGTAGAGAGAATGTGGGAGAACCCACATCACAATGGAGGCAAAGAAGGTCACTGTATTGGTACACTATCAACATGGATTTGATGACTTAGCTAGTAGAGGCAGAACCAACCTCATTCGAGGAATAATTTGAGCATCTGGTATGGTTTAATGCTACGGTAGAGGAATATGATTCCATTGTCAGAAACCGTGTTTGGGAAGTGGTCCCAAGGCCTGCATACAAGTTAGTGGTGGGTTCGAGATGGTTTTACAAGGTAAATCATGCAACATAGAGTAGCATCAAGTAGCACAAGGCCATATTCGTGGCCAAGGGATAATATCAGGTGGAATGGATTGACTATGAAGAGACCATTTCTCATGTAGCAAGGTACTCTTCCATCATATCAATTCTAACTCTGGATGAACAGATGGGGTGGAAAATCCACCAGATGGATGTGAAGACAACATTCCTCAATGGAGTTACTGAGGAGGAGGTGTAAAGTGAACAACCTAAAGGATTTGAGACCTTCAAAAAATATTCATGTGTGTGTCAACTCAAGAAAGTGTTGTATGGGATGATGCAAGCACCTCCTGCTTGGTACACCAGGATCGATATCTACCTCACCAGTTTCGGCTTCACTAAAAGTGAAGCAGATTCAAACCTTTATTACATTTTGGTAGGTAAATTGTTGATTATAGCCTTATATGTTGATTATTTGATTTTTATAGGTGATGAAAAAATTATCAGGTCTTGCAAGGAGGACCTTGCAAGATATTTTGAAATGGACAAGGGGTTGATGCACCGTTTCCTCTTTTTGGAAGTATGGCAGGGAGAAGAGGAACTATTTGTCTCTCAGGGAAAGTATGCCAACGAGATACTTTAGAAGTTCCACATGGACAGATGAAAACCCATGGCGACTACTTTAGCGACCAACTAGAGGAAAGAGGATGCCACTTCAGGTGAGGAAGTGGATTCTACCGTGTACAGGAAGTTGGTGGGTTTATTCATGTATCTGGTGGACACATGACCAAACATATGTTATGCGATCAATCAATTGATCCAAGTCATGCTTCGACCAACCAAATTATTTTGGAGGGCTGTTAAACATGTACTATGGTACCTCAAAGATACCATTCAATTTGGACTTTGGTACAAACAGACGGATGGAGTGAAGCTGCAAGGCTTCAAAGATGAAAATTGGGTGGGATTTCCATCAGACTAGAAGAGCACATCAGGAGGAATTTTCAGTGTTGGGCCAGTAGCAGTTTCTTGGTACATCAGGAAGCAGAGATCAATTGCACTCATCTCAGTAGAAGCAGAGTACATGGCTCTGAGTCAAGCAACATGTGAGGTTATCTAGATGAGAAATATTCTTGTTGGGTTATTTGGTCAGATGATGGATCCTACTGTGATTTACTGTGACAATCAGAGTTGTATCAAACTATCTAAGAATCCAGTTTTTCATGATCGATCCAAGCACATAGATATCTGGTACCACCATCTACGAGATTGTGTGCAGAGGCGGATCATGTTGTTGGAGTACATTCTGAAAGAGGAACATGACGAAATTTTTTGACAAAATCCTTGTTAAGGAGTAAATTAGAGTTCCATAGAAGTAGGATTGGGATATTTGATAATTCCTTTGTTGCTAAGAGGGAGTGTTGAAAATGCAGTAAGAAATTCCTAATTTAATTTTCCCTTGATTAAATTAGGATAAATTCTAAATTCCACATCAAGAGACAAATTGAATGAGTTACCTGAGGTGATATAGTTGTTGTCACTCAATTATCTTATTTAATTCGAGTTTGGGGAATGAATTTCAGTTGTGTATAGTGATTCCTAAATTTTAGGAGCCTAGGTTGAGTTAATTTTAGTTGTAACAATTTAATTCAGTTAAATTGAGTTATGGTGAGTTAAACTAGTTATTCAAATATGGGCAAACTAGTTTTGATGTGCTAGCTCCCTCATCAGTATTAAATAAATTTGTCTAGGATTGTATCAAATTAGCAAGTTAAGAGAGGGTTTGTGTGTCAAGGTTTGTGTTTTTTTATTAGCAATTCATGAGTTAATTAGCTATTAAAAACCCACATATAGAAAATAAATTGTAGATAAATAATACACATTAAACACATTACATAATAGCTGATAACGAAGTTCACCCCTCCAAGGCTACATCTCCTTGGACCTACTTCAATGGCTTGGCCCTCTTTGGATTAATGGTAAATTATCTGATTAAATGCACCTATAATGCTCCAATGTATTTGAAACCTGCTTCATTGGATTCAGAAGACCCAAAAACCCCTAGGTAGCCTTCTCAAGCTCTGTAAATGGTCTTTAGTTGATCTAGACATGGCCTCCTCTCCTGGTGGTCCTATGCTTTTTTAATCTTCAAAGTGAAAAGAACACTGACATAAGTGATCCTCGGCCTCTGCAGCCTATACCATCATGCTTTGGGCATCCAAATCATCTAGGATTGACTCTTTCTAAGCCTAATTTGGTTGAAATATGCCAAAGTTATGGCTTCTTCAGTATTTCCTAGAAAAACTCCTCCAAATTTGGAGGAAATCCAGTTAACCCCGACAATTTTGGAGCTAGCGCCAAATTTGGCGTCCTCCACCAACTTAATCCGCGATTAAAGGTCGGATTAATTAAGGTTAAGCGGGAGGTTAGGCGCTAACTAAGTGAATTTAACATATCTGCATTAAAATGTGATTAAAACTTAATGCAAATGGTTATGGGTTAATTAACCCCACATTATGGTTTAAATCCCGCCATTAGAAAATGTTGTCTGCCTGGTCACGAAACGATGGTCCTGTGTGACTGAGGGCTGGCCCTCTTAACCCCCACCTGAAACCTTAATCGACTTCAAATACATGTAGTCAGCTATATATATTAAGTTCGACAGCTATGATGCATTGGAATTGTGTTCGTGTTGTGTGGGGGAGGTCGTGGGGTCGAGCCCCGGCCTACACCCAACCATAGGTAGGTCACAAAACACATGCAAAACACACACCCAAAATTCTCCTACTTGTTGTTTTATTTTCCACATAGGGGCTCACATGAGAGCTCAATCATTGGTCTAACCCTGCAACGCCCATTGTTTCTCTACAGAAAGAAAACTTCTCTATGCTCACAAAATTTGTCAATGCATCTACAACATTATTAAGAGTGTCTATCTTTACCAACAACACCTTTTTGTCCACAACCATATACCTTACAGGGATACTGAACATCAATGTGATTTGTCTTGAATGATAAGCAGGTTTCTTTGCTAAGAAAATTTCGCTTTAGTTGTCACAGTCCATCCTTATAGCTTGTTATATTAATCCCATACATGAACAAAATCTCTACAACCAAACTGCTTCCTTGCTTGTGTGAGTGGTTGCCATGTATTTAGCCTCTGTAGTTGAAAGAACTACTACAGACTGTCTTTTTCTCATCCAACTCACTGCTCCTCCAAATAGGTTAAACAAATACCCTCTTGTAGATATTATTTGATCTAGATCTCCAGCCTATTCTGCATCAAAAAAATCCACGGATGTCTAAAACTATGTCCAATCCTAGTCTTCCTTGGTAGCACAGACCATAATCACTAGTGCCATGCAAATATCTGAAAACCCGATTCACTATTATCCAATGCTCCTTCCATGGTTTTGACATAAACCTACTCAATACTCCCACTGCATGTGCAATGTCTGGTCTAGTATAGACCATTGCATACATTAGGCTACCCATTACACTTTCATATGGAACACATGACATGTCCTCTTCTTCTTCTTGTGTCTTGGGACACTATTCAACAGATAACTTTACACCTACAGGAATAGAAACCTTCACTAGTTTACTATCTTTCATATTAAACCTCTGCAATATTGTATCGACATACTTCCTCTGGTTTAACCAAAGCTTCATATTTGCCTAATCTCTTTTAATTTCTATGCCAAAAATATAGCTTGCAGTACCAAGATCCTTCATGCCAAATTTGGAGGACAATTGGGTCTTAAAATCCTAGATAATTTCTTTGTCACTTTCAAACAACATCATATCATCCACATACAATACCAAATAAATAACATGGTCACCAACTAATTTAAAATACACACAGTGATTCGCTTTGCTTCTGGTGAAGCCAAGTCCCCATATATATGTACCAAATTTTTAATACTACAACCTTGGTGATTGTTTTAACCCATACAACGACTTTTTTAACCTGCATACCAGTTATTTCTTACCCTTCACTGCCAAGCCTTCAGGTTGCTTCATGTAGATCTCTTCTTACAAATCCCCATGAAAAAATGTTTTCTTCACATCCATTTATTCTACCTCAAAATCAAAAGCAACAACAACAAATAAAAGTAATATAATAGAAGCTACCTTGGCAACAAGAGAAAAAATATCACCAAAATCAATTCTCAACACCTGAGAATAACCTTTTGATGCCAATTGAGCATTGTATTTCTCCACCTTTCCTTCCGCATTCATCTTCTTCTTAAACACCAATTTGCTGCTAATGGGTTTCCTTCCAGCCAACAACTCCACCAGATCCCAAGCCTCATTTTTGTCCAAAGTTTCCATTTCATCAACCATGGCCCCTTTCCAAATTTTTCCATCCTCTGAATCTACTGCCTCCCTGACAGTTCTGAGATCATGATAAGTAATTGATAAAGAAAAACTTGAACAGAAAACAGATGGAATATACCTTTCTGGTTACCTTCTTTCTCGAAATGATCTTCTCAAAGTTGGATCTTGTGGCTCTTCCTCTTCTGAATCTTGTTCTATCGTAGAGTTGGATTCTTATTCTTTTAGCTCAAACTCTATCTTCTCAAGTTCCTTTTCTAAAACTTCATGTTTAAAAACATTTTTCACCTATCTAAACACCACATCTCGACTATACACAACCTTCCTTGTTTCTATGTTCCAAATATTAAACCTTTTAAACCATCCTTATACCTAATAAAGATGCACCTTTCAGATTTAATATCCAACTTGGTTCTTTTATCCTTTGGACCATGTACATATACATCATAGACAAATACCCTTAGATGTGAAAGAGAGGGTTTCTTACTAGTCCATACCTCATGTGAAATCTTATCCTCCAACGCTGATAAAGGTAGTCCATACCTCATGTGGAGTCTTCTTTCTGCAACTCCATTTTGCTGAGGTGTGTATGGAGCAGTATTTTGTCGTGCTATACCACACTTCGTACAAAACCATTCAAATTCCTTCTTGCAAAACTCTCCACCATTATATGTCCTCAACACCTTTATCTTCTTCTCTGACTAGTTTTCCACCAGAGCCTCTAATTGTTTAAACTTGTCAAAGACTTTAGATTTCTTCCTGAGGAAATATATCCATGTATTCCTTGAGAATTCATCTATAAATGATACATAGTACACAAACTTACCTAGTGATGGAACCGGCAGAGGTCCAAACACATCACTATGCACAAGCTCTAATATCCCCTTCGCCCTCTTAGCAATAGAGGGGAAACTCACCCGATTTTGCTTCCCATATACACAATGTTCACATAAATCAAAATCCAGAGAGAAATTAGACATACATTCTAGCATATCATTACCATGCAGTATTCAAAGTCCCTTCTCTCCAATATTTCCAAGCCTTTGATGCCATAAAATGGTATTTTCTCCAGAGACCATTATATTTTCTACTCCACTTTCATGAACCACAGAACTATTGCACCCATCAATAAAAGTGCTACCTAGAAGCTTGTACAGAGTTCCAATCCAAACTCCCTGCATCAATACCAGTGCTCCCCGAACCATCTTGCAAGTATCCTTCCTGAACATTGTTTTTACACCTTTGCTTATAGAAATCAGATTTCTACCCAATGCAGGAATATGAAGAACAGCATGAAGTGTTCTAATCCTTCCACCTTGAAAATTCAACTTGAATTTCATGTGTCTAATGATTTTGGCCTTCCTATCACCCCTTAGGAAGACGTCACCACCATCATATTTCTCATATTCGCAGAACCACACCCAATGGGGAGTGAAGTGAAAGGATGCACCTAAGTCAATCAACCATGCCTCATGATCTACATGTGTACTTGAAGAAGAATCCAAGTAAACATCCCCACCTTAATCTGAGGTGGTTTTCACCTATGTAGAAATAGCATCATCAGATCCCTTTCTTTTCTCATGAGCTTTAGTTCTACAGTCATTTTTGAAGTACCCTTCCTTTCCGCTTTTCCATCACACATTTATAGGTTTTCTTGGAGGTTTATATCTCCCTCTAGATTTAGATCTCCCACTCGAGGACTTATTTATTTTTTGGTTATGGGAATATCCTCGTACAAGAAAGAAATTTCCATTTTGGCCCTCCATATTTTTCCATTTCATCTCCTTCGACGGCAAGGATGATACTAGTTCATCAAACTTGAAGGTAGTTGTATTGCTACCTATTGCAACAACCAAACTATACCACGAACCTAGTAGAGAACAAAAAAAATGAATGCACTTATCTTCGTATGGAATTTTAATATTAACATATAACAAATAGCTTACCACAGTATTAAAGGTGTTCATATACTCTGTCACCTAGTATCTATCCTTCATCCTCAGGTTATACAACTTTTTTTGTAGGAACAATTTGTTCACCATATACTTAGATTAGTACAAAGTCCCTAACTTTTCCCACGAAGCCTTCACCTTAGCTTCCCCTAATACATTCAAAAATATTGAATCTAAGATACACAATCATATTGTGCTCTTTTATTTCCGATCTAACTTCACCCAATATTCATTTGGAATTTTGGTTGGTTTAGTACCTGAATCGACCATGACGCACTGATATTTATCCACCAGCAAATCCTCCATCTTGAGCTTCCACAACACAAATCTTTGACCATTAAATTTCTCGATCTCTATCTTTCCATTGCTCACCATCCGCTTTCACTGCAAGAATCGATCTTGCAGATCTCCTACTGAACAGGGTCTACCACATGCCCAAGAAAAACACCACAACAACAGAGGCGTCCCCTTGAAGCCGAAAAAAATCAAATACCAAATGTAGGTTTTAACCCCGTATAGAAATTACCCACAAACAAATTCTTAAAAAACATAAAATAAAAAATGGAGATAACATAAACATAAAACACATATACACATAGATTCCCCCCTCGATCCCAAAATCAGGACTACTAAATTGATTTTTCATTATATTCGTTTCAATGTTACAATATATATATATATATATATATATACATGCCGAAGCATTCACAAACCCCAATCCATTAACCCTGGATTAGAACATAATTGTAGTTCCCTTGACCATATCTACAAAATACCATGGACAGAAAGCCATCATGCCCAAAACCATGTGCAAAATCCATGCACAAAACCATAGATAGGTCTGCCCACCTAATATAGGGTCCAATTTGTTTTTTCTAGGGCTCTTCCTTAGACCCCGTGCACCCTATGACCCACCTGTTGCACCTGGGGAAATGAAAATGGGGGTCTACCGGCCCCCCTATGACCCCCTCACATGTGCAACTAGTCATGGAAAGAATATAACACACATTCAACACATAAATAAGATCCTGTGTGAAAGTGTGTGTATGGCTTTGAAGCAGGATGTGGAAAAATAGGTAAGGGATGTGGCAACTGCAATGCTTGGCTATTTGTAGTTCTCCTTCCTTGTTTGGGAAGATTCCTTAAGTCCAATAAGATCCATATGGAAAATACGATACATTCAAGAAGAGAACATTGAGTGAGCCTATGATACCCGCATTCATTTTAGCATCTCTACTCCTCAACTTGGTGTTGAATCTACTTGGAGTTTTTCATAGTCATCTAATCGAGTAGAAAAAGGATAAGGGGAAAATCTATAGCGAGAAAACCTATATCAGAGGTTATATATATATATATGAGGGAGAAACCTCTTCTACTCTCAATAAGTCGGGCTCCCTCGTTTTCCCAATTTAAATAATAAGTTCCTAAGCACAGTTATACTGGTAAATAGATAAAGGGTGAAAGAAGAGAAAGGCTTCCTGAGCATAGAGGCGAAGCAAGTAACTTCATGGGGGTATTTTTCAAGCTCATTAGCAGCGAAACAATGCTTGTGCTCTTGTAGTGACTCTCTCGGGGTACTTTCTAGGCTTACTAGAAACAAATAAAAACTAGAGATGAAACTCATACTTTGAATATCTTAAACTCATGATTATATATTACCTTCCTATATTGAAACAATTGTGATATGGCATGATCTTTGTGTGTTGAACCAATGAAAGCAATGGGGGATACTACATATATAATCGGGTTGAGTGGGAGAGCCAAGGAAATCTGATTGATGAATCAATACGTCATGAAGGGATAAACCTCTACCGAAAGCTATTCCTAGGCAAAGAATTTGAAGCTCACCCAATGTGTCACCAAGTGTTGTCGTTGCTACAACACCCTCCAAAATTTTGCTACAGTCAAATTTTGGAGCCTACCAACCGTTATACCAAGTGTCGCTTTTGGTCATCAAGTGTCATTTCATGTTATTAGACATGTTACAAGTGTCCTTATTCTTTCCTAAGTGTCCTCAGGTCATTAAGAACATCTATGGTGCACTTCATGGCCGCGACACATTTTCTGGTCACAAAACGACACTTTTGGTCGCAATTGTATATACTTTATCTGTTTTAATTAGAGAGTGTTTGTAAAATGGAGTGTTGATGTATACGTCTCATTATTGGGTCTTGTCTAAGTGTTATTGATGATTTTGTATCTGTCACACTCTGTTTTATTCTTAACTCATTGTGTGTTCCCATGTTTCATATTTTATACTTAGACAAATTCTCAAACTTTGCAAGCATGCCCACTAGGCTAGGGAGAGTGCATTGTGCACTCTCAGGACTTAGTTGGAACCCCCCTTATTTTATGAGATTGTGCCTTATGCACAAACTAATATATTCCCCTCTCTCTAGTTCATACTACACTCTCAAGCACCAATACCCTCCTTGTTCTGCCAAACTGCGCCAGACTTTACCTCTCTCCTAGTTGAGTGAACAACACACTAATAGTGGTTAGTCAAGCCTTCCTTGAGCCTTGAAAGTGCACCCTGCACTCTCCTTGTGCCCAATAATTCCTAGTTTAGCATTAGAGAGATAGAGATAGTTATTTTTGAGATCAAGTAGTGGCTCTAGCACTCCATTATTGGAGCTAGTGGTGTTCATTGTACTCATGTATCTTGTAAATTTTGATTAATAATTGAAGCCTATTGGACCAAGACATTTTCATGCATAGATCATGGATGTTTAAGAATATTGTTTGAATGTTTTCGGTTTATGTTTCCGTTCACTTGTAATAAAGAAATTGAACTATTTTGGTGGCTTTAGTACTTATCTTATTGAACGTGTGTTGTGATAGTTATAATGATCATTGCATCTATGTGAAATATTTCTCTTGATAACTAACGATTCTTTTCATCCATGTGCATGTGTCTTTACTAGAATAGTACTATTACTTTTCTTTTAGAGACTCACTTTTGTTTTCCTGCAGTGAAATAACCTTGATATATTTGTAATTGAACGTTTCACAAGGCATACTTTCTTGCTCAATCAAAAGTACATGTGCACTACTCTATTATGCAAATTGCTCAAGCGAGGGAAAATATTTAAGCAAATGGAGACTGGACCATATTTATGGATGGGACTCCTACACCAAATGGTGTGAGGTTTAATTGGGACTTCATATCAAGGAGCTCCCCTGTATGTTGGCAAGTTCTGATGCTGTCAACAAGACAATATTCTAGAGGTAATCACCTTCTATTTGTCCTTAGTTCACGGGAAAATTCTCACCGCCAAGAATCTCATAAAGAGAAACATCTCTGGCCCATCTAGATGTGCTTTATGTTGTAAAGATGAGGATAATATTCCCCACCTTTTCAGCCTCTTACCATTTTCTTTGAGGTTTTTTAGATCATCTTTAACTCAGTCTCTCCCATTGCAGCTATCCTTTGTACGTGGAAGGAAGTGTTCAAAAATTTGAGAATGCAATATCCATGGAACATGAAGGCATCCTCCTTGTTGATTCGATGCTAGGAAAGTCTCCTAAAATTCTTATGTTGGTCAATTTGGATTTCTCATAATATAGTCATTTAAAAAAATGAAAATACTACCCCCTTAGAGAGCAGCCTGCAAAGCATTATTTATGAATTTCGAGGCTATTTCAGCTTACGAATTTAATCCAAATGAGGTTGGGGACTTAAATAAACATCAATGAGAATGGATTAAATACGGATTTCTCTTTAATCATCCTATAAAATTTCAGCTCTGACCTGAAGTTAAAAGGGTTCCATGTATAATGTTGAATCAACAAGACATTAGGAAATGGAGGTAAGAGAAGTCCCAATTTTCTCTATTCTTTGATGGGGCGTCAAGAGGCGATATAGGGGACGTAGGAGCACGAGGCATCATTCTTAGCCCATATGAGAAAATTGTTTCCTAGTTCACCTGGGCCCTTGCAATATCTACATACAATCAAGAAGAATACTTATCCCTATGGAAGGGATTGGAGCTTGCAAATGAACACAAAATTTCTAGGATAATTGTTTTCGGAGAATCTATGCTTGCCATCCAAAAATTTACCAAAGCCAAGAAGGCCATCAGTTGCGAATCCTCAACATTAAGTCAAATTATCTGTGCTTCAATCTCTCAGTTTTAGTAGGTGGATTTCTTTCATGTTTATAGACATTTGAACTTGGTAGATGACGAACTTGCTAAAAAAGGTGCCACTGTGACACAAAGTACAATCAAAATGCATCATAGTTTGGGCTTCTCCCCAATTCCTTAATAGCGTTGGGCTTATCAAGTTATATTATGATAGATTGGGAAAGATCTTCCATCTCTTATCTCCTCCCTCCGAACTTGATGGGATTCTCAAGGAGTAATCAATTCCGACTCAAAATGGATCTTGGGCCCATCTCCATTTTTCTCTCTAGTCGACCTTCTCTCTTCTTCGGCCTTAGATCTGCATGGTCCTCCCTTGGTGTCAAATATCATTTTATAGGTGGCATCACATTTAGGTGCCTCTCCTTCTTGATAGTCTTGTCCATTTATTCTACCTTAGTCTCGAGTTATTGTTGAACTCCTTGGTTGTGTCCTTCAACACTCCGTGATTGATAATGGAGTTAATTCTCCCGTCCTTCCTTGCTCACCCCCTTGCCGTTTTCCTATCCTAGCGAGATTATTGTGGAGATTTGGGTTTATATGCTATAGTATGGCTCGTGTGAGGGTCCCAGTTTCAATTATATACCAAATCTCTTGGGCCTTATGTCCTCAATCTTTCCTTACCTAGTCTCAGAAGACTCCTTTGAGTTTGGTTGTTGGGTCTCGACTCCTATGTTCTTGCATTTTTTTTATGCCTGGTTTCATAAGTTGGTGGTGTTAAATTTTTGGTGTTGGGTAGTAGGGATTCAAACCCTCGTTCCAGGATGGCAAGCAACTCCGACTCTTAGGAGAATCTCAATGTACTGCAGTGATTGATAGACCTCTGAATGCAATTCATGCCTTTCTTGCTTCAATTAAAAAACTTGAAGACGTGGTCGAGAGGCAAAGGTGTTCCTTCCAGCTCTTCTTGGAGGCTAAGTTGTTATCACATCATGCCGATATGGAGAATTGAATGGATGGTTGAGGGACGAAGTTCATTTTCTCAGTGCACATTTCGCCACGTTGGAAGTCTTCTCCACTCCATTTGAGAGGTTGGCAATTGGAGGTTCTGGCTCTAGGGCTCCTGTATAAAGAACGAGGTCCGTCGCACTAGGGGTCTAAAGCAGTTAGTCATAGTCCATGGTGATCTTCGACCTTGTTTTTTGGAGAGAGTTTTTGGTATTTTGTGATTAATCAAGTTAAAACTCTCGTATTATTATGATAATATGTAAATTTTTCCTCTTCCTTTGATCATTTTACAAAGTATATAATGATCATTTCCTCTATTTGAAATGATTATTCAACCCAAAGAGCAGTGAACATTTTATTTACTATGTTGATTTTTTTTGGTGTGAAAATTTAAGTATAAAAGTTCCGGGCCCAATCCCAAATTTTATTAATACAAACATTCTTACCCGTTTCATTAGAATATACATATAATTCATATTTAATAAATTTTGTTATTTACTTTAAATAATATAATTATATTCATCCTTCCTTGTTCCTAAGCCATAAACATTCTTTTTCGTTACTTTTAAGGGAGACATCAATAATCTTTCCCACTTCAAAAATATATTAATATATACATAATCTTAAAGCATCTTAAGATTAATTTTTCCATCTTAAATTTTTCTCAACATTAATTCGAAACTCAAAAAACCTGCCAAATTTCAAATGTGCCCCACAAACGGTACAAATATTTGTATCATTAAGATATAATGTGTTCAACTAGGTAATCTTGGCCATCAAACGTTTATATATATTATTGTCATACGCATAGACAAGTTATAAATGTAAAAGATGTTGTCTTTAGTTTTCCAAAGATTCTGTCATGGAGATTTATAACAATTCATGCTATAAAGTACAACCTCTATTTAACTTTAGTTTTTCTTTTAAATAGATTCTTTTTTGAAGTATATTAAAAATGAATTTATTATTTATTTTATGTCATAATTTAAGAATTAATAACGTTAAGATTCCACTATTGACTCGAAGGAGGACAAAGCTTGTTTCAAGTGATGGAAGGGTGGTGTATGGTATGGTATGCCTCATTATAATGGAAAACTTTATCACATTGCCCCTCCCAGCCCTATCATGACAAGCAACCACGTATTACAAGGGACCCACACGCGGGAATATTTCACTCTGTCGCCTCAGTGTTTTTTTTTTGGGCTTTAAACGTATATACAAAGTTTCTTAAGTTTTAAGAGTTAGTAACATTGATTGAGTTATTTATTTATTAATATATGTGGTCGAGAATAAGATATTACATATCCAAATTTAATAAAGTTTTTAAATATAGTAACTGTTTTTACATTACTTTATGATGTAAAGTTTTAAAATTATAATTGAAAAACGTATACACTTTGAGAAAAGAAAAAAATAAATAATAAAAAATACTTCTTTCAAATCCGAATATTCCATATGATTGCAACAAATTATTCCATAATAAAAAACTTCCACAGTACATATTTTTTTAGTATGTCTAACCGAAATAAGTAAAGAAAATTTGTTTTAATATCTTTGTTTCATCATAATACTATTAATAACAATATTAAAAAAGCAACCCCTTTATGGATTACGAAATATGTTTAAGTTGAGACATAGACCCATGATGAAATAATCATTCCTTATTATTAAGGAAGAAAAAGGAAGAAAAACATATATAGATTAGTCTTAAAAAAGTAGTATTTTGGTTCAGAATTCGATAAAGATTTTGAAAAAATCTGGCAAAGATTTTATCATAATCTTGTTTACAATTGTTAAACTTTAATATTTTGAGTGTTCCAAGGATTTTTGATAGTGCTGAATCTATTTCCACTATCAAAAATGGATTCCAAACACTCCAATTATCTGATTTTTTGAATTTTAATTGACCAAATTCCAGCAAAAAAAAAACTGCCATCCTAACTATTCCACTGCCTAAATAGACAACTTCACTCCTAAAAATAAGAAAATAATAATTAAGAAACTTGAAAATAACTCGATGTTCGTGAGGAGAAATGAGACGCCGTTCAAGTTACACGATTGGGACCCGTGAGAATAAGAATCATAATGTGCCCCTCCGACATAATCATGCAGATTTCAATTAAATATTTGAAAGAGGGAATTGAAAATTATATAGAATACGAACAAAATATCTGATGAAGGATATGTATATAATAAATATAATATAATATATATAATTATAAAATAGATTATTTGTTTTGGATTAATCTAAGATCAAATTTTAAAGATGTGATTGATTGAGTCTAGTGATTTATTTTATAGTTGATTATGATGTGTAACTTTACTTTATCAAAATTGAATTTGTTTATATTGATAAAAATAAAATATTTTAAAAATTTATAAAAAAAACAAAAATTAACTATACAAAATATTTAAATAATATCTGTTTATTAAAAAAATTTGAATCTTGAAAAATTTAATCTCTCTACACTCATATTAGATTTCTAAAAACATTTATCTACATTATAAATCACAAAAATTTTAAATAAATTTTACTTAAATTATATATTTTTAAATTAAAATATGAATATCCCATTTTTACGCCGTAAGGCGTTATTATTTGAAAACAACTTTGCTGATGTGCATCGTGTCAAAATGTGAAATCGTTAGATTATATGTTAGACGATTGAAACATATTCAGATGTTCGATGAAAAAACAATAGTAGTTGCAAATATTTAGTTAGTAGAAGGTTTCCAGGGCTTCTTTTTATTCAAAATCAGTAGCGAAAAACTGAAGAAGCAACTGCCATTACGCTTGCAGAGCTTCCATACTGGATTATGGCATTTCTTGCTCTTGGCAATTCTTTCACAGGGGAATTGCCTCTCTCTCCGGATCAATTCCCAGCAGTCTCAGCGAATTGACTTTGAGCTCTATTGATTTCTCCAACAATCAGTTGAGAGGCCCTGTTCCCAATTCGCTCGTCACCGTCGGAAACAGGGGAAGCTTTTCGGGAAATCCAGGGTTCTGTTGCCTATCAAAGCTAGATTTTCGTATGGTGAATTGATAAAGATTGTGGCATTGCCCAAAAAAATGTATGAAGTTTGGATATCCTGACAGAACTAGCTTCAATGGTCTGGCATGGCCACCTTGTTAGCGGGAACAACTTGGTTACAATCTTCTCGGCATCCTCTTCATTAATTTGTGCCTAGGTCACCCATCGTCTATTGGATTTAGGGAGTTCCAATTTCCATTTGGGTTTCTTGTGTTGAGAGGGAATCTGGGCTAGGAATGGAGATGGAGAAGCTACGCATCAGGCAACAGGTGCTGTTGGACCATCTTCGCCCAATGCATTCCGACGAGGAGTCCAAGCATCTTGTGGTCAGTTCTTTTGCCTTCACTTATTTTAGCTTCTGTAGAGATGGTTTAGATAGCATTACTCCAAAAACCTTGCCCATTCCAAAGCTGAAGCTGGGTTTTAGAGATGGTTTAGAAAGCATTACTCCAAAAAATTTGCCCATTTCAAAGCTGAAGCTGGTTTTTGGTGCAAGTTTTCCGGCTGATGTGATAAAGATTTTCCTTAGGGTAGTAATACAATCCCCAAGATTTTCCTTATTCTAATACTAAAACCCCAACGATTTTGGTGTCTAGCCTTGTGGTTCTTATCTCTGGTTTTCACTTGTATATATCTATGTTGGGATTGTGTGTTGTTTGAATGATCAAAAATGCATAACTGTCCCACAAAGACAGATTTTAACCCCACCAATTTTTTTGCCAATTTGAAAGTTGACATTGGGGTGCAAGTTACAATGTTGAGTAATGACATCTTCCACCTCCTAACATCACCCATGCTTTCATCTATGTGATGTTGCAAGTTATCTTATGTAAGTGGCTTGAAAAAGGCAGACAGGTGACGCCAACATGAGTTTTGGTTGGTGGAGGGGAAATCTGATCACAAGCCTTGAAGGGAGGGCAGGCCCTACTTGCTTGAGCAGGTGGGGTTTGAACAATCACATTCCCTACTGGAAAAACATAATCTCCCTTGCTAATCGGATCCAACAACACTGCTTGAGCAGGGGAGGTGGTTTGACTCTCTAAGGGAGGGAAGGTCCTACCTGCTTGAGTGGAGGGAGGGGCAGGTTTAGATATTAAAGTTAAAGGGATATACTAGATTTGGAAATCCTGCGAAGTGAATTTGGGATAAAGTTCAGATGTTGGATGGCAATACTTTTGCTTCAACTTTACTATAATTTGAGGTTTGTTCTCAGAAACTTTCTGAAATTAATCTATATCTTTTAATCCACAAGGTATAATAGGAGATCTATCTCATAAAAGTTATACTCATTTATACTCTATTCGATTGTGAGGAGGGATCCATCTTTATCAACCTATCTTCCTCTAAAGTTCATGTTTACTTATCACTTGGCCCCATAGTGTGCTGTAATTAAGATACCTGGATATTTAATATTTTATCACAATCCTCTGGGCATCAGATGCTAACACAACCAGCTTGGTTTGTGTTGGGATCCCCAACTAATCTCTTTCAATCAATCCATCTTGTTTATTCCTTTACATTCTGAACAAAATAATTCTTTATTATCCTTTCTTATTTCTTCTGACTGTTTTTTAAAACTTTTCCAGTTTTCCTGTGTTGAGTTAATCTTGAGTCCTCTGGGCCTCAGATGCTAACACAACCAGCTTGGTTTATGTTGGGATTCCCAACCAATCTTGCTCAATCAATTTATATGGTTTATTCCTTTACATTCTGAATGAAAGTATCTCTTTATCATCCTTGCTTATTTCCTCTATGACTGTTTTTTGGTAACTTTTCCAGTTTTCCTGTGTTGAGTTAATCTTGAGTTGGTAATTCATGAGTGTACCGATCACGCATATGGGCTCATGATTTTGGATAACCCATGGTATTAGCATGTGATGAAATCTATTTAAAATCTGGAAGAACTCCATTGTAAAGTGCCTTGGGAAGCTTGTTCTTTGGCCGGCTTGGCCAAATTGGCCAAGGTGAATGGAGATATATATTTTTGAAAGCTGATTTTTTCTGTAAAAAGTGTACAGTGTAAAATCTCTTATTCATTTTGTAATTGCTTTGTGATTGTCGATATTGCTTCTCTTTCTATAGGTTTAACAGCCACGTCATATGAAATATGTTGTTCAACAAGTTTATTTCATGTTAGCTATTGTCTCTGGATGTTTATCTCATGTTAGCTAGCGTCTCTGGATGTGGTGTCACATATTCATATTTTTGCCATCTGATTTCTTGTCTGGATATGATGACTTGCTTGCAGCTTTTCTTAAGGTTGGTATGCCTTTTTGTTTCAACTTTTATATCCAGACTTTATGTTTTGACGAACAATTTACCGAGTCTATTAGAACTTCTTCTCATTATGAAATGTTGATTCATAAATATCTCAGGGTTTTTCTTATGATATTGCCTAGAATCCTACCATTATCAGCTTGCTTTGGAAACATGAATGTGGTGTAGGGATTATTGGAGAAAACTGGAATCAATCCAGGTGAAGTTGGTGATATCGTAGTTGGTACAGTTCTTGCCCCTGGTTCTCAAAGAGCCAGTCAGTGTCAGATGGCTTCTTTTTATGCTGGATTCCCAGGTGTGTAGAGTGGCCATCCCCTTTAATTCATTCAGTTCATTCGTTTCATGCTAAGCCATATTTTATAATATACAGGCTTATGATTATACTTCTTGTTCACTACAGAGACTGTTCCTGTCAAAACTGTCAATAGGCAATGCTCATCTAGTCTTCAAGCAGTAGCAGATGTTGCAGCAGCGATTAAAGCTGGGTTTTATGACATTGGTAAATGAAAATCATATCTCTTCTACAATATTTGAGAGATGAAATTTCATTTACTTCAGTTCATCTATTTCTTGGTTTATTGCAGGGATAGGTGCTGGGTTAGAGACAATGACTATTGACTCAATGGCATGGGCGGGCCCGGTGAATCCAAGGGTAAGCATTGACATATTGTAATTGTAGCCGTGATCCTTTTCATACTAACTTCTTCAAATCGGTTTTGTTGGCCTTGCTCTAGATACAACACATGCTATTTTAGTGAACCGGTTTCATTAGCTTTTAGATTGTTTGAGCCTATATTTGTGGAAGTATGTTGATATATTTTTCTTCCCCATAGACTGAAACTCACAAGCAAGCACAATATTGCCTTCTCCCAATGGGTATAACTTCAGAAAATGTTGCTGAACGCTACGGAGTTACACGACATGACCAAGATCAGGCTGTTGTAAGTAGTTATCCTTTCTGTTTCATTAACATGATAGATGTCATAAATTTCCAAAGTTGCGCTCCATCCAAGATTTTATGTTAGATGTCATAAATTTCCAATGCTATGCTCCATCCAAGATTTTATGTTCTTGCAAGGTCAGGCATCCACCATACTCTGGGATAGTTATTAAAATAGTTAAAGCTTTATTTCTTGGTGGAAAAGTTGAAGATAGTATGACAAAGAATTGAATTGCATTTGTAGGTTGAATCTCATAGGCATGCAGCTGCAGCAGTAGCTGCTGGGAAGTTTAATGATGAAATCATCCCAGTAGAAACTAAGGTATGAAAATTGTATTTCTGAAAATACTGAAAGCCCTGGTCCAAAATGTATGCTTCATCCTATGAAAAAATGTTACTACGCGGCAGTAGAAATGATAAATATGCTCGTTGAAACCAGATCTGAGCTCATGGACATTATGGTTCCTGTTTTATGTTTCAGATTGTTGATCCCAAAACTGGAGAGGAGAAACATGTTACGATATCTGCTGATGATGGGATTCGACCGGATACTAACCTTTCTATTCTAGCAAAGCTTAAACCTGCCTTCAAGGAGGATGGAACGACAACTGCAGGTATATATTCTTTGTGCGAACCCCTTGGCACACTAATTTTTGAACTGGATATGCAAGGTGAAACATTCAACAATCGCATAAAATAGGAGGCTGGTTGTCTGGTCATTCATGATGTTTTTGGAATGCAATGGCTATTAGGGAACTCAAGCCAAGTGAGCGATGGAGCCGCTGCTGTCCTCCTAATGAAAAGGGCAGTGGCAATTCAGAAGGGCTTACCTATTCTTGGTATATTCAGGTTTGTACCGTATTCAGATTGATTCATTATTTAGTGCATTTATTTAGTTCAATGTCACGAAGTGATTTCCATATGATGACCATGCAGGAGTTTTGCAGTTGCTAGGATTGATCCAGTTGTTATGGGAATTGGCCCATCTGTTGCAATTCCAGCAGCAGTTAAGGCAGTTGGCTTTCAAACAAGGGATATTGATCTTTTCGAGATTAATGAAGTAAGCTTGCGCGACAGTAATACTTCTCTGGAACTCCCAACTTTATTTTATTGAACATTGTCAAGTACACATTTAACCCATATTTCATTTGCAGGCCTTTGCTTCACAATATGTATACTGCGTTTGAAAATTAGAATTGGATCCTGAAAAAGTGAATGTTAATGGAGGAGCGATGGCTTTTGGTCACCCACTTGGTGCAACGAGTAAGCTTAGTGAGAAATCATTCTCAATTTCCTATTTCAAAGAGGGTTGTTACATTGATGGTCTTGAGGCTTTTAATTTGAAGAACTTAAATTGTTCCTTGTTTGAAGACAATAAGTGAATGGTTTTGAGGACAAATCTGATATGTGACAATAAATGAAGAATGAGCTTCTTTGAATTCGAACATTTAATTCCCAACTACACCATCTATTCTATGTCTCTGCACCAAGAAGAGAAAGGTGCTCTTGCAGCAGCCTAAGGTGGAAAAGATGTCACCTACATCTGTAACATGCTAATAAAATTAAATGAAAAATAGTTGACGTCTGAAGTTTAATGTAAAAAATGAAACAAAAAAACTCTTGATTTTGTATTTCTTTTAAATGATCATTATATAAAAATAGGGTTAGTATAGATCCATTGGCAAACATGATGTAATATCTATCATACAGTACCTACCATGCGTCTTTTTTCTTTCTTAGTTGTGCTTATGCATCTTTGCACTATAAGAAACTAAAAACACTCATGGGATTCTTGATGGAAGATCTTCATTTTTGAATTGAATGTGATTGCTAGATTATATCGTTTATGTTTGTTTACACTTTTTTAGCAGTCTATCTGTCAGCTTGGAAATGCAAGAAATTGTTCAGTCCACTTAGATAAGCTTGACACAATTAACACTATCTGATCTTGTTACTTGTATTTGTTCATTCTTTGATGATTTCTGTTTCTACAAGGGGGTAAATTTTTGTTAGGAACTGGTCACAAACAGAGAGTTGTTGCAAACCTGGTAAAATTTGAATTTGGCAGTGGTGATAAGAGTGGCAGGTTTGTTTGTTTATGAAATAAACCACAGTCTTCATTCATAATTAACATTAACCATGAGAGCTTCGAATCATATTGATAAGTCTGTAAAATAACAAGTGACTGCCATCTTGCAAGTTCAAAAAGGGCAAAAACTTGAAAAACAAAGCACATACTCTGTTATTCAGCCCTCTTTCTGTAAAGTTTTACAAGAAGACATAAAAGCAAAGCACCTTAGCGTAACATTTTATGTTGCACTGAAAATGGTGGTTCAAAAGGAAACTTTAATGCGAAAAAATTGATGGATAGGAAATGATCCTTTCATTGCGCCTCAAGTAAAGAATGTTCTCCACATGAAGATATCATGTGAATTCTCTTGGTGGGTAAATTAACCCACGCTCTCCTCACAGTCACTTCCAGGCTTCAATGGAAGCCATAACAGAATTTTATTTCAAGTCAGAAACACTTTTGGATTATCTATCTAAAGCTTATCCATAGGAGAATGGAGGAATGTTCTCCTTATTTTTCATATATTCTTCTTCCTCTCTCTTTAGTGCCTGCAAGATCAGGTGAAGAAATTGTTGTTGGAAGTCCATCTGTATTTCCATTTCAGATAATGATGCCAAATAATAACAATACTTGCGTCCCTATCCGCACTGCACTGTATGTGAAGAGGTGAAGCAGGCAACGAGGAGAGTGCGGAGGAATGCTGAGGAGATAAGTGTGAGATGCATTGGTAAGACTCTTATTTCAAATGATTTAATTCAATGGCGGGGGATTTCAGAGCTCGAGATTTTGAATACAGGGAGGCAGACATTTGTGAGGTTCAAATTTTGGGACAATCAGGGAGAATGGAAATCGTCCAAATTCAAACTCGAATGAAAAGTGTGATTCAATGGCGGTGGATTCCAGAACTTGAGATTTGGAAGTCACCGGGGGAGAAATTTATGAGTTTTAAATTTTGGGACAATGAGGGAGAATGGAAATCACCCAAATTCAAACTCAAATGAAGAGAGCGAGTTGGAGGGAACATTGGAGATGAATGAGAGGGGAATCGGTGCGTTAATTATTTTATGCTCATGAAGGATGTGAGTCAGTATACTTGAGAGGCTTGCAAACGGTCAAGGATCAATTGGGAAATGACTTTGGCACCAAGAGGTCAACCAATTAAGCTAGGGCTATGTAGTATAATTTCCACAACTGACATCCTGACAAGTCCCAGCCCAAATAGAATGCAACTTTACAGAGTATTAATAACATTTTCAGATAATAATAAACCCTCAAAAATATGTTTTATAAAATTCAAGATTGCTGATTTTGGTGTTGCAAAGGTTCTTCAAGCTTGCAACATCGGAGGGGATTCAACCACAGTTTTTGCAGGCACTCACGGTTACATTGCTCCTGGTAAGTTTCTTTACTATTTTTTCTGCCACATGTATTCCATTTTCCTTCTTGATGTTTACAGACAAAGCTTCAGAACATATCCCAAGAAACTGTTTTGAAAATTTTTAAACGCAAAAAAAGAGCAAAAGACCAGGCATTTTTCCCGTCAAATTCCAACACTGCCAAAGACGGGAGTTTAGTACAGGAAGATTTCAGGGTGGAAAAATTGTGACAAGGGTATTCAGAGTAGTCAGGTTGGCTGTGTTAAGTGGTGTCAGAGTGCAACAACGCTCTTTGGGATTGAGGAGGGTAAATAAAGTATTTGTGTTACGGGAGAATTGCAGCCGATGAAGAAAATTGAAGAGACTTCTCATGGATGAGAAAGCGAGTCAAAGAACCAAGGGTAGTTGGTGGTAGAGGAGTAGAGTATTACAGGCTTAACAAGGAATTATAATTTCAGAATAGAGATTAGGAAAGGAACCAGAATACATAAAGATTGGGGCAGAACATTTAGTCGAGGACCAGAGTTGAAGACAATCAAAGCATTTGACATAAGGAATGTAGTAGGTTGAAATTTGAATATGAGGAGCCTGGCAGGTGAAACAATTCTTATGGTTTTATTTTAACCTAGTCAACAAATTGGTGATTGCAGGTAGCAACAGAAGGGAAGAGAACTGTGGCAAAGAACCCTTGTAGCGGTGAAGCTGCAAAGAGAGAGAAGTGTTCCAACTGAGGGTAGAAAGCTGAAGATAACATAGGAAGTCCTCAAGAGAGAAAGTGAAGTTCTAGAGAGGTGAGCTATGTTCAAGAGCCAGAGGAGAAGAGGAAGCTCGAGAAGTTCTAGAGGAAAAGAACCTGTGATACCAAAATGCCAAGCCCAAAGGAGAGAAGTTTGGTGAGTGTCTTGTGGACACTTGTTTGCAGCTCACAATGAGCATGAAGAAGCTCATTGAGAAGGAAAAAGAGATGACTGTGCATAGTCATATAATGGGTTCAGAACGAAGCCACATAAAGATGAATGATGAAGAGTTTGACTAAAAACTGGTTGATTTAAAGAAAAGACTCTGTGTAGTGAGTATGCTGCTACAAGAAATGGAGAATGAAAACTAGAGAATTGGATAGGATCTTAAGAAAAATATCAAGTGGCCTACTAGGCAACTGTATACTAGGAATCAGGAGAAGCAGTTAAGGCATATGATGAATGCTAAGTTGAGAGACGAAGAGCACGATGAGGAAGAGAAAGTTCACTCTTGTGAACTAGAACAAAGGACATTCCTTGGAGAAGGTGAATATGAAGATGAAGCTGTTATAGTGGAGAGGCCTATTAAAAGCCTCCTAAATTATGTGGAAATTTCAGAACAACAAAAAAGGCTGATGATAGAGAATGAGGCTAGAGAGTCTAGGCATAAACAGAGATGGCGAAGAAGGAGATCTTTATTCCATTGAGTGGCAGTGGAGGAAACATCAAAGCACATTGTGTATTTCTGGAACTATACATGCAGAGAGGATTGTACAAGCTGCCATGAAAGCAAGAAGGCTTAGCATATGTAGTCCTGAATGCACCCTAACAAGAAACTAGGATCTTTAGGAAAGTCAAGAGGATGAACGACATGACAAGGGAGAAATATGGAGGAAGCAATGTAATTCTAGAATTGAGGAAGAAATGGAGGCTGTGTAAAGTTGCAGGCAGCTAGAAAACAATCAAGGAGATAAAGACAAAAGTCAGTTCCCTGGTCGAATGGCTTGATTTAAGGAATTGTATAGGAACAGTGTAGTGGAATTCTGTATTGGAGACTAATTGTAAAGTTAATTACCAAATATTTTTCCTTCCCATCTTTTGATATCAACGTCTATTGGAAAAAAATTAATGTTACTTTTGGGGTAGATTTAATACTGAGGTCTGTAACGTACACATTCTAAACATAAATATAAGGTCACATCAAATTAATTATAGTTGCTTTCTTTCTAGCTTCTTCCTTACGGCGTTTCCTTTGCAACATTAGGTGCAATTGCTAGTTATTTTTTTAAAAACATACTGTCCAGCCATTAATATAAAAATTCTCACCGAATGCCCCCTTTTATGTTTTATGATGTGATACATAAATCCCAAAGTAAATATTAAAAATCTGTAATTTGTCAGGTTTGCTTTTAGAGTATATGCCTTTTCAAAATTAATTAAACTTGAATTATACTTTCTTTAAATTAATTTTTTTATGGAACATAATTCCTCATTATCAAAGCAAGTGGGTTGAATTTTTGTATTGTTAAAAGTGTAATATTTAATAATTTGTTTTGGGTTAGTAATATTTAAGGTTTTGATATTATTGGGAATTTGATAATTATAAATATAATAAATTAATTTTAATTGATATATATAATTTTTGTTTTATTTTTATTTTTTTTCTAAATTACTTAAAGTATTTTAAATTATATATCTATATATATATATATGAAATTAATTTTGAATAAAAAAAGATAGTTTATAAGAGAGATTTTCATATTATCCAGTGTAAAAAGGATAACGTTGACGTTTCCAATTTTAATGGGGCTCTATAATAATTATTGAATTTAAATAAATTAATAAAAGATAAATATTTATATAATAATAATTATTAATGATGTATTAGACATGTTGATGAAGATGGAGTAAAAAAAAAATGTGAAAAAAGAGAAAATGAAAGGTACTACTAAACTTACCAAAAAAAAAATGTTAATAATTATTTATTTACAAAAACTATAATAATAATTTTTACTAATATTAATTACGCCGTAAGGCGTTCTTATTTGAAAACAACTTTGCTGATGTGCATCGTGTCATAATGTGAAACCGTTAGATTGGATGTTAGACGATTAAAACATTTCCAACCCTAGATGGAAAACCCAGGCAGTTGCGACCGGTTATTGCAGAGAATTGGTTGAGAGGTGTTCGTTGTGGGTGCAGTAGAAAGCCAAGGGGGGAGCAGATGGCAGTGCAGTGGGATTCTACATGGATTACGTTCGTGTAGCTCTGGCTGGACTGGGCAAGCTCCTCTTCGCACAGTTCACAAAGCTAATGATTGAATTCTACAGCAATGGGCTCCCGAGAAACCTTTCCCTGGGTCCTGACCTGAGCTTGGACTATGGCTTCAAGGGAATCGACATAGCCATGGCTGCTTACAGTTCCGAGCTTCAATTCCCGGCTAATCCAAGTGGGTCTCAGCAGGGTGTGTGGGCAAAGGCGGGATTCGAACATCTGACCTCTCAGGAGAAAGGAGCTTCTTGTTCCTCTGTGTGGCCAGGGGTTCAGGTGTTGAGGAGCTGGGAAGGTGCAAGGATTCTCACTGCATAGGATTTGCAGGCTCCTGCTGCTCCCCACACTCCTGTTGTTCAAGATGTTGGTGAGCGTGTGAGGCCTGGTTATGGGTTCTCTAACTCTGGTAGAGTTATCATGCCTCCTCCTACTGCTGCCCGTGCTGCTATTTTTGGAACAAAGAGAATACACAATGAGTCCGATGGCTCCGATGGAATCCAGGACAGCTCTGAGGTTTCGAAGTATGAATCTCTCGAATCCCACTCGGCTTTCCATTTTTGTGAAGTTTAAATAAAATTTTGGTCCTTTTGAAATTTTCAGAAAATACCCACTAGAAATTTTGTTGTTGCGTTCTGGATGGGAAGCCCTTTTTGGCGTTTTGTTTTTTAAGCGATGGAAATTTGGCTTTCTGTTTGAAAATCAATCCCCTAGGATTGTTGTATCTGTTTGCGCTTAAATTTTAGCTTCTAAAGTAAATATTCCTGTAAGAAAAATTCTACAGCAATGGGCTCCCGGGAAACCTTTCCCTGGGTCCTGACCTGAGCTTGGACTATGGCTTCAAGGGAATCGACATAGCCATGGCTGCTTACAGTTCCGAGCTTCAATTCCTGGCTAATCCAAGTGGGTCTCAGCAGGGTGTGTGGGCAAAGGCGGGATTCGAACATCGGACCTCTCAGGAGAAAGGAGCTTCTTGTTCCTCTGTGTGGCCAGGGGTTCAGGTGTTGAGGAGCTGGGAAGGTGCAAGGATTCTCACTGCAGAGGATTTGTAGGCTCCTGCTGCTCCCCACACTCCTGTTGTTCAAGATGTTGGTGAGCGTGTGAGGCCTGGTTATGGGTTCTCTAACTCTGGTAGAGTTATCATGCCTCCTCCTACTGCTGCCCGTGCTGCTATTTCTGGAACAAAGAGAATACACAATGAGTCCAACCCTCTGTGACACCCAAGACGCCTTGAGGTTTCCCAAGCCAATCTCTCTAATCCCACTTTGGCTTCATTTCTGTGGAAGTTTAAATAAAATTTGGTCCCTTTGAAATTTTCGTAAAATACCCATCAGAAATTTCCGTTACGCGTCGATGGGAAGCTCTTTGGCGTTTTTTTGTTTTTGCCGGCGATTATCATTGCTATATAATCAATCCCCTAGGATTGTTGTATCTGTTTGCGCTTAAATTTTAGCTTCTAAAGTAAATATTCCTGTAAGAAATTTTGAGTATTAGGCCGCGAAATCCTGTTTGAAATTTCTAATTTTGAGAGAGTTAATGCTCCCTAAAAAACCGGTTGCTTTTAATGAAATCTCACTTCTGATTTTCCTGAATTTTGAAACAGTTAAAACTGACGTCACCACTGGGAATATCATTCTCTTTGGTTTATATGAAAAACAAACGTTGCCAATTTGAAAATTCCGTTAGAAAAGTTTAACTTGTAAAGAAAATTCCATTTCCATAGTTTCTGTTCTAATTTTATAAGGGAAATCTTTTGTGAAATCCAAGGGATACGAGTAGGAGCTGTAAAGAGTGTGGATTCGAAGGAGTGCAGAGCAAGTGTAAGGTGGCTGAAGGCTCTGGATTATCCAGAAGATACAGGTAAATTTGATGGTGAGGAGATGATAAGTGTGTATCAAGTAGCTAAGCATCCAGCTTACGACTACTTTATTGGGGCATCGTTATGTGTCTCTCTCGGGTCTCTGAGGAAACGGAAGTGCCTGGAAGAGTCAATCAGTTGGTTGGCCAAATAGAATGCAAGGATGAAACAAGAACCAAAAATGCTGACACTATAAATCTATCTACAAACTAGAAAACTCTGAAGAAAAGACAGAAAAAAAAGGCAGAGCTTGACACGAGTCTGGAAGAATCCAATCTATCCTGGTTTGGGAATGTCATTGGTGGTAAGGATGGAGACATTGAGGTAGCATGGGCAGATGGAATGGTGTCAAAGGTATGCTATTTTCTTGCTTGATTATAGTAGACTATTAAAAAGGGAAGTAAATCTCATTGTGTCCTTTTAAGTACTCTGTTTTATTTGAGGAATTGATCACGGCTACCTTTGATAGTCTCAATATACAGAAACTTAGGGTCTAAGAGTATCTCCTTAAGCACGCCTTTCAGTACAATCAAAATAAGGATTACGTCCTTACATAAGTAGAACAAATGGTTGTGTGTTTATAGACATGTCTGTTTTCAACTGTCTTTGGAATGTAACTTATTGTCATAGGGAATGTTGCCAAATAATCATGTCTTTATGAAATTTTTGAACAGGCCAGCTACATTTAACTAAGAGCATGCTTCTTCCATCTATTTTTGTGAGTTTTATTTCTAAAAGTAATGTTCTTTTTCATGGTGGAGTGTGAAATTTTGAGCCTCCTCTTGCAGCCTCTCAACACACAGAAATGGATGAAGAAAGTTCAGCAAAAATGGAACATCCTTAAAAAGAATTTACCAGGTTTGTTAAATAGAAATTATGATATTTACAAAGAATGCTAGGGAATAGTTTATCTGTACACTTATTGGTGTTTCCGTCCTTTTTGCCTTCTACTACTTTCCCTTTTATTTCTTTCAGTGGCGTTCGAATGTTTTCTTCAATTGCTCATAATTTCTTACTAGATGCATACCTTTAATGTAGCAGCAATTTTAAAGCCAACAACTGTATGCACGCATGAGAGAAATAGTACTTTTCTTGTAACAAACTGTCCATGTGGATACTCTGTACTCACGGGCAAACAGTATTTCAAGCCCTTTTTTCCGTTGGTTGCTAAAATTATGGTTGTTCTAATTATATCATATATAAACCCTCAATTGATTGGACAGGTACAATTTTTGTGAGAATCTATGAAGATAGGATGGATTTGCTGAGGGCTGTGATTGTTGGAGCAGCCGGGACTCCATATCAGGATGGAACTTTCTTCTTTGATATTCATTTTCCATCCAACTATCTCGATGTACCACCTGTAAGCACTTAATTGCAAATGCTTGATTTGAAAGTTAATTTCAAATCTCATGCTATTTTTTGAAAGTTACTTTCAAATCTCATGTTTTTTTATGAACTTCAATTTGAAAGTCTCATTTCGCTTTATGTTGGCTATTGAATTTGCAGTTAGCTTACTACCATTCTGGTGGATTGCGGTTGAATCCGAATTTGTATGCGAATGGGAAAGTGTGTCTGAGTCTTTTAAACACATGGCCAGGCAGAGAAAATGAAATGTGGAACCCATCATCATCAAACGTTCTACAAGTCCTTGTTTCCATTCAAGGACTGGTACCCCGAAGGCAGAATCTGGGGAGATTTTCATTTCTAATCATCTTATCTGGTTTAACCTTTTTCTCTGAATCATTTCAAATCCATTGATTGTCTTGTGTGCAGCATTTTGAAATGTTTGTTAAAGAGCATTTTAAAAAACGTGGTCATTATCTTCTCCGTGCGTGTGATGCGTATATCAAAGGTGCTCCAGTTGGATCACTTTCAGAAGATTGTGTTTTGCCACCAAATGTTGGAGCAGAGTCCGAGAATCGGGGTGCTACTTCTCTTGGCTTCAAGCTTATGTTGGTTAAAATTGTTCCCAAGCTTATTGCAGCCTTCATGAAGTTGGAGTAGATTATCCAAGGGACTAGGTGGAATACAAGGTCTTGTTATAATAATAAACAAATGCGATGAAGAATCTGATGCGTTGGATTGTTACTTGGTCAATACATGTGTGGTTATTTTTTACAAATGCTTTATCTGGTGTCTCAGAAGTTTCTTGATTCTGGAATTTATCTATGGTTTATATTATGGCATAATATCTTATTATTTAATTGACTAATGTTTAAGCTTTAAGTAAGACGTTTTTCTTTGAAAACAATTTTTTTTAGCTATCAAAGTGTACTGGGTGTACTGTCTGTACCATCAAATCAAATGTTAGATAATTGAAATGTTTTAGACCATTCCTCTACAACCTCAAATGTTAGATAATTGAAATGTTTTCCTCTACAACCTCCCTCATTTACGCTAACTACTTAACCAACTCTCTGATCTCTATGAATCTCTCTTCCCATGGATATGATATACAACCTCTAATACCATAATAGAATAGAAAGCAATAGATTCATCTCTTAAATTGTTGCAGGTCTTTATTGCTATCCTGAAACAGAGCCAAAGCAAAAAACTGTGTCATCCTCCTTGCAAGACCAGTCATTTGCAACAAAAATTCTTTGGATTCGAGCTCTGCAACTAAGATGGTGGGTTTAGGCGAAACTAATTCTGAGGCCACTGCCAGTCAACGACCATGCATGAATTGATTCAAGGCGTTTATACGAAAGAATATAGCCAAAAATCAATACTTCGCTAGAGCTAGAGGATGCCATGTTCTTCTCTCAGTAGTGGAATTGACATTAAATTGAATCTCTTGATTAGTGGTGGAACTGACATTATATTGAATCTCTTGATTTGTAATTGGGAGACATAGAGTATTACAGCTAAAAATACACCCACTAGAGCGGGGACTACGTAGTTTAAAAGAAGGTGCAGGGAAGGATTCCCCGGGTCTAGAATGGAAGAGAGACAGGAGTAAACCAGAAACCATTCCTCTCTCAGATAGGAAATTTTCAATGGCAGCCTTAGCTTACAGTGTTGAAACAGTAGATGCTATTGCCAGCCATAAAGCACAACATATACACCTGCGTTTTCCAAAATAAGAGACTAAATCTAGTGAGAACCAATACCAGTCATCTATGCTCTGCAACCGTGAATATAAGCTAATATTTTAAAACTATGCTAGCCTAACTATATTATAAGAAAAAAAAACTAAGATGGAAGTAACTTAAAGTTCTATTTCAATTCCTTTTAATTATTATGTGAAGAAACTAATGATCTATACACCAAATAAATCCATCCCTCAATCTTTGTGAAGTACAAAGAATGTAACCTGCCAATAAGCCAATGGTTGAATGATTTCAGTCAGAATTAGCGACGGAATGCCATAACCAAACTCACTCCTATTGCAAGAGCAGCCCAGGTTGGCAGAAATGCACACGCTATTCCAGAAACCCAACCCATCTTCATATATGTTATTTTTCATATGCTAAACTTACGGCGTTCCCTTTGCAACATTTGGTGCAATTGCTAGTTATGCTTATTTTAACTATTAATTTACTAATAGGAATTTGGCTTCTGTGATCCATAAATCATGTATCAAATCTTTCGGTGAAAAATTTCTGGAATGTGATTTTCACTAAAAGATTTGATATATATTAATTTACTATCATAAGAAATAATTTTGAATAATAATGTTTTTAATTTTATTAAAAGGGGTAATATTTATGAAAAGGTTAATTTTTTATTTATTGAATTTATTATCTTATTAATTTTTTTTTTTTAACTTGAATATGTGATATAATTTTTAGTAAATTGTAATTTTTAATTATTTAAAATGCATTTTTGAATACATAAATAGATTTAATGTTTTAAAAATTCTATAAGAGAAATTTATGCAAATTATATAACTTAAATTTACCATTCTAAAAAAATCCCTTAAGAATCTCATAAAATCAACTTAAAATCCCATATCCACCCCACCTCACCTCACCTCAGGATAGTGAGCAAATGATAAAAAAAAAAAATCTTTAATCATTTTTCTAAAAATGTTTTTCCCTACCTCTACTTGTTAATATTAGAATCAGTGACTTAAACCATAATTTAACAAAATTCATACTAGGTTAAATTAAAAATCTCAATCTATAATATATAATATATAATAATAAATCACAAATAATAATTTACCAAATTTCGTGAAATGAAACAATTTTAATTCATTGGAAGGGACCAACAAGTGAGACACAGCTCTATTCAAAAAAGGAAAGGCTGCCAACATAACAAATTTCAACTAAGAACGCTGGCTGGACTTATCATCTTTAAAAATCATTTTTAGTCAACCCAACTAACGGAAATCACCCTTTAAACCACATATACATGTGTGATTGGATTTATGTTATAAGAAAATATATACAAGTGAACTATGAGACAGATTACAAGTGAAAATATATACAAGTGATTGGATTTATGTTATAAGAAAATATATACAAGTGAACTACGAGAAAGATCACAAAACTTTATCAGCAGCCACTCTTAAATGCCGGTCACTGTCCACATGGAGCTGTATAAACATGAGAGAGGTGGCAATTTTATTACTGATGCAACAATATTAAGACGCCACGCAGAGTACGGAGGGAAAGCCCAGAAAGACACTTTTTAATATTCAATATATAATTTGTATATTATATATTTCAGTGTAATAAAATAGAATTTCTTAGACTTCAAAATTTTGCTGAACCCTTACAGACAGAAAATTTATGACCTCACTTAAATTTTTCTGTAAAAACCTATCAGAGATTTTCTCGGGTTTTCACGCAATTAACGGGGTTAGAACACCACAACTACTCTCTTGGCATCAGGAGGCCTAATTAGTGCGGTCAGAGTGAACTCAGGTTAGGTACCTGACTCCTGTGCCGGTTTATTTGATGCGAGTGCTTACTGTCTGATCAAATTCGACGGGAAGCTAATCACTTTTTTCCCGTTCGCCTGACCCAAAAACAGAGCGCACGTACAACGCAAAGAACACGAGGTGTGCATACCAGCCCACCCGAGAGTAAGGTTAAAGTTTACCGCGGTACGGTTAGTGCTTGAGTGAGTGAGAGTCGGTGAATTTCCAGGCATCTCTCCGACGATTTATTCCAATCTGCGTTATAGATTCGGCTGTATGCTGGTCTCGGATTACACCAACCACACAAAACCCATACATAGCCTTCAATTTCATATAAATGCTTCAACCCCTATGCATATACACGCATCCATTCTAGAATTTCTCCTCTACTCGTTGCTGCGGCTCATAGAAGAGAGGACCCGTCTACGTCTCTCCCAACATTAAGCTTCTTCGAGATAAGTTGAATTATGGAAGCTGGCCAGGGCCGACTGAGTTGCGACAGCAACAAGCCCACCTACGAGATTTTCTCGTTGCTGGACAACAATTTTCTGTTCGGTCACGACCGGGAGAAGGAGAGGTTGACTCGCGGAAAGGTTCGCATTCTGTGCATCGATGGTGGAGGAATGCCAGGCATCGTAGCGGGGCGCACACTGGCGTTTCTGGAAGCGGCGCTGCAGAGGAAAACCGGTGACCCAGAGGCCCGAATTGCCGATTTCTTTGATGTGGCAATCGGTACTGGCATCGGCGGACTCATCGCCGCCATGCTCTTCGCCAATGACGGCAGGGGCCGCCCGCTTTGCCGGGCGGAGGAAGTGTGGAGGCTGCTCGCGGAGGAGGGGCGTAGGATGTTCAAGCCAACGTCGGGAGGGATGTTGGCCAAATTCCGGCGGAAGGGCGCCCATTTCTCCGGCAAGAGCATGGAACGTGTCCTGAAGCGCCTGTTCGCCGGCAAGGACGGGCGGAGCTTGACTCTCAAGGACACGCTGAAGCCACTGTTGATTCCCTGCTACGATCTGTCCAGCGCCGCCCCTTTCCTCTTCTCCCGCGCGGATGCACTCGAGACCGACAACTATGACTTCAGTTTGTGGGAAATCTGTCGGGCGGCGGCGGCTGTGCCTGGTTTCTTTGAGCCCGTGCACTTGAGCTCGGTCGATGGTCAGACAATCTGTACGGCGATCGACGCGGGATTGGTGATGAGCAATCCCACCGCAGCGGCCATAACGCATGTCGTGCATAACAAGCAGGAGTTTCCGTTGGTGGTAGGCGTTGAGGATTTGCTGGTGCTCTCCGTCGGAACGGGGCAGTTCGATCGGGCATACAATTACGAGAAGGTGAGGAGATGGGGTGCCGGGCAGTGGGCTAAACCGGTCATTACAATTGTGGGGGATGGAATTTCCGACACTGTTGATCACGCAATCAGCATGGCATTCGGGCAAAGCAGGCGCAATTACGTCAGGATTCAGGTAATGTAATAGTTGACGGTCGTGTATAATTTTTGGGCTTAAAAAGAAGTCTAAAGTGCACTGTAACTTTTTGTCCTAGACCACAAATTTGAAGCCTGCGCTCTGCAATGGCTTGTGCAGTGCATTTTTCTATTTATTCCCCTTTTTTCCGTTTACTGAACAAGATCTTGATTATACGATATACAGGGCAACGGATTCACGGAAAAATGCATGGGCGACATGGACGATCCGAGCGAGGCAAACGTGAAGATGCTTATGGAATTTGCAGATATGACGCTGAAGCAGAAGAGCATGGAGTCTCTCCCGTTCGGAGGAAAACGAAAGCTCTCCCTCAGCAATGCAGAGCGACTCGAATGGTTTGCAGAGGAGCTTGTTTCTGAGCATCGATCGAGAATTTCGAGACCGATCCCGACCGTAGTACTGAAGCAACCGACTCCCAGCCACTAACGACTCTGTGTGCTAAACACCATAACCGTTTTCGTAATTCTTAAAAAAATGATTATGTTTTACATGACAAAATACGGAAAGGGAGGGCAGCGGTATCGGAATGCCGCGACTCCTGGTTTCATTAATACTAGTAATGAATTAACAGCGTTCCTTTACTAGGATTTGCAAGCAGTAACAGCCGCTAGCTTGCGATCAAATGTGAGATCCAAGCGGAGCTGTGCTGTTTCGTGTCTATAATATAATCATCTCTGAATCTGCTGATGGTCCCACCAGAAAGCAATCCTGTATCTTTCATTATGTGGGGCGCCGAATGTAACTATTTACTGAGTCAGCTGATTTCCGAATTGAACGATTCATGAGTGTTTTTTTAAGGTTTGTTTCTATCAATTTTTCTTACTTCCGCTGCAACTGTGATGTAAAAATCTAAAACTAAATTAAATGAACTTTAATTTAAGTTCATATTCATAAATTACTAAATGGAGTACATCCAACATTATTACAATGCAATAATTTGGGTAACCAGGATCAAATTTTTACTTTTCTTACTGGCGCTGTACTAATAATTTGGGTAACCAGGATCAAATTTTGTCACTTTTCTTACTCGCGCTATCAGTACAATAGCAGGAGGATATCCAAAAACTTACCAGCTAAATATACTAATAAATATATTTTATATACACAAATCTAAATTAAATAGACTTTTTTCTAAACTAACGTTCAAGCTAAAGAAAATTAATTTTGTTCAATTAAAAAATATTATTTAATAGTTTTATTAAAAAAATTAATAGTTTTATTAAAATTTAAATTTAAAACGGTAAAGATATAAAAATTATTTAACCTCATTTTAATAAAAATAAATAAAAAGTTAAGTTAAAGAACAATTAATTTTTCTTCATATTAAAAATATGAAATGACCACGTCAGGTTTTCCTTTGAGAATAAAATAACACGTGTTTTTTTTCTTAAAGTCAGTGTGCTATAAAGTTGCACGGCTTAAAATCACAACTCATACATATTTTTAAAATGTACGAAATATACATGTTTTGTTTTTTTAATTAAGGTTGAGAGGCATGAGAAGGATACAATGTTCTTGTTATTCTTATCTTGATTGTAAGGAATATTTCAAAGTTTAATAAACATAAATGAGATCAAATATTTTAGTTTTATTTATCTGAATTAAAGATATTTTTTAAATTCGTAATATATTCATTATAAATTCAACTTAATATATTCTAATATTAAAACCAAATCCAAAATCGACAAAATAATAACATTTTCCTACACCCTACATATATTTAATAAAAATTCCTTATTATAATATTTCTTCTCTTCAGAGTCAAAGGATGTTCTTATTGTCCGACATTACTTTTCATTGTAAAGGGTGGGTCAGCATTTGGACACGTGAAATCCAGTATAGCAGGGAAGTTCAAAAGCCATCTCGTCAAGTAAAGCTATATTTGGCCTGGCGCCGCTACCTTTAGTCGAGTTGTGTCGAAAGAAAATAATTGGTCATTAAAAGACTTAGGTTGTTGATCCCCGCAAAAATACTACCAATTTCCTGTAATGGCAAGTTAAAAAAAGGCGTGGACATTTCCAAAATAATGTCGATTTATTGTGAAGCAAGAGCCGAATGAATCAATCATGGCTGTAGCTATGTAGAAGTGTAATATCTCTATCTTTATAACCTACCTTTTACATTCATGAATTAATAATCTAAAAATAGTGTGAATATGTTGGATTATTTATCTATGAGATTTTAGATATATGGTGATTTGGTGATTTGTTAAGACACTCTTCAATGTAAAGTCACTAATTCAATTCTATCTCTTAATCGATATAATATATTGAATATGATAAAGATTTAGTTCTGCAAAACTTTAAAAAAATTGTTTTTAAACTAGTTTGTAATTAATCTAATGAGTTCTCTTGCCCTATCAAATAAAAAAAGAGTGAGTGTAATTCATAAGGATGGACCAAATCACAAAAAAAAAAGTGTGAGAAATAAAAAATTGTTTTTAAATTAGTTTGTAATTAATTTAATGAGTTCTCTTGCCTTATCGAATAAAAAAATAGTGGGTGTAATTCATAAGGATGGACCAAATCACAAAAAAAAAAAAAATGTGTTTGAGAAATTGTGAGTAAATGATATCATGATTTATTTAATGGCTTTTAGTTACTTATGCATGAATTAAAGATAATGTTTCTTTGTAATTTTTTTAACAATAGACAAAGGATGAACTCTATCCTTTTCTTCCATTGAGTGAAGAGTGAACTTTGTCAAGAAACGTTTACGTTTAATAACATAAATCTTTGTTGGTTTTTCCCTTCTTTTCGGGGTTTACAGTGTATATTAATATTCATAGATATGCTTTCCTATTTTGTCATTTTGATGATATTGCTATCTTAAATGACGTTCACATTTACAACATCAAATATGTTATTAATTAGCCTAATTAAATGAATAATGATAATAATGTAAGGTTGTAATAATAGATATTACTTTATATGATTTTCTATTCTATTTCTGAAGTTACATAATGTAATGATAGTAATTTTATATAATGATTAGTTAAGGAATATGGAATAAGTCATTGGAAATACTACATGCTAGTAAATCTACTAAAAATTTTATAATCTCTATAATTTTTTAAACAAAATTTACCAAAAGATATTAAAAAAAAACTTATTATTGAACAAGATTACATGGAATGTTTTTACAAGTTGAGAAACATACAAACATGGAAAGTCTTCAAAATTAAGTTAATTAAAAAAAAAAACACAAACAGACATGCATCTAATTCTGAACAAGTTACTTAAACATCTAATTCTGATCAAGTTACTTAATAATGTTTAGAATAAAAAAAAATTAAGATACTTAACCACCAAATTTAAAAATTAGCCTATGACTTATATTGAAGTAAAATATGTTTAATGTTTGGTGGCATGTTTATGGAATTATCTATGTTATATCCTTTTCAAAAGAATATGTGTCTCGTTTTTTTCACCTCTTTTGAGGCACGAAAAGATTCACATGGTGATGATTATAACTTTGATGTGAAGTATGTCACTTTTTAGTGTGGTATATTTTTTCCCAATGATGTGGGGTATATTGTTTTTAGTGGGGTATATTGTTTTTAGTGTAGCTTTATTCAATGTTGAAATATAGTAAAGTTTAAGAAAGTTTATCTATATATATAATCATTTTATTATAAATAAAAGATTATAATTGATATTTTTATTGGAAATTAAATTAAAAATAAATTAAATTAAATTTTAGTAATTAAAGATTTTATTGAGATATAATTTTTATTGAAAAAAAATGAAAGTGTTAAAATTGTGATTGTATTTTTTAGTAAATTGTTATGATGAGATAATTAATGTTGAAATTATGATGTATATTTACAATTTATTACGAAATTTTAATCAAAGTTACAAGACACAAACTTATTCTAGTGCTCTATGGAATTCAATTCAAAATTTAGAATATCAATCACAAACATGCAATGAGAAATAACACACAAGCACTCGTATTTTTTCTGGGGAAAGCAATATGCTAAAAACCCCAATGCCTGCTTGCATTAATCTCATGAATATAGAGGTATTACAATTTATTTGCTCAACTGAGCACAATCGACAAATAAATAACCTATCGACAAATAAATAACCTATCTCTTTGTTCACTAAGAAAATCTGACTCATACTTAGTCAATTTGTGCCTCTGCTTGAGCCCCTATTTCCTTGTGCAATTCTAGAGAAATTAGGACCCTATTATTTAGAAAATTCCTCCAAAATGATTGTGGAATTCCCAAGGTTGATGATCTCACTATATGCAACACATGTACACTTAAGACAAATCTGTCACTGATGTTACACCGCCTTGTAATCTCCACCACATCTCGAGAACTTGAATTCTCTGCATGCAATAGCTATTTTGGGTTGATTGATCAGTTAACTACGTGATCACTGAGTTTGAGTGAAGTCCCATTGCACAACTGACCTTCCAATAGTTCCTCCAAGAGTTAGAACTAGTTTAACTGAAAAAAACTTGAAATAACTAACCTTGATTACTACAAATTAGCAAGCACACATGCTTAACTGAACTCTAACTCCTCTAACTCGAATATACTGAGCTTAACTGAACTCTAACTCCTCTAACTCGAATATATTGAGCTAACTTAGTGACAAGAGCCATGTCACCTCAGTTAAATGAAATTAAGTTATCTGCTGAATGAGTTAATTGAGGTGATATAGTTCTTATCACTGAGTTAGCTTAGTTTATTCAACTTGGTGGCATGAACTTGAGTTGTGTATAAATATTCCTAAATTTTAGGATCCCAGGTTGAGTTAATTTCAGTTGTAACAACTTAATTTTGTTAAATGGAGTTATGTCCAGTTAAAGTAGTTCCAACTATTGGAGGAACCAGTGGAAGGTCTAGTAGCAGGGGTGTAACTTCAGTATTTAACTAGTTAACTGACTAATCATCCTAAGTTAACTCATGCATGCATAGAATTCGAGTTACCCAGTTGAAATTAGAGTTCAAGGACAATGTATTATCAGTTGTAAACTATTCCAAGTTGTACAGGTCATGCATTTAAACAGAAAAAGGACCTAAAATAATTGTGCAATCCAGATTGAGGATTTTTCCTAAATAATAGGGGTTAATTCCTTGAGGGACAAGGCAAGGAAATTTGGGGTTGGAGGCTCGAAATTTTGACAAGTATTGGCTAATGTCAGTCACTCAGGTGAAGGATAGAAGATACATGTGTAGGTTGTGCTCAAGCTTGAGCAAGCATATTGTATTCATCCAAATTCTTTGATTAATGAAATACATATAGTAAGGGGTTTTGAGCAGTTGTTTTACCATAGATATATCTTTGTGTATGTGTGTTGAATCTTGATGCATGCTAATGATTTGTGTTTTCGATCGTGGATTTACATCCGCGGAATAATAGAGTAGATTCTAGTCTTGTGATTTAGTAAATTCGATGAGTAGTTTAGGATATACACATTAATTTCTACATGTTATCAAAGCTAGATCAATAATAGAGAAGATAATTCGAGGTTGTCATTAAAGGATGTTCGAATTTGAAGATTAGTGTTGCAGGTTTTCTCCAGGATTGAGAAAGTGGATTTCAATGGACTCAGGCTTGAGTATGCTTTGGAAGGAACCACAAATTTTGTGGCACAGAAGATTTGCATGGATGTAGTATTGGATGATAATGGGTTTCTAGAATACATCAAGGCAAATGTAGCAAAATCCCCAGCATCTGATGCCCAAGATCTTGCTCAGTGGAAGAAGGATGTGGCTAAGGCAAGTATAATTATATTTGAGGAAAGATACTATGTTCATGATGTGGAAAAAACTGATAGATTTGTTTGAGAACAATAGTGACCATAGGAAGCTGACGCTCAAGGAAAATATTCGAAGTATTAAGATGCAAAAGAATGAAACAGTTATGAAGCACCTAGTCAAGTTTACACAATGTCGTGATGAACTTAGCAGGGTCGATGTTATTTTCCCTAAAGAAGATCTGGTAGGTCTGACCCTCTTGGGCCTTCCAAAGAGTTGGCATAATTATTAATATTTGCTAAATTGTAGGGGAAAACTACCATAGTGGGAGTGGTTATGGTATGATCTACTGCATGAAGAAATAAGGTGAAGAAACAAAGACGAGACTTCATCCAAGGTCGAGGATGAGGATAATTGTCCCTTGGATGGAAACCCAAAGAAAGGGAAAGGGAAGGAATCCCATTCCAAAGAAGAATCTAGTAAATGGGGCAAGTTGAAAAACTTGTCCAAAATCAAGTGCTTTCACTATCATGAATTCAGGCACTATGCCACGAAGTGTCCACATGTGAAAGAAATCAAGAAGACCTCAGGAGGAGCAACAAGAGAAGCCCTAGCTTCATAATTAGATCTTTATTTGACTCTCATTTCATGCATGGCAAGCACATTAATGGTTAGTGTTCAATATCTCGACAACGGTGCCTCATTTCATATGACAGGGAACAAAGAATTTTTCAGTGACTTGGAGGATAAATACCTCTATATGCACATCGAGATGGGAGATGATGGGAGGTATAGTGTGACCGATATTGGTACAATTAATTTTCAAAGGGAGTTTGGCTCGCATCTCAGGCTCAAGGATGTTATGTTTGTTTCAGGTCTAAAGAATAGTTTGGCTTCCATCACAGTGTTGTAAGACCATGGATACAATGTGATATTCGAAAAAGAAAAGGAATTACTTAGACACCTCACCACGGGACAAGTGAAGAAGATCGGGGTTCAGGTGAAGCACCTCTACAGGTTGGATGTGGAAGATTGTGTTACTTTGAACACAAATATGGAGAAGTTGCAGAGATGAGATGTCGGTTAGTTATGGCATAGAAGAATTAGCCATTTGCATCATGGAGCATTGAAGATCATGCAACAGATCACCACAAGCCTCCCCAATGAAACACTAGAGGAGCATAATACATGCAAAGGGTGTACCTTGAGGAAGTACACAAAATATACCTTCAATGAGCAGGATAGTAGGGTACATGAAATCCTTGAAATGATCCACTCTGATGTATGTCAAAATTTCTAAAAAACCTCCACTGCAAAGCATGGGTATTTATATTTGTAGATGATTTCTCATGTAAGTGTTGGATTTTCTTCATGCAGAATAAAGACCAAACATTCTCCAAGTTTGTTGAATTTAAAGCACTTGTTGAGAAAGAATCTGGCATGAAAGTGAAGGCTCTTAGGAGCAATAATGGTGGTGAGTATGTGTCGAATGAATTTAATTTTATTTTTTGCAAAAGAAGGCATTTGACGGAAGTTGACAACACCCCATAACCCAAAAAATAATGGGGTGGCTGAGAGGAAGAACATAAGTATTTTGGGAGTTGTAGGGACAATGTTGCATGATCGGGGCCTACCTATGCACTTGTGGGTCGAATCATACAACACATCGGTATATTTGCAGAACAGGAGTCCTCATGGGATTCTTGGGATGAGTACACCAGAAGAATATTTTTCAGGGAAGAAACTAGATGTGTCACACTTCAGGATCTTTGGATCATCAGTGTATTGCCATGTTTCCAAGGAAGCAAGGAAAAATCTAGAGTTGATATTAGTGTTAGAAATATTTGTGGGGTACACTGATACACCTCACAACTATCAAGTGTACCTTCCATCTCTCAGGATGACAGTGATTTGTAGAGATGTGAATTTCGATGAAGATAAGGAAATGAAGTGTTCCCTTGAGAGGGAGCCTCAGTTACATGCATATCAGAATTTATTGACTCTAAAGGAAGAATCTCAAGAATATGTGGAGCAACCACAAGCACAGGAGTAGAGAGTGGAGATAGCCACTCAAGCAGAGACATCTAGAGAAGTAATGAAGCATACCGAGGAAGTTGACAAATTATTTCTGGATGCTAGAGAGAACGCGTGGCACCCACATCACAAAGGAGGCAAAGAAGGTCACTGGAGAGGTACACCGTCTACATGGTTTTGTTGACGTAGATATTAGAGGCAGAACCAACCTCATTCGAGGAAGAAGTGCAGCATCCAATATGGTTTAATTCTACAGTAGAGGACTATGATTACATTATCAGAAACTTTGTTTGGGAAGTGGTCCCAAGACCTGCATACAAGTCACTGGTGGGTTTGATATGGCTTTACAAGGTAAATCATGGAATATAGAGGAGCATCGAGAAGCACAATGCCAAATTCATGGCCAATGGATAATTTCAGGTGGAAGGGATTGACTATGAAGAGACATTTTCTCATGTAGCAAGGTACTATTCCATCATATCAATTCTAACTCTGGATGAACAGATGGGGTGTAAAATCCACCAAATGGATGTGAACACAACTTTCCTCAATGGAGTTATTGAGGAGGAGGTGTACATTGAACAACCTAAAGGATTTGAGACCTTCAGCAAAGAGTCACGTGTGTGTTGAATCAGTCAAGTTTTGTATCGGATGAAGCAAGAACCCTGTGCTTGGTACACCAGGATCGATATCTACCTCACCTATTTGGGCTTCACTAAAAGTGAAGCAGATGAAAACCTTTAGCACATTCTGGTAGAAGGTAAATTGTTGATTATAGTCTTATATGCTGATGACTTGATTTTGATTGGTGATGAACAAGTATCAGGTCTTGCAAGGAGGACCTTGCAATAGTTTCGAAATGAAGGACATAGGGCTGATGCACTATTTTGTTGTTTTGGAAGTATGACAGAGAGAATGTGAACTATTTTTCTCTCAGGGAAAGTATTCCAACGAGATATTTCAAAAGTTCCACATGGATAGATGCAAACCCATGGAGACTCCTCTAGCAACCAACTGGAGGAAAGAGGATGCCACTTCAGGTGAGGAAGTGGATTCTACCGTGTACAGGAAGTTGGTGGGTTCATTCATATATATGGTGAACACATGACCAAACATGTGTTATGCGGTCAATCAGTTGAGCCAAGTCATGCTTCAACCAACCAAATTATTTTGGAGGGCTGCTAAACATGTACTACGGTACCACAGAGACACCACTCAGTTTGGACTTTGGTACAAACAGATGGAGGGAGTGAAGCTGCAAGGCTTAAGAGATGAAAATTGGGCAGGAATTCCATCAGACTATAAGAGCACATCAGGAGGAATTTTCAGTGTTGTCTCCGCAGTAGTTTCTTGGTACATAAGGAAGCAGAGATCAGTTGCACTCATCTCAACAGAAGCTGAGTACATGGCTACTAGTCAAGAAACATGTGAGTTTATCTGGATGAGAAAGATTATTGTTGAGTTATTTCAGACATGATGGGTCCTACTATGGTTTACTGTGACAATCAAATTTGCATAAAAATATCTAAGAATCCAAGTTTTCATGATTGATCCAAGCACATAGAATTCTGGTACCACCATCTATGAGATTTTGTGCAGAGGCAGATCATGGTGTTGCAATACATTCTGACATAGAAACATGATGCAAAATTTTTGAAAAAATCCTTGTCAAGGGGTAAATTTGAGTTCCATAGAAGTAGGATTGGGATATCTGATAATCCCTTTGTTACTAAGAGAGCATGTTGAAAATTCAGCAAAAAATTCCTAATTTAATTTTCCCTTGATTAAATTAGGAGAAATTCAAAATACCACATCAACAGACAACTTGAATGAGTTACTTGAGGTGATATAGTTGTTATCACTCAGTTATCTTAATTAATTCAAGTCGGGGGAATGAATTTGAGTTGTTTACATTGATTCCTAAATTTTAGGAGCCTAGGTTGAGTTAATTTCAGTTGTAACAATTTAATTAAGTTAAATTGAGTTATGGTTAGTTAAACTAGTTTGAACTGTTAGAGGAACTAGTGGAAGGTCTAGCAGTGGGGTGTAACTTTAGTGTTTAACTGATCAATCAGCCTACATTAGCTCAAGCATGCATAAAATTCGAGTTACCCAATTGAAATTGGATTTCAAGGGAAATGTCCTATCGCTTGTAAACTATTCCAAGTTGTACAGGTCATGCATGCAACTAGAGAAGGACCTAAAGGAATTGAATAATCCAATTTGAGAATTTTTCCTAAATAATAGGGGCTAATTCCTTGAGGAACAGGGCAAGGAAATAGGGGTTTGTAGGCTCAAAATTTTGGCTAAGTATTGGCCAAGGTTAGTCAGTTAGGTAGAGGGCAGAAGATACATGTGAAGGTTGTGCTCAAGCTTGAGCAAGAATATTGTATTCATCCAGATGCTTTGATTAATGCAATAGATATAGTAAGGGGGTTTGAGCAGTTGTTTTCCCCTAAATATATCTCTGTGTATGTGTGTTGAACCTTGATGCATGTTAACGATTTGTGTTCTTGATTGTGAATTTACTTTCGCAGAACATTAGAGTAGATTCTATTCTTGTGATTTAGTAAATTTCATGAGCAGTTTAGGATCTACACATTAATTTCTACAAGGAAAACATAGAAAACATGCATTTATGCACGAAAATATACACATGAAAATAAATGTGTATATTAAATACCCTGAGTAGCCTATTGTCGTCATGTGAATTAAGGGATTGATGATGAATATAGGTAAGTAGGGAAATGTGGCATATAATTTTAAGGAAAAATTAAGTTGTGGTAAAGAATATGTTGTTATCATATTGGCACAACCATTACATATGCATGTTATCATGTGTTGTGTTAACATATAAAGTGCAATGTGCCACTAGTTAGTGTTACCCGAGATAAGTATCTTAAAGAAATTCAAATAAATTTTATAGAAATAAATGAATTTTTGTCAAATGGTTGATTAGAATGAACATATTCCTAAAGATCAATATGTTAAGATAACCACGTTAACATAATGTGCTGAGGCAGCTGATGGGCAAGGAATTTTCAAGGGGAAAAATACCCTATGTAACTTCCATACACTTTAATCAATAATTTTCATAATAGAGAGGGATGCAAACCCCAAGAAGAGAGTTGAGAGAAACTTATGAGTGAGGCATGTTAGAGGAGTCTTGTTGTAATATTGGTGATGTAAATTTCTTGTTAACTTTTGTTGATTTAAATTATGCTCGTACTACTCCAGGTCGTGCCATTCAATAGTAAAAGTGGCTCCTTGAATATTACCTTGTGCTTCTATCCTCGATGGCCTACAGAGGAAAAATCAGAAGGAAAATAATAAGATAAAGAAAACAAACTGAATTAGAAAACCTTGATCAAGCCTTTTGCATAAAACAATTGACGAATAATTAATGTTGATATGAACGGATACACTTGAACAAAGGACAAACATAATATCTACTGTGAAGGTGGTGAGTTGAAGTAATTGGTAATGTTTGGTTGTGGCTTATTTGATATCATGAAATTATGATGGTGCCTAAAGGAAAGATCACGAGTTGCGAGCCATCATGGGGACAAGCTAAGGAATTCTTCCTTGAAAATTTAAAAAGGATAAGGAGATGATGATAACAAGTATGATTACTATCTGAATGGTATAATAAAATAATTAGTTATTCTCATATTGAGATAAATTGTTGTCCACGAGATCTTACAAGTCAAAGGTAGTAAAATAACTTGTTGTTGAATGAAGTGAATAAAATGTTGTGAACCAATATAGAAGAAAAAAATTATACTTAAGTAACATAGTTAGTATGAGACAATTATTCATCAACAACATGTAATGCAAGATGAGAAGGGCCAAAATTTGAGGAATGTTGCAAAGTGGACTCTTGGTTTTGTTCTAAAAGAAAATAACAAGCATCCCAAGATGGGAATAACTAAGTATACTTGGAAAAATAGACAACAATGTAGTTGCCTTGAATAAGGCAAGAAAAGGGAAGTTATCCTAAACTTTACTCATGCAGGAATAATGCATATGTAAGATTTGGAATTAAAATGGAAGCATAATAATGCTACCAAATACGACAATACACTAGTTATAATCTATCATAAAAAGACAAGAACAGTAAATTGTTTCTAAAATATTATTACCTTTATGTAAAAAGTGTAAATGGAATTGGTAATTCCATGGTCTGAAATTTACAGTGGAATCTTTGTCGATTGGAATAGTCATTGGATAAGTAAAAAAGATGTATTTCTATTATTGATAAGCTTATAATGATGATGTTAACTTTTATTGAGTACATGTTGCTAATCCTTGTTGGGTTGTGATGCATGTTGATGACTCTTGTTGGGTAAATAAACAACAACTGATGGTGCCTCTAATAAATTGTGGAATGAATATGTGTATGCTTATTAGATAATGATTGATGGATAACAAATGATAACTTTGATGATTGTGAATGTAGGTCAAATCAGATGAAGAGTTCCTGGTCGAACCTCTATGTATTCTCAATCAAAGAGAAATAATGTTACGAAAGTGAGTTATCACCTAGGTTAAAGTGCATTGGAAGCACTTTTTCCATGAAGAGGCTATTTTGGAGGATGAGTATTTTATGCACGAAGCATATCCCAACCTATTCCAGAGTCTAGAAAACATTGAGGATGGTGTTTCGCTCAAGGATGGGGGAAATGTAATACTCCTTGTCAAAAATATAAATGTTTGAATTATTTTGTTGAGTTACTTGGAAGACTATGGACCATGATAAATGGTCTAATGTGAATAATTTATGAACATCAATTTTCATTTTTATTGATAAAAACAATTTAAATAGTCATCCAAAACCTTACGAGGAAAGTAATGCTATAGTGAGTTTCATATTCCATAATAATTGAATGTATTTATGGGCAGATGTAGTTTCCTTCCCAAACTCCTCTCCTTAGAGATAAAACATCTCATATGGGATAAGGAAGCCAAGAGGGTAAGTGAGTAACATGAGGAAACCTTTAGGAGAAGAAATTGTAAGACAATACCTCTGATAGGATATTGTAGAGGGAGGCAGGACATTGCTTAGACATAAATTTCTTGAGATGGTTGGCTCTAAGTGATCAGATTAAGGGCACTAGACTAAATCTGGTTGGGATCATGTAGTCTTGGGTGGACCTATTGAGGTTCTTTATCTGAAATTGTTCTGGATATGACGATGGATTTGGGGGTGTGGGGGGGGGGGGGGGGCGTTCAATAGAGGTACTGATTCTCATAGGTTGGGAGGAGAATTCTATGGCCTATGATTTTTTGGTTGGATAAATCATTCAAAAGAAACAAAACATATAAGTGGAATTTACTACTATGAGAATTTAACTATTTTATATATGTTCTCGTGTAAATGTGCAATGAATAGATTGTGAGAAATAACATTATCGAGGTTACTTTTCTTAAGGTCACGAGAATATTGAGGAAATTCCTCTCCCGCTATATCTGTGTATAAAAACTAAATCTATGCATAAGGGTTAGTTCGAGGCTAGAGCCAAATTAGGCCAACTAGCCTGGAACAATCCTTGTTATCTTTATAAACAAATTGTGCATAAGGGTTAGTTCTAGGTCGTCAGAGCCGACTTGGTCCAGCTAGCATGGAACAATCCCTATTATCTTTATTAAAAAAAAGGTAGAAATTCAATTCACCGATATAATTTCTTTCAAGCGAGGTAATAAGCTATTGTTAACTGCAAGAAAGAAAAAGGGGATCTAGCTAACAAATATAACTAAATAAAGGAAAAGTCATAATTTTATGCCAATGAAGAATTTTTGTATTCATGATACAAATGTCGGTTTCGTGTGACAAAGTAAGAGCTAACCATCTAATTATAAAATCACTGCATTACATAAGAATGAAAGACATTCTATAAAAATAATTACAACCATATGCATACTTTTAATTCCAGATCAACACTGAAAAAACTTATGCTAATTCAGTGAGTACCATTCGAAATTACTAATAGAAAACAAACAAGAAGAAAACTAAATAAAATTCACGAGGTTGAATATGTCTTCAGCTCCTTATATTATGCTAGTAATATTCCAAGAAAACTTATCATATGGAAAGTAAGTATATTGGAAATAGAAGATGCACTTTGAAAATATAAAAGTTCACAAACCCTAAGGAGCTAGGGTTAATTACAAATAAATGAAAAAGGGATTATTATCCGAGTTCTAATTTAAAGTAAATACAATTTAATAGTGAATAGGACTTCCATTCACGACAACATGTTGTAGCTACACAGTCACAAATAAATGGTAACTTTTAACCTATCCTCGACAAAAACTTAGGGTTTATATATATATATATATATATATATATATATATATATATATATATTCTTGGACCAATATAAAACCCAGCCTACTGAACTTCAAAGGCCATGGGGTCGTAAAACTTAAACGATTTCTCTGTAAACTATGCATTGAACAATAATCCAAGTGAAACAACAGAAAATTTTGAGAACCTGGATAGGGCTTGGCCACTAACACGTCAACTTGCAACATAAGAACCAAAGATGAACTTATGAGAGTCAAACATTCACAATGTTGAAGAAGGGTGTTAGCCATAGTAAAATTGGAACACGAGTCAAACCTGCAACTAAGGATAGAGTAGGGTTAGAGGGATTTCACTGTTTCAAATTTATATATATAATAAAAACAAAGGTCGCGTGAATAAATACCTTTGAGTGGCTTTGAACAACCCTAACCCTATGGAAAACTTGTAAAAATCCTAGAAAATTTACTACTTAATTTGAGAGTGTGAAGGATGGCATATTAATTTCTAATATTTAGCATAAATGAATTCATGAGGAACTGAAAATAGAAGTAGCTAGGCTTGTCGTGGTGTTAGACCTAGTGCTAAGGCCTCAAAACTGTTTTGTTGTCTAGACCACTATTTTCCCAAGAAAAAAAACACCCCAAGTACAGAATCTCACAAGGGTTTAGTTTGCAATAGGTAAGTTAAATTATAAGTTAGTAAACAATGACGAAAACAAGGGGATAACATATTTTTCGAGTCATTATAGTGGAAGGAACCTTACCTAATACTGTAAATGGACGCAAACCTCATGGAAGGGTTTTCTCCTGTTGCAGAGTAGTTTTACCCTCGAAAGAAATGATGCAAATGAGCGAGAACGACACAGAAGGGAGGGAGGTAGTTACTTTCGTAGCTCCTCTCACCAGCATCATGTGATCCAAATCCTAGAACCCACGTCGTTGGATCAACCAATGTGCAAATCGAGGATAGTAATAAATCATTCAAACATCATAATAAACAGTTATAAATTGAGAAATTTTAGACAAATCCACATGAAACCCTTTAACACAATTCGAATAATAACACCAAATTCAATTATATCATAGACTTAGAATGATTTATATATTTTCATGAATAATTACGTAGTTCTGAATACATCCCTATTCATTATCAAATCATGACTTTATTGATACATAGGGGTGAATCATATATATGACCACCCAAAAGTAATATGCCTATATGATGTGGAGTAATAACTTATAAATACAATTAACTTAATACCTATACCCAGAATACTGGGTAAGGAGGAGTATTAATATAAATATAATTTTAGAACTGAATTGTTATATTAACATACACATAATTAGAATCTTATTATCTATTTTAATAAAGATGATAATGTTAACACTATGTTAGATTTGGAATAAAAGTACTTATTTCTCTTCTATTTTATAATATAATGATGTTGGTAAAATAAGTTAGGGGAGATATTACATTATCAACATAAGAACATAAATAATTGGCTATGAATCTAATGAGAATATCCTACTCTGAATGAGGTCAATTTAAATATCCTGATCATAAATAATATGTTATATGTTATATGGTAAAATATTCCTTATCCCATGAAATATGATAATTAAAAAAAAAAAATTACCACCTCTTTAACACATTAATATGATAATTAAAAATAAAAAAATTTACAACTCTTTAACATATTAAATTGTAGAGAGGGGATAATCATATTAGTGATAGTGTTATGGGGTTATGTTTTCTATTTATGCATTGGTATACCTGGTTAAATAAGCTTTCCTATATAACATTCAATTCTTTTCTAATCCCACAGCTATAGTTTAGCTACTAACCCACAGAGACAACCAAGGATTGTATGTTTTATGCACCCTCCTAGCAGCGTTCCCTAATGCCCCTAAACCTAGCTTCTAAGCTACTGTCCTCACCTTCCTATTGAAGCAAGTTTCATTTTACTTTAGTTTTATAATAATAAGAAAGTTGTCAGTGAAGTTTCAAGTATAAGATGTTTTAAGTTTCCCTCCTAGGGTATGTATGTAAATCTTGCTAATAATTGGGGTGTGAGTCAAGCTAAGGTAGTACCTCCGAATATGTAGTGTAGGGTCTGGCTGAAGGAAAAGGAATGTTGGTTTGAGGGGTCTTGACCTAGGTTCAGTTTTAAGGTTTACCAACAAAGCCCTGTATTACTGGCCCTTTTGGAAATGGCCTGATTACGCAGGTCAAGGTCTCACCCAAAGCAGTGTGGGAGGGTTCTGGAACCAAGTTTTCGCACCTTGAGGGAGAGAAATTTAATTGAAATGGGTCATTTTAGATCTAACAGAACTACGCTAGAGAAGCCTTAACATAGAAACCCTTAACAGTAGATTTCCGGAATAACCCAAGCGAAGCCCATAATCAGATGTAACAGCTCAGTAATCAGATGCAACAAGATAATTACAACCCGATATATGCATTCATTTCCTTCTTAAGCATCACATCCACATGCACATCAATAAAACATTAATATTCATAAGCATACATTAAATTAGAACTAACACAAAGCACAACCAATAATCATAACATAGAAGCACTTAGATATCACAAAACAATCTTTCTCATTCATTCATATCAAGATCCAACTTACAGACTCTATTTACTAGCCCGCGCACTTAGCCAGTGGGGTCTGCACACAATAGGACTTAGGGTCTCCGCGCACACAGTGAGTAGGAGCCCTTACCCAGACAATCCACGCAATAGTTCCACAGATTCGTATCCAAGCTTAATCAAATCAAAAACTTCCTTCTAGACTTTGATTCATCTATCTATTTATATCATATTACCCTGCATTACTCTTGGTCTACCCTTCAACCCATTAAAATTCATTGGGGGCCCTGCGCTAGACTAATTATTACATAATATTACAAAACTATACCAAAATGGTGGTTAGAGGACCCTACTCCAACATGCCCCCAACACAATCTTGTGACTTGTCCTGAGTCATAGCGGCAATGGAGTCTTCATCTTAGCTTGGAGATGTTCGACATCAATGGAAAAAGGGGGCAGGACACCTTCACTCTACATGGCTGGATTCTGTGCGATGCTAACAAAATTTTCTGAAGTTGGTCCTTCATTAACTGCAGTGATGCTCTCCAGGGTCTGGTTCAACTGCTTTATTGCCACATCTAAGTCTTGCAAAAGTTAGAGAGCTTCATCAGCCCATGGCTTCAACTGGTCGCTAAGGACCTACTTCTTGTGGCGGAGCTCCTCAATTTAATATCTGAGCGTGTGGCTAGTCCGAATATGCACAGGCGTTGTGTTACTACAAGGGTGGGCATGGTATCTTCCATCAATTCAAAATATTGCTCCTTCTCGCACAACTCCTGATTGAATTGGCGGAGGAGGGGATCACGCTGCACCATGGACCATAAACCCATAGTAGTTTCTAATAATTCTACGCCCTTGGTGATTTTTGTTGTAATGCTGCTGGTGGCTTCCTTAACCAGCACGGCTCACTGGGTGCGCACCTTAGGAGGGGTCTTAGGCTGCAGTTTGTCTTGTAGTGTAGCTATTTGTTGCTCCAGATCTGCTTTAACAACCTGTACTTCGGTCTGGGATGCTTTCAAAGCAGCTATCAAGCCTTCAACCTTCGCCTGTGGCGCAACAGAGGCAAGAATCACTTCCCGCATATCCTCACAAAGCCGATCGATAAAATTATCTAACTCAGCTTGCTGCGCAACTGTCGCGATGTGTGCTTCCTAAGCTTGGGCGACTTTGACAACTTTGGTCTTAATGGTTTTCTTGACCTCATTAGCTGCTTCTTCTACGCCTACATTTCTCTGTGTTGGAACTCACCAGAGATGAATACATAGAGAGTGTGGAGCTGCTCACCTGTCAGTCTTGCAACATCGAGATCAACCGCAAAACAAGCGCAGACTTGCTCGCACAGGATCAGAGGTACTACAATGAATGTTGCGCCTAGCAGGGGCAGATCCTAATCTATGTTACTACAGCCAAGGCTGTAACTATCGTTGGCTAGCTCGCTTGATTCTGCCTTGCCTGGTTCACGCTCGCTTGAAGCGTATTTGCCTTTAACTGAAGGGCGTGCAACCTAGACTGCAAGGCTTCCACCACGGCCTTCTGTTGATATTCAAGGGTGGCCCATCGACAAGTGAGGCTAAAAAAGACTGAAAGTGGAACGATAGGAAGTAATGGAGAATGTGTGGGGGAGGGTTGGAATTTAAGCAGGAAGGTGGTAGGGGGAAATGATTTATGGAACGAGAGGAGGGGGACAAACGGGCAAGAGGCGGAAATGTTCGGCTAAAGCCGACAACATACTTTGTTTGGGGGGGCAGGGGCAGGTTGCAAGACTTGTAGGAGGATATTCGATGCATTTGCGTAAGGGAGATCTTCTGCATGCATAATAGTTGGTCCTATTCGTTCAACACCGTTGAAGGTGTCCCTCTTTAAAGATAGTGAGAAGAGCAATTGTCCACCTTTGATTTTGCTATATATGTTCAGGACAGCCCTAATATCTGTTGATAGGAGGCAAAGGTCCTTTGTAGAGATGCCTAGGAGGGAATTTGCAGCTTCGTCAAAAGCGACCACATGTTCGAGGTGGCCAGTGTGGTCGTGCAACTGGAGCCGGAGGATGTAGCAGTAGTCGCACTAAGTGAAGGAGCCTTCACATTTCGAATAGCACCAGGTGGTGTCATCTTGTCGTACAACTTTTTTCATGCATTTCATCCCATCAATGGTAAGTGGGCATGCAAGGAATTAGAATTCATGCAAGTCAATTAAGGTAGCAGTAGCATGGAGTGATATCCATGGGAAATTCTCTTCAGGCGGAATTGAGAGGATGTCAGCAATTGTTTTTGTATTAAGTGGCTTCTTGCTTGTGCCTGAGTATTTTCAACTGAGCAAGGGCGAAGAAGATTGAATGCCTTCTTTGTCAAACCATTACTTTACTTGTGTTGTTTCAGCGATCTCTGGATCTATATCCAGGGAAGTGGTAGGGATTGTGCTGATAGTTTGGCCATTGAACTCGATGATCCTTCCCCCCTAATTGCAAGTACGAAAACTGCACGAGCCATGCGAAGTTCAGACAACGCTCAACCTTCAACATGGCAGTGTTCGCCCCACAAGGTCACATCAATGCTGCTCCCGGACATGTCGCGAAGACATATTGTTTTTTTTGGAGTCTCAGAGCCATCGCATTTGCGAACAATAGAGGTAGGAGAGAGTGAGGCGACAATAACTATGACATCAGCGATTGAGTTAGGAGGTGAAAGTTTGAGGGAACTTGTAGGCACAAAGTGAAAGGTATGGGAAGGAATTGTAAGGTCATAAGTGAAGACTCAAGACACCGTTGATGAAGAGAAGAGGAGAATTTCAAACGGGCATCTTAGATGGTTATATGAAGGGTTGGGGACCTTTATGGTGCCATTTGCAACATTGTAGATGTGGCCAACTTCAATGAGAGCATGTAGGGATTCAACCAACTCATTGAAGGAAAAGACGTGGATTTGACTGTTGTCGTGGTCGAAAAGGTCAAACCCTAGCACTTTTCCGGTGCCACACACATTGCTATATTGACGAAGGGGTGTCTTTGAAAGGAATCGGCCCTGGATGGACCAAGATTTTCTATTAGGGGAGAGTGATTTAAAAGGGAGAGAAGTTGCAGATGTTGGGGTGGAGTCTTGGGAGGACAATGAGTGAATGTGAAGGGAGGGTGGTGATGAAAAGGGAGAGGTAGAAGAGTAGGATGACGTGGCTTAGAGCATTTGTTCAGCAGAGAGATTAAGATGGGATGGGTCACCAACCAACGGGGCAACATGTTGGACTACTTTGAGTTCGAGAACAGAAAGTGACATGCAAGAATGAGAAATTTATTAGTGAAGAGGGGAAGTAAAATGTTAGAAATAAGAACAGGAAAAAGTGGGACATAAGAGAAAAATCATTATAGGGGAGGAAGGTGGGAGGTGGTTTGCAATAAACGTACAAGGTTTGGTGCGAATACGTGCACGAGCTTCTCTTCAAGAGAACAATGGAGCCTACATCCAAGTCCCCATTCTGCACGAGGGTAGTATGCGAAGAAGGGAGTAGAACAACATGTTTTTCAACACCATTAGAAAGCGAGATGCAGTAGCGAGGTGCTAAAGTCCGAGTAGAATTTATCTGTTCAATTTCAACGACTTGGAGGGTTGGCTATTGGGCAGTAGCACCAGCTAGGAGAGAAGGAAGAGAATTGCGAGTTAAGGATGTCTCCATGGCGCTACGTGCGGCTTGTTAAAATAAGCTGTTGCAAGCGAATAGACATATTAAGGTCAAGAAAGTGAAGAAGAAAATGTGTACATTAACGAAGAAAAAGTTATAAATTTCCAATTTGTGAGAGATGAAGGGAAGAAAGAGAATTTCTAATTTTGAAGTTCGAATGGGTTTATATTCGACAAGTGAATGGTGTCTATAGTAGATATGTAGCAGAGATGTGCTAATTCGAAATGGAGGGAAGGAATAAGAGGAGGAAGAAGTGGCAACATGATGGTGTAGTGGAGTCAGATATGTTTTTGAAACCGAGTGAAGCAAGTAAGGAAACGTGGAGGTGAAAGAACATAAGTGTTGCGAAGGGTTTTTTTTTGTAAATAAATTCTAGACATGTGTTATTTGTTATGGGTATACATGTGCATGTTCAAAGGGTGAGGAGAAGGATGTCGAACAATTTGGAAATGTATGGTAAAAAAGGGGAATATATATATATTTTTACTGTTGTGTTGTATCTTGAACTTAAAAAAATACCTACTCTTAAAGTAGTGATATTGCTAAATCTGTTTTATGAAAAACGCTACTGGAAGTTGTATAAATGCAATATTGTAAATACATTCTTTACAATGACTAGTTTATAGGCTTTCCCTATGGAACATATATTCTAGAATACGTCCTGTTGAATTATTTCCATGGTAAAGAAGCCATAGGGATAAAATAGCTTAGAAGAGGATGTTGGTTTGTACATATAAAAGGAAAGAAAATAGTAATGTCAAAATAACCATATTTGCAAATCAAATTTTCAAGTATGCTACTTGCAACTGTATATCTTTAATATTCCAAGCAATTTATTTTAACTCATTTTTAATCATATTTCACATGATACACACACATCACAATTCAAAACGTAAGCATATAAGAAAATGGAATACATGAAGCAAGTAAGGAAACATGGAGGTGAAAGAGCAGAAGTGTTGTGAAGGATTTTTTTTTTGTAAATAAATTCTAGACATGTGTTATTTGTTATGGGTAGACACGTGCATGTTGAAAGGGTGAGGAGAAGGATGTTGAACAGTTTGGAAATGTATGGTAGAAAAGGGGAAAATATATAGATTTTTCTTGTTGTGTTGTATCTTGAACTTAAAAAGAAAAAAGACCTACTCTAAAAGTAGTGATATTGCTACATCTATTTTATGCAAAACACTACTGAAAGTTGTATAAATGAAATATTGTAAATACGTTCTTTACAATGGCCAGTTTACAGGCTTTCCCTATGGAACATATATTATGGAATACGTCCTGTTGAATTCTTTCCACGACAAAGAAGCCATAGGCATAAAATAGCTTAGAAGAGGATGTTGGTTTGTACGTATAAAAGGAAAGAAAACAGTAATGTCAAAATAGCAATATTTGTAAATCAGCTTTTCAAGTATGCTACTTGCAACTATATATGTTTAATATTCCAAGTAATTTTTTTAAACTAATTGTTAATCATATTTCACATGATACATGCACATCACAATTTGAAACGTAAGCGTATAATAAAATGGAATACATTGATTCAAATTGTAAATAGTACTAAGTAAATACTAAATAATAGATACTGAAGTCTGAAACGGTAAATTAAAATTGCCTAAAATTAGTAAAGAGTGACAACTAAAAGGCCAGGTCGTGAAGCTCACTTTGATCTCAAAGTCAAATGCTAAATGACTTGTAAATATCAAATAACAGATATGTACAGGTAATTACTAATGGCGAATTAATTTTAATAAGTCTAGTAACTTGGTCTGTTTTTTGTTTTTTTAACTTCTTTTCTGTTATTTTCAAGTTTTTAGTATTTGAGGCTTTCCCTATGGAACATATATTCTGGAATACGTCGTGTTAAATTATTTCTATGGTAAAGAAGCCATAGGCAGCATGACCCTACGTTTTGGAAACAACATCATCTAACTTCAGTTCAGGTCTCCCTAAATCGTTTCACAAGAGTGGAAAATAAAATATTTCGATTTTCGCATTTCAATGGGAATTTGGACAGTAAGACAATTGGATAATCCCTTTGTATATTCTACTTGGCCATTTGGATAGTAAGACGATTAGAAAATCCATTTGTATTATTTGCTGGATCAAATAATACAACCCTATAAATATTAATAAGCTCCGAGCTCATTTAAAGTTGGATCAAGATACTACTTGAAGTGCATTTAGCAAAAAGAAAGAGCGCCATACATAAACAAGGAAAGGGGCAAAAGAAATATAGATTACAGCACTTTGCAACACAAAAAAACCAATAAAAATAATGAGTAGGAGGATATGTTTAGCTCATCAATGTGAACTCAGATAAATAATTCCTCAGTATGCCTGTTACAACAATAATCTTCAACGACGATCTATGGGTATATAAATAGAGTGATCTTAGGCGAATCCTAGAAATGGTGAATCAAAACAAAAGACAATGCATACACATAAAAGTTACAAGAAAACCTCATTTATCTTTAAACCCCTATTAAAATGCTTCACACAGACCACCACAATTATATCCCAATTAAACCTAAAACATACGGCACACGAAAGCTTTCGAAAGAAAACATTAAACACTAGTGTAAAATAATTCATAAAAACCAATTTGCCTATAAACCCTGTTAAAAGCACCACATGGCCACCAAAATTCTAGCCTGATGAAACCTTAAACATTAGGCACACCAAAAATTTCAAAAAAACCATCACACATCAGAATAAAATAGGGCATACCAGCATTTTTTAGAGAAAAACTAGGTACCTTAGGAATAGATTTTTACTTCGAAACAAATATGAAGATCAGTTGGGACACAATGGAAAATACAAAAAGAACAATCAAACAGTTCAACGAAAACAACCACAATACAGACAGAAGCTTACCGGTTATTCTGAAATAAAAAGTCTTTGAAGATGGAAGTTCACAAGTTGGTGAGGGTGTAAGGTGGAAGTCGGGTAGTGAGATTCAATTGGCAGGTGCTGAAACAGAAGGAAGGCAGGAGAGGGTGAAGATATGAAGAGGGTGAACTTAGTGACCGGTCTACAAAGAAGATGAATGCAGAGTATGGGTGGTTAGATTGCGCAGGAAAAAGGAAAAGGGTACTGCAGCAGCAGACGGGAGGCATGAAAAGGCATGGGCAGAGTACTGCAATATGGCAAACTGAGTATTGTGTAGTGTGAATAGATTTGAAGAAATTTTAGATGTCTCATCAACCAGCTGGTAAGTGCAGCTACATATCCCTAATTGAAAAATTGGCTGACGAATTCGTCTGCTAAAAATGGCGAGTTGGTCTCTTGTTTCTTAATGGTTAATATTCTATGGACAAATGCATAAGTAACCCCCCTGTTTCACTAACTCTGGGCACGTCTGAATGGCCTTACAAACACCCTGTTTTACTAACTTTGGGCATGCCTGAATGAAAAGAAGGTTGCAACGTGCAAATTTTAAATTTTGAATGGCCTTACCAACTACCCTCCATGGTTGTTGGCAGATGATAGAAACAACAATAAAGATGAATGCATGTAACTATAGTCATTGCTGTTAGTTTTCACCATTAAGGAGATGTATAGCGATATACAACTCTGTAATGAGGGAGCAGTGACCACTAAGGAGATGTATGGCGATATATAAAGCTGTAATGAGGGAGCAGTAATGGTTTAATCAATATATTATACTCCATATCTTCCATATCTGAGTGATTCCTCGAATTCATGAATTGACCTATTTAAAATTGAAACATAATTTTCAAACTATTAGCTGGTAAGAGGGTGACAGATGGAAGATTTTGATTGGTTGGAGGAGGTGCCAAATGTCTAACTTTCACTGGCTGGAAGGGCGATAAGAAAGGCTTCTCATTGGCTGGGGTGAACAGTGTCTGCTCACCCAAAGCCAGCAAAGAGAATGTCTTTCGGCGTAATAAAAAAGCTAATGTTAACATTATAGAGTCCTCAATATTGTGTATAGTTGAATTAATAGCTCGTCGCAGATCCTAGATGTTACTACTACAGGCAATGGCATAATCATAAAATAGGACTAACAAGAACATGAAACTGTCCATGTATCTAGTTACCAATAAGGTTATGCTTTTTGGTATTTCTATAACTAACGAGCTTCTTAGAAATAGCTTTTCATTTCAATGAATTTAATAGGAAAAATAATGTGTCCATAGTTTTGAAGACAAAAATACTATGTCCATGGTTTTCAAAACAAATCATGCATTTAAACCTTCGAGATTTTTCATGTAAAGAAAATATATTAAACTAAGTTGCAGCAAAGCAAGTTGTTGAAATATATTTACATTAAAAATATGGAAGTGAGCGAAGGTTACTCAAACAGCTTACCCATTTGGTTCTTTTCTTCTTTCTAATTTATGTTCTATTTCCATTGCTTCAGCTATGTTTCTTTTCCATTATTTCATAGTGATTATTAAGGAGTTCCTTAAATTTCTTTTTGAAATTCATGATTTAATGTTTGGATTAATAATATGTAATTTAAAAAGTTTTTTATTATTTAAAATTAAATCATATTACAATATAATATATTTTAAATATTACGTTTATTCATTAAATTTTAATAAAAGATATAACATATTAATAATATAATTTTTTACTTTTAAATATTTTATAATTATTTAAAAAAATTAAATTCACCAAAATATTTATTTTTTAAATATTTATAACCTATTCATTAAAAAAACGATTTACTTTAAATAATATAATTATATTATTTCTTCATTAGCCTAAAACTAATTTTTTTTTCCTCACTTTTAAGTAACCCCCTTACCAATTATCTTTGCCACTTCAAAAATATATTAATATATATAAATAATAATAATAAAGCGATGCTATAATGTAACATTAACCTTGAATTATTTTTCCATATTAAATCTTTTTCCCTCATCGACTATGCCGAAGTTCAAATGTCCCCCCCCCCCACAAACAATAAAGATGTTTCATTTAATGATAATGTGTTCAATTAGCTCATCCTCATCATCAAACGTGTATATACTAGCAGTTGCATCAAAAGGTGTAAAGGAACGTTGAAAAATGCGAAGGAACATTGATAGGAGGAGAGGAATGTGGAAAATCTCAATCCATATTATATTATTCTTCTTCTTTTTCTAAGAAATATGTGGAATCACGTTGGTGCTTGGATGAACTACGTTGGATTTTGAGTTCATCTCATGAGCAAAAAAATTATCCTGTTGATGTTGGCATGACTGTGAAATTTATAACATGAGAACTTTCTCTTCTAACCTGGCAAGTTAAATCTTAATTAAGATATTGTTCATTAATGAAGGATTTTTAAATGGTTCCACTCCAAACTTTTATGTAGAGATCGGGGTAATACAAGCGATGTAAAATAAAACGAGATTAGTGAGGCATGTAAAGCCAAATTTCAATGGTATTTTTATCATTATCATAGTTTGGCTCTACTTCTAGTGGTGAGCTTCTCTGTAGTCGCATTCTCCCTTTATATATAATTAAGTCAGCCAATAAGTTGACACAAATTTTATTGCGTAGGTGAAACCTATTACTCTCTCTATTTCTGGATAGCTCGCTCTTACCCCTAAAGGAGCCGCTCTCTCCCCTAAATCCTCTATATTTTGTATTCCATTTTGGTGGAATTTCTCATTGTAGTGATTCCAGCTTTGCGAATTGATGAAAATGACGTCGACCATGGAGAAGGAGATTAGAATGAGGGTTGTCTCTAATCAACATGAGATGATGATTTTTTCATTGGTTCATGGGCACCTAAATTCCCTTTATGCATCTTTCCAACAAACTTGCCACTAGGGGCCTTACAGTAACCTTCATTGTCACATTTCATAAAAATTATTCACTGCGAAAGAAGGTGGAGGCCACGAAGGAGACGGGGCTAGAAATCAACTTGGTATAAGTGGAGGTCGCCAACGACAACTTGACCTTTGGGAAATTCAATCGAAAACAATCACATCAGCTACCGACCCTTTCATCACCACCAAACAATGTTTGTAGGGACCCTTCGAATGCTTGTTGGTATGATTTATGACTGGATAAACAATTTGTTCTATCGTTGTTCTATCCTAGCGCCTCAATGGAGATTTCCTCCTCAGTTGGGTGTTTGTCGTGGAAAAAAAAAATGTGATTCATCGAGTCTGCTTCAACACGTTGGGAAAGTTTACACAAACCATGTAGCATATATTGTGGGTGGCGCTACTGCGTAATCTCCGCTTGAACCCTTTCTGGTCAATACATTTTTAGAGGGAATTTGTTGATGATCCCTTTAGCCGAACTCAGAGAGAGAAAAAATGGTAATGGAAATTGTTGCATGTGGGCCTTATTTGTCTTAATTCATGAAGCTTGGAGCATTTTTAAAATTCGAAAATGTTTTTCAGAGCACATTGGGGTCTCCTAGGTTGCTAAAAGTGATAAGAACATGCTCATTTAGTGAATGGAAAAGAGTATTCAAGAAAGGTTTCAGAAGAACTTGTACTGCTTGCTTTGACAGGAAGAATAACAATTATAATGATTCTTTGTTGAAGATTACATAAAGAATCTTCAAGAATTAGCCACGCGGAGTTGTGTTGTGGATGAAGAATTGGTGATGACCAAGACTAAGTTGGGAGTTGTAAGAGGAAGTGTGTTCAAAAGAGAATCTAATGGAAAAACAAAAATTGGGATCTGAGATATGGGGACCTCACAATTTTATTTCCAATCATGGTATTTCATGGCGTGGCATAGGGGTAAACATGGGAACTGAATATACATCACCTCTCTCCTTGAAATTTTTTAAGAGGAAAATGAGCGAAGACAAAAGAACGAAAAATACTATAGGTAATTTGATAATAGAAAAGTTGATTGAGTGTTATCAGTGCTAAATAAGAAGAGTATTTTCTTCAGTGGTTTCCATGATGTGGGAGATTCAATCATAGTTATTGCAGATAAGAGAGATCCATTGGCATGAGGGTGTGCATGAGCTTCATGAAATGGTGCAAATAGAAATGTGAGGGTTCCTTTGTTTGTTTATTCTAGTAGGTTTTCTCATGTACTCCTACCCCCATGGTTTCTATAATGGTTTTACTAATAATTTTACAATATATTCAAAAGGAAATGATCTTGATGTGGCTACCAAGTTGCCTAATGGATCAACCACTTCCAACAAGAAAACACAATATCAACACACGTTCATAGAAGAAAACCTCTTGTGGATTGAACCTTCAAATCAATATACTCCTTTATAGTGGTCAAATAATATCATGATTATTGGAGATAATATATCAAAGGAATTAGCATCTTCTTGGAAAAGGAAAGTGAGGTATGGTTGGAAACTGATATTGAGAAAGCTGAAGTTAAAAAAGAGAATCCTGTAGACCATATTGCAAGTAACATATTTTTATGGAAATATTTACTAAAGGAGTTTAAGTCCAACTCAATGGGAGACACTAGTCTTGACCGTGGAACAACGAAGAGATTAATTGCATCGGTTACTGTGCAGCTTGACCTAGATAAATATCTCTGCTATGACAAGAATGAGCTCGTTTACCAGAGCGATATAATAATAGATCTTAATAATGCTCTTTTTCTATCAAATTATGCTCGGTTCCTCCATCTCATCAGACATGATAATGACAGGTGTTTTCCTGCTACTCATCATTGCCCTAAGCCTATTTAATCATTGTTTTTGCTTGTTATCTCCATTTTTTCCCTTATTTTACAATCATGATGTATATCCTAATCATCTTGAATTGGTTTATATATTTTTTTCATGTGTGATTTGAAATATTTTAAATGTTTACAATGTAATATCGAGATTTAAAAATCAGACGATGGAAAAAAAAACTGAAAAAAGAAAGACAGAGAAATTCCATTGAATGCCACATAGCTAGAGTTTTTATTTGTTCAATGGTTTAATAGATTCAAACCTAATTTTAATTTATGTTAATTTAATGAAATGATGGAAAAATATTTTACGTTTCTCTTTCAGGGAAAACACTCTTTTTTTGAAAGTTGCAGAAATTTAACTTCCTTTGTTCATTGAAGGTCATTTTAACAATATAGCCCCTGCTTCCACTAGAGGCTTTCCAACACTGACCTTGTAGAGTCACTCCCGCGCTGGAAAATGGAGTAAATATGAAATCAGATGATTTCTTGGATTTACTCTACATGCAGGCAGAGAAATTTTTTCTTTACATCTCTTCTGGCAGTAAGAATTCCATTTCGAGAGCTCAGATTGAGGAACTGACCGTGGTTTTACAGTCCAGTGGTGTGAATTTAATTTTCATTTTGTGAAATCACAGGAAAATGACTCAAATCCTCCTTGTCATAGTCAATCATTATCTTTATTAGGGGAACTGGAAATAAAATTTTCATCGGGGATATTACATCTCCCCTCACCCCATAGCTTATGTAGGACCTTTAGCATTTGCAGGGACTTCCTCTTATCCCTTAAAGTAAAATCACTCTAAAGCAAAAGCAACAGCTGGTTAAAACCCCCATATTGAATTGCACTCTCTGATTTGAATGGAAAGTGGAATTCACCCATGCTATTCATCAACACATGGTATTTATCCACCTATGGAAATTTCCCATGGTATTGTAAGCTGCATCCACCCATAGTATTCATCCACCAATGGTATTTATCCACCTGTGGAATTTACCTATGGTATTGTCAGTGGCATCCACCCATGGTATTTATCCACCCATGGGATTTACCCATGGTATTGTAAGTGACATTCACCAATGGAGTTTACCTGTGGTATTGTAACTAAAAAAAGGCTATAAGTAACAAGTCACATCTTGTAAAAGGACATATTCTCCACCAAAATGTAGCTTTTACAATTATTTTTTGTTTTAATAAAAAGTTTCTTTGTGGCTTTATTTGCCGTGTGTTCTCTCCTTTTTCTGGCAATTAAATTTTTCAGATCTTGGGGAACTTCCCCCCAAGATCCATTTCAATTTTTTAGATCTTGAGGGCCTCCCCCTAAGATGTGGATTAGTGGTATCGGACTCAGGTTACGAATCCATGAGAATGACGGTTTGAAGCATGTTTAAGTTTCAATTTTTTGCAGAAAAATTAACGCAAGTGCCATGACCTCCACGAAACACTTTCTTGGGCCAAGAAGGAAGAATTTTTGTTTTTCTGAATTTTTTTGTAGGATTTTTTTTTGGGCGATGAGTTTGCAGACCAAATCTGAAACTTTTGGTGCAAAATTTCAAAATAAAATAAAATATCTACATTCCTTGCTAAAAATACCCAAATTCAAAAAACAAATCAGTTGAATTAGAGTTCAAATGAGGGAGATATCATTGATTTAAAATCATATGTGTTGGAGAATTTGTTTTTGACGAAAATTCATGGATGACGACTCTTCTATCATTTTTTACATTTTTTTTGCATAATTTAAGAAAAATTATTGCATATCTAAGCTCCTCTTGAAAAATCACCCAAATTAAAAAAAAAAAATTGGCCGAATCAGCTTTCAAATGAGGGAGATATCATAGATTAAAATCAACTATTTTTTTGTTTCAGAATTTTTGTGACGGCATGATAGTTGCAATGCGAATATGAGTTTCCAGAGTGTTCAGATAGAGATTGAAAACACATGAAAATATGAAGAATGGTCATTCTGTTTCCAAAAATAGGTTATAATAAATATTCTGAGTTATATTGATCAATTTATGCCCATTTTAAATTAGATTTTATATTTGGAGCAACATTCAAAGCGGGTTCTCTTTGGAGGCGTGCCCTTCCACCCCGCTTTAGTAGGCACCTGCTTTTCATTCATCAGTTTCAACATAGAAACATTCAGTTTGGGTTCTTTGTAGATGTGCCCTCCCACCTTAGGCTATGTAAGCACCTGCTACATTATCAACAATCAACATCATGGTTATGGGTCAACCACAAAAAATCCTTGTCATCGAAGTCTATTTTCTAGGCCACACACTGTTAGTCTCATAGTTGGTCATAAGAATTACAGGGTATCTCTATCCTCAGATCTTCTTTTTTCATGGTTATGGGTCATCCATAAACCTACACTTCATCAAAGACCATTTTCTAGGCCGCACAGTCTCAGTATCACAATTGGTCACAAGCATTACAGGGTATCTCTATCATTGGATCTTTGTTCATCATGGTTATGGATTAACCACACAAAACCTTCTCTTCAATGTCTCTTCATATTCAACACATGCTTCTCAAGGGGTAACTTCATGCAATGGGGACCATTGCTTCTTAAGGAGGGAGGAATGATTCGAACGGAAAGTGGCATCTACCCATGGTATTCATCCACCCATGGTATTGTAGGTGGCATCCACCCATGGTATTGTATGTGGCATCCATTCATGGTATTCATCCTCCAATGTTATTCATCCACCCATGGAATTTACCCATGGTATTGTAAGTGACATTCACCCATGATATTTACCCGCCCATGGAATTTACCTATGGTATTGTAACTAAAAAAATGTTATAAGTAACAATTCACATCTTGTAAAAGGACAAAATGTCTACCACAATGTAGCTTTTACAGTTATTCCATGTTTTAATAAAAAATCTCTTTGTGGATTTATTTATAGTGTGTTCTCTCATTTTTTTGGCATTCCCCACCAAGATCCATTTCAATTTTTTTACATCCAGGGGGCCTCCTCCCAAGATCTGAATCACTCTCGCTAGCATCAATGCTGCCATCCTTGTGCACACAAATAGCACCGAGCGCACTCACAACATACTCAGTCCCTCTATCATAGACCTTCAGAATCATATCCAAAAGTAGAGGAACCTCCAATGCATGCTCTCTCAGCGCATGCCACCCTTTAGAAACAATGTAGAGGAGATCGAGAGTTTCCAAGGCGCGCTCAGCATAGACATCCTTCAAATTTAGGAGCAGTTCCAAAATGGCATCCATTGCGTCGACCCTCATAGCTTTCCCATGGTTCCTCTCAGTTAATCAAAGCGCTAAGAGGAATTTTGTGGCGAGCTTATGCTAATCCCACAACTTGTGAAAGGCTTCAAATATGTGATATCTTATATTATCAATGTATTAACTTATTGTTACAATGGACAAGGTAAACACCTGGATGTTATCTTGTATAGTATCGCAAGGCAAAAAGGAGGGCGCTGGGCTGAACTGGTGCACATTCTTAATGGAGGAGATTTTTGCGGCATGAGCAGATGCTCGTTAGTCAAGCCATATTTTTTCTCCCTTATGATAGCATCATTACGGCACCTCGATATCTCGTCAATCTAGCAGCTCCTCTGCCCCTATTACTCCTTGCGTCGATCGAGCCTGGATTTTATGAATAAATTATGATAATCTAGCAGCGATCTCACAAGTTCGTCCATCAATCCCTTAGCACCCATATGATTTCTAGAGGGTTGAAAGACAAGTGTTTTCTACAGCAAGAGAAGTGTGTTCAACCTCATGCCTTCATTCAATGTTTTGCGGACATTGAACATTTTCTGTGAGCACCATCAACAAGTATGCAAAGCTACACTGTTCAAAATTTTTCCACATGGAAAATCTTCATTGATGCAAGGAGGATGAAATTAAAAGCCTCTTATTGGCTGGGATAAACAGTGTCTGCTCACTCCAAGCCCACAGAGAGAACACCTTCCAACGTAATTATTGTCATATACATAAACAAATTATCTATGTAAAAGTTTTTGTCTTTCTTTTTGCAAAGATTCTATCATGGAGATTTAAAACAGTTCATTAAGCTACAAAATACAACCTCTACTTAACTTTAGTTTTCCTTGAAAATAGTTATTTTTAATTAAAATTGTGTATATTAAAAATAAATTTATTATTGATTTTTTTTAATAATTTAAGAATGAATAATGTTAAGATTCTATATTCCACTATTAACACAGAGGAGGACAAATCTTGTTTCCATGGAGGGAAGGGTGGTGTAAGGTATAGCTCATTATAATGGAAAAATTTATCACGTTGCCCCTCCTTGCCCTATCATGACAAGCAACCATGTATTACAAGAGGACCCACACACAAGAATATTGGACTGTGTTGCAGTAACTCGTTCATATTCAATAATGTTATGCAGGATATTCAAGGTATCAAAGGCTTTTAGTTTCCTGAAAATATGGATCTATAAAATATAGTTGCAATGAAATTACATCTCTCAATTAACACAAAGACACTTAAATTAAGGAGATCGGAGTTGAATATTATTGATTAGATTTGTGTATATATGAGTTGATGATATATCCATAATGTTATGCCAAACCTGCACCAATTTTAGTGATTACCAATACTTCCCAACCAAAGATATGAATTGTCCATGGTGAAGTCAACATACAAGTTGAATCCTGAAATGATGATATAGCAATATTTCTATATGCTAGTCTCAATCCATGACATTCTATAAAGACATTGAGCCACGTATACATGCCTTTTTCAAATCTTACTCAATGTTGGCCTTTTTTATGTAGATGGAGCTACATAGGAAACTTTTAAATCTAGGAGTCAGGGTAGTTAGCTTATGCTAGATCCATGGATTCTCCATTGAAGATGCACTGTAATGGGATCTTTCTTGTAAGAATCTTATGTAATAGTACTCCAAAGTTGTAGACATGTGATTTTGGTCCCAGTCTCTTAGAATTAGATGACATTATAATTATATGAAGATTGTGTAATTCAATGATCCCTATTAGTTTTATATGCAATCCTTATTGAAAGGTTAAGTCTTCACAAGGTTCTCTGTAAGCATCATGCACAATGACTGTCATATCACCAGATGACTGAATTTATTCTCTAACTGTTGTGTTTATTTCTCTTCACTTTTGGCACCTGACTTATCAATCCAACTGATTAGGATTTCATCCATCATATTTAATTTTTAGCTTGATTGACCAATTCACTTGAAGGATGAACTAAATCGATTATGTGATAAATGAAAAAAGGATGCTCGACCAACTCAATCTACAACTAGGGACGAAAATTAGAAAAGCATCTTTGGCTGCAGAATGTGATGAATTGTCTTTTCCAAAGTTGGTGTCAGAAAATGTTGACCAATTCATGAGGAATCAAATAAGAAGTTAACATTATATTTTAAAAAAGAATAATACATATATTTGACATAATCATTTCTCCAAAACCCTTGTGCATATTCAACAACATAAAATGATATATACAAATCACACATGCATAACAACTAGATGTCATAGAAGGCAAATCATTATGAGGATACACAACATGTGCTGTAAATTTCTTATTATATTTTAAAATTTAAAACACTATAGTTAAAACAAAATATACCACTCTAGTCCTCGGGGCTTTAATTAATTCAGAGTTTGTGAGAAATTTTTTTGTTCAAATAGAAGGGGTTTCTATTTATTTTTAGTGAGAGGGTTATTTCTTTTTGGTGAGAGAGTTTTTAATTCCAATTTGTACAGAATTTGTGTGCTTGAATTTGAATCAACTTTTTAGCCCTATTTCATTTGAGTTATGTAGGAATGAATTTAAGTAGTTGGAAGTTATTTTATGAATTATGATATTGGCATTTAATGACAAATAATGTAACAAAATATCCTCTATAGGCATGATGGTATTCATTTTAATCAAGAAAGCCTTTGCTAATTTGGAATATATGTGGCGTAATTTCCAGAAAATATATCTCATCTTATTGGCAGGTCAGATCTTAAGGATAAATTTCTTCTTTATGCCAGGGTGATATTGTGGAGATAGATACATGGGTTGGACCATCAAGTAAAATTGGCAAGCGATGTGATTGGCTTGTTCAAGACTCAAAGATGAATTCCATCCTTACACAAGCTACTAGGTAAAATACATAACTAAAAAATTTCCCCTTCTAAATCACTTCTATTGAAATTTTATGAATGTAGAATTTCCTTAAGTTGGAGATGCATCTTTATTTAATATCATTTTTTCTTCATTTTCCATCAGTACCTAGTCAATGATGAATAGAAAGACAAGAAAATTGTCCAATATTCTTAATCTTTTCAAAGGAGAGATACAACCTTATATCACAAAAAGAAATGTCTTTATGGCAGAAGACACGAGAAAGTTACATAAGCTAGAGGATGACAATGCTCAGTATGTTTGTTCTGATTTAACAGTAAGTACACCTAAACATGTTGAAACAAGAATCCCACGCTTTTAGAAGCTTCTATAAATCATTAATGGGAATATTTTGTGTTTATTTGGCAACCATGGTGTAATGCTCTAGATGTGAATCGACGTTCCAATAATGTTAAATATAGTGGTTGGATTTTGGAGGTATAGCTAGAGAATTTCTTACAACCCTTGTTTCCAGCTAGTTATAATTGTCATTTTGTACCATTGATGCAAATATTATATGCCTACCTTTTATGTCCTTTAATTTTAAACTAATATTGAAATATTTGTGAAAAACTACAGTAAAATTGAACACGAGAACAAAATATCTATCGTTTATCTATACTATAGTTTTCTAGACAATTTTGAACATTTATTTAAAAAAGTTTGGTTTCTTCTCAGAATGTCATGTTCTACAAGATTTTGAGAAATTAAACTAAACATGTAAGGTTTTAGGTTTTCATCGATGTCTTTATGTAGGAAATACATAGTTTCAAAGCTAAATTGTTCTTCTTGGGTTTGATATTGGTTTTATACTTATTTCTTTTTTTTGGTTCTCTAGGTTGACATGTTCATTTTGTTTTAGTTGATTGGGACAGTTAAAATAATTTTGGACTATTGAATTGTAAATTTTGACATTAATTAATACATCAACACATCTCTTGGTATGGTTAGCAAGTGCACAATCAGTTTCAAACTAAGATATTTGCATACTTTATGTTTGAACGATTTGGTTGTGGGTTGTTTGCACAGAAACTTGGATTGATTTTTGCTAGAAATGTGTTAAGGAAGAAAATGAAGGTCTTGGTTTCTTCTAAGAGGAAGATATGCAACAGGATCTTTGAGACATTTGATATTGTATTGTGGACAAATTTCTTTCATAAATTGGTTTTAGGAAATGGTATGAAAACACTGATATATTTGGGAGTGGTTGTTACCCTGAGCTAGAGAGAACCTCAAAAGTTGTTCAAGTTGTTGGACATGGTTGAAGGATTGGATACATAGAAGGGGGTCTTCAAAGTGGTTTTTTAAGGGCCTGGAGATCAAGCTTTGGCTGTGCGAAATGGAGAAGCACTTGGTGCACAATGCTTGTCAAGCTATGTGGGACTTTGGGAAGTAGGTAGAGGAAAATTCAGGGTTGTTTGTTGATGGGAGTCCATCAAATCTTACAAGCTATGTTGTGAATCATCTCAAGTTTATGTTGAGTGAATATGAGGAGGTAATGGAAAAGGTCTAGGGAATGGAGAACAAAACAAGCCTTGCAGAGGTTGTTAGTCATGTGATGTATTCTTTGGAGCTAAGCTTGGAGGACAGAGCCAAGGGATACATTGCATATGGATTGGCACACATATTCCTTATGAATAATTATTGGTATATATTCAAAAGAGTCAGAGGCAGAAAGTTAGGGGCTCTGTTGGGTGAGGCATGAATAAATAAGAGGAAAATATTGATTAAAAAACATGTTTTGGGTTATGAAAAGGATGTATGGGTGCCCCTGGTGAATATTTTTAACAAATATGGGATGGTTGTGCCAAGTGGAGGAAAATGAGGAGCGAGGGATTTGTTTAATCACATAATCTGCTTATTTAACTCCCCATTTGAGAAGTTATATGAAGATCACAAGAATTGGGTGATCTCTGATGAAGAGTTCAAAGAGGGAACCTTTACGAAAATTTAGCAAGCTATAATTCCTGCTTATAAGAACTACATTGAAAGTTTTAGCATATTGCTTTATCATTCTGCTAGTGGAAGAAATCAAATGAGATACACTCCAGAGCAACTTCAGTTTTTGTTATCACATCTTCTTACTCAGAGATCAAGTAGAACTGGATTTTCCAACTGAAATAAGGTACAAATTCTAGGCAAGGAAGGTGAGGGCTCAAACACAACTCCATTATTACTATGCACCCTTATTATTTTTTGTCACTTTGGATGCCTCTAATAACTACTTACATATATTTTATCATCAAAATATATCAAATTACAAGATTTTAATATAGGATATGTGAGTGCCTGGGAAATTAATATTTAGATATTACATTTCGTGCGAAGAATGAAGCATATAGTATCGAATGAATTTATGGTTTTTGTGGGCCCTAAGCTATTAGGGTTTCATGATCTAGCTAAGAGTATTACAAGTTTTCCAATCCGCTAAGAGTGCAATCTATGCTACAATGTACTATACATTATTTTGATAAAAAAGGGGATAATTGAATACATGGAATACTTGTAAAAAAGATAATTGGGTACATGGAGAACTTATTAGAGAGGGATTCCAGACTCAAATATCAATGTTGTACCACTGTCATGAAGAGGAATTTATGTTCCTTTTTCATTTTGGGTAGCAATGGCATAAATGTAAGATATTATCCTCTCTATTGCTCTCATAAGGAAAAATAGGGTTCACTCAATCTTTTATTTTGAAGTGGCTCAAATGTAACTCCATGCCACATTCTCATGATGGCTTAAGAGGTTGAGGGCCATGCAACATAACTTGTGGGATGAATACTTATGCAACGGAGAAAGCACAAGTAGATGAGAATGTGGCTAAGCTGATAGAAGGAAACCTAACTCATGTTTACTAAACCTTAGAAACCATAGTGGCAAGCTTGCAAACAGTATATCACTTTTTCTCATAAAAACAAATAGTGAAAATTTTCTTATGTCTATACCACACTACTTGAATTCATAGCATGAAACCTAACTCACATTCACGGTATTTTAGAAACTATAATGACATGCTGGTAAAAAATATATCACTTTTTCCAAGAAAAAAAGAAAAATTAAATAATAATAATAATAATAATAATAATAATTTGTAACCTTTTTTTTTCCTGTCTACACCACCATCCGAATGGCATGTCGAAAAGGCATTAAGCCAGGTGCAATTATCGAGAAGGTTTGATGGAATAGGTACCACTGAGACCTGACACCTAAGTCGGCATAAGCCCATGATATGCAGAGTATACCCAATATTTAAGCATGTTCTTAAAAGAAAACTTTTAACAAAAATATATAAAATCTTTGATTAGGTACATGTGTATGGGGAGTTATATATAAGTTTCTCTTGAAATTATGACCATTCAATATGTTTTTGCTATAAATTTTCACTATTCAAATAATTTTTGTTTAAAAAATCCCGGACAGCCTAAAAATATATTTAATGATGCATCTTCTTAAAACATCTTATAAGAAAACCTACTAACAATTTTGATTAAAATTTCGAGCGTGATTTCAGGCATATAAACATGGTGCACATAAAATTGGCAACAGACTTGATTTTTCGAGGCGAACGAGGGTTTGAAGACCGAAGACACAGTAGATTTACAGGGTTTCGAAGCAAGCCACCGTAGCTGACTGGCCGTTCCATGGTCGCGTCCTCAGGGGGAGGGCAGCCACCCTCCTACCGTAATATCACAAGCGGGGATCATTCACAACGACCATTCCATTCAGCTTCTACACAGCAAAAGGCTGCCCCTGTCCTGGGTGTAGAATGGCAAGCCAAGATGAAAGGACAATGCTTTCCAAGGGCAATAAAAAAGCCAAGATTTTTTATACCAGCGACAAAATTGGATGAGTATTGAGGATATATGAAGAACCATGCACTAATCTGTAAGTTTATAGGCATTTGGCCTTCAGAAAAGGAATTATTGAAATGGATTCAAATAAAATGGCAGCCTAAAGGTCACATTGATCTGAAACTAGGAGCCAAAGGTTTTTTTAAAGTTATGTTTTCAAATTTACAAGATAAAGAACACATTTTTGAGGGAGGGCCCTATTTTTACAGCAATGTAGGGCTTTTTCTCAGACAATGGGAGGAATGTTATAACCCCGAACAAGAGCAATTTCTGGCTGCTCTTGTTTGGGTTTGGCTATTTGGGCTCCCTATGGATTTTTGGGACCCTGAAATTTTGGAAGGAATAGGAAACTCATTGGGCACATTTGTTAAAATCGCAGACTCCACAGCGCGGGGTCGATATACATCCTTTGCCAGAATTTGTGTGTATATGAATATCTCTGAACCATTACCAGAGATGATAGAACTGGAATACGAAGGTAAAATCTGGCTCCAGCTTCTTGATTATGAACATATACCCTTTCGCTGCCACCGTTGCCATGAGTATGGGAATTTGTATAAATCTTGTCCCTTAAACGCCCCAGAGCAACAACCATCTCGGGTCAATGGCCTTGAAACACCACCCCGAAAGGATGAAGAAGGGTTTGTATTGGTCAACACAAAAAAAGGCAACAACGTACAACGAACCAAGGCCCAGGGTCGAATACAAAGCAAAACCCTCCTGGCTCGACAACAACATGAAATCGGTATGAGGTGCTACAAGAGGAAGGCGAACTGTCGAGTGTAGAGATTGTAGTGGAGATCCCGGTAGTAGGACAAGCGGAGTTAGTACAGAAAAACCAATCTTCAAAGCGAAAATTAGGGCCGGATCTGGAAGCACCTGAAGATATTTCGCAGCAAGAACTCATTCCAATGGAGGTTGAACAATCCAAAGATGATTTGAGCGCAGAAGAGAAACTATTGAAACGTCTTCTGTTCGAATGGCGAAATCTTGATGATCGTTTCATTCCGGAAGATCAGAAGAAATTGTATAAGGAAAATTTTGAGCATTATCTAACAAAGCAAGCCTAGCGAGAAGCTCAAGAACGAGAACAAACAGCCATAAAAAAGGCACCCCCTCCTTTAAAACCGACCAAAAAGAGAGGACGGCCAACCCTGCAAGAATCAATACAGTTAGTAGGAGAAATGCTGATTAATATAGGCAAGATAATACCGTTAACAACGGTATTTCAACAACTACCCAGAAATTCTTAATGAAGGTGCTCTCTTGGAACATACAGGGTCTGAATAGCAAAGGCAAATAGCGACATTTGAAAGATAAACTACAGGCTGAGAAACCTTAGGTTATGCTGCTACAAGAAACAAAAGTCACGGGGCAAAAGCTCGAGTTTATACTGAAATCATTCAAAATGCAATACGAGGTTATGGCTATAGACGTAGTGGGCACATCGGGAGGAATCACCATACTCTGGAACGGACCGGAGATCATAGCAGAGGGATGGATAGGCTTGCCCCGAATCTTAATAGCAACCTTCCTCCAGATTGGATCAGAGGACAGGATACTCATCTCGACTGTATATGGACCCCCAGCTCCAGGAGAGCGTGCAGAGTTTCTACAGAGTATACGGAAGTTGAGTACAATTCATAATAAAAAATATTGGCTTTTAGGAGGATATTTTAATATGATTCTAAATCTTTCGGAAAAAAAGGGTGGGCTCCGAAGAGAGGAACCAGAAATGGCTCTTTTTCAAGAAGTTCTAAATGATCTCCGCCTAGTAGATATTCCAACTGTTAATGGCAAATACACCTGGAATAATCATAGAGGAGAGTAGCATCAGATCGCCTCCAGGTTGGATTGTTTCTTAGCGACTGAAGCTTTGGTGAGCTTGGATATATACTATGAAGCTAATATTCTTCCTGCACTGGGCTCTGACCATTGGCCGATCAGATTGGAGATAGATGTGAAAGCAAGTCGCCAGAACCATCCTTTTAGGTTTGAATTTTTCTGGCTACGGGACCCAGGCTTTATGGAAAAAGTTAAAAACTGGTGGTATTCAAACCCAGTCCGGGGTCACAACAAGACGCACTCTCTCCAGCTACACCTGAAACATTTAAAAGTTGAAATCAAACGCTGGAACCGTCTTGAATTTGGTAACATACACCAAGACCAAATCCGCCTGAGCGAAAAAATGAAGGTGATTCAGCAGCAAATCATCCTCCATGGTAGAACAGAGGAGCTAGTCTTGGAGGAAGGAAATACTCTCAGCCAACAAGAAGAGCGACGAAAACAAGAGGAGATCCCGTGGAAGCAGAAATCTCGAGTCAACTGGCTCAAAGAAGGAGACTGTAATACAAAATTATTCCATCGAGCTATGTTACAGAGGCACCAACATAACCGAATTTTCTCTTTAAAAGCAGCAAATGGAGAGAGACTAATTAAACATGAAGATATGGAAAGAGAGTTGGTTAATCATTTTCAGGATCTTCTTATGGAACCTCTCCCTAACCACCAGACAGCTATTCAGAGGATCACTGCACACATTCCTCAATTGATCACTCGAGAACAAAACCTTGCACTGCTGTAAGCTGTTACATTACAAGAGGTTGAAGAGGCGGTCTTGTAGCTACCTCAGAATAAAGCCTCGGGGCCTGATGGGTTCACCAGTGAATTTTTCAAAGCAGCATGGCGATTTATAGGTCTCGATATCCTAGAAGTTGTGGAAGAATCCTAGAGAAACAAAAAGGTATCTCTAGCTCTGAACGTAACCTTTCTGACCCTTATTCCCAAGCAACAAAACGCAAATACTCTAGTTGGCTTTCGACCGATAGCGCTCTACAATGTCATCTATAAAATTCTCTCTACTATTATGGTTAATCGTCTCAAACCACTGCTACCTACGCTAATCTCCCCAGAACAAACAGGTTTTGTGCAAGGAAGACAAATTTTGGACGGAATAGTGGTGGCTCAAGAAGCAATATATACTCTCAAGAAAGACAAAAGGAAAGGATTGTTAATTAAATTGGATTTATCCAAAGCATATGACTACATCAGCTGGCAGTACCTGATTGAGGTGATGCGCGCCTTTGGGTTTGATGATAGATGGCTCCATTGGTTGCACTCATTCATATCCTCTTCGCATTTCTCAATACTATTGAATGGCAGTCCTTCAGTTCCGTTTAACAGTTCGGGAGGCCTCAGACAAGGAGATCCCCTATCTCCATTTCTCTTCATCATTGTTGCAGAAGGTTTAGGAAGATTAATTAAAGCCCATGCTGCAGAAGGAAAGCTATAGGGATTGCAATTGTGGGGACCCCAACTCTCATTGACTCATCAACAATTTGTTGTTGATACTCTCCTATTCTGTATGGCATCACTAAGAGAATGCAAAACCATCCTCAATATTCTGGAAGTCTTTATGGAAGCTTCGAGCACTGAAATAAATAAAGATAAGTCTAACGTTTATTTCTCTAACTGTGCAGTAGCGATGCAGAATCACCTTGCCAGGACCCTGGGATTTCAACGGGGATCCTTCCCCCTGAAATACCTCGGTATGTTTTTAAATCCAGGACCCACCCGCCTCGTAGGTTGGCAAGAGATTATTGTCAGAGTGGAGAAAAGAATACAAAACTGGGCCTTTAGAACTTTGAATGCACCAGGGCGCCTCATACTACTAAAATCGGTGCTGCAAGCATTACCTATCTATCAGTTGTCGGGGAGGGCCTGCCCGAAAGGGATATGCACTCAATTGGTAGGCATTTTCAAAAAAATTTTATGGCAAGGAGCCCAAGCTAACAGAAAGTGGGCGCTTCTCTCTTGGGACAAATTACTCAGATCGAAGGCAGCACGTGGATTAGGACTTCGTGACCCCTTCATTCTCAATAATATGTTGGGCGCAAAACTCTGGTGGCACTGGCTCAAGGGAGGCCACGATCTCTGGAAGAAAATATGGAAAACAAAATATGAAATGCCACTTACAATCTCAGGCCGACTGAAAGTCGACAGGACACCAAAAGGCTCCTCAATATGGAATCTAGCAGCACTGAACAGAAATTTAATCCACGTAAATAGTTTTTGGGAAATTAGAGACGGTAACACAGCTCTGTTTTGGAAAGACTCCTGGAAACAGTGAGAAAAACTATTTACACGATTGGACTTGGGGGAAATTTTCCTATACACGAATACCCCCAACAACAGGTTTGTGCAGCAGTATTGGTCTAATACCCAAAACAGAATATGGCGGCAATGGAAAGACAAAACTTGGTGGCCGTCAGCTCCAGCTACACAGCAATGGAACAATTTCGCAAAGGAGCTCAACACTTGTAAGCTACGAAACATCTCAGGCCCAGATATCCTTCGCTGGGGTCACCAAACAAGAGGGTTGTTCACTATTAAGTAAGGCTACTATATTCAATCTCAGCAAGCTCTGGATAATGCCCAGCCAATATGGAAACGAATCTGGGAATTAAGACATTGGCCAAAGGTGGCATACTTCTTATGGTTAGTAAGTCACCGCAAAATTCTGACATGGGAGAACCTACAAAAACGAGGTATGATAGGACCTTCGCGCTGCCCCTTCTGTACTAATGAAGCTAAAATGACAGAACATATTCTTAACCTCTGCACAAAGGTGCAGCCACTCTGGGAGAACCTGGCTCATCTGTTTCGACATACAGATAAAAACAATGGAAGCCTAACGGAAACTATAGTCAATCATAGAAAAGGAAGATTTCATTGTCAGGTAATAAATAGAGCTTGGACTCTCTCATTTGGATTCCTACTCTGGAACACATGGAAAGAGAGAAATGAGAGAGTCTTCCAAGAAACAGAACAACCAATGAACCATATTTGGCAGCGTTCCATAGACAATATTCGAGAAAACATTTTAACAGAGAGTTGGTCGGACGAAGATTGGCAAACAATGGGTATTGAATCTTAGATATTAGAAAACTTGAATCTCAAACTGAAAATGCTTTGTAAAGGTCTATGGAAATTCAGACCCCCTGATCAATCAATTCAAGAACAATGGCTACCTCCATAACCAAGCTTTCTAAAACTCAATTATGATGGGGCTTCGAAGGGTAACCCAGGGCAGGCTGGGGTAGGTGGAATCTTTCGAAAATCTCAGGGGGCTGTATGTAGATTTTACGCATTTGACTTGGGCCATGCCACCAACAATGAAGCAGAACTTATGGCGGTCAAACGAGGTCTCTTGATAGCAATTAGAGAAACTCATCAAAGAATCATTGTGGAGGGAGATTCAACAATGGTAACAGGGGTGCTCCAAAAACTGAAAAAAGGCACACCATGGGAGAAAATCTCCCAAAGCTGGAGAAAAGTAGGCCTTATAGAAGAAATCAGTCAATTGGTGAAACATATACAGTATCTCATCCCCCGCCATGTTAGAAGAAAAGGTAATATAGCAGCGGATTACTTGGCTAATTGGGGGTGCCAAAATGTTGAACGCCCCATTGAAGGTCGCCCTACTGATCCCATTTGGAATGTAGAACTACACTCTCTCCAATTGATTGTGAACAAGGATCTTCAACCCCCCGATCGGGGTGTACAACCGCCAGAAAGAAATTCGGGTAGTGGCAACTTGGCACGCGCTCCCAATCCATGCCATTAAGAATGTTAATTACGGTTTGTCATGAAAGATCAGTGAAGTGTGTGAACACCCAGATCCGAATAATGGCGAAGGGTGGCCAGGCTGGTTTGACATCTCACAGAAGGCAAGTTTCCGTTAAGGTAAGAATGCTCCCTCCACTCCTTCATTCATTCATGCATGGTTTATTGCATGCAATTGTCTGGAGGCGGCAGAGGAGAAGGCACAGCGACTTCCATTCGATCACTCTTTCGATCCTGTCAAGGTATGTTTCTGTCATTTTATTAGCTCTCATGAAGCCTATTGCAATAGATTTTTTTAGATTTCTGCATAATCAAGCTGGGATGGGTTTGATAGAAAATTTGTGCTCTGTAACCCCTGCATTGCAACCCGTCCCTCCGTGCTTGTGAGATCCATGCATTATGTCTGTCCAGACCTTATCCCCTATTCGCCCACAAGGTCGTATAAATCCCACTATTTTGTTCACAGATCTCTGCCTTCATTGGAATTTAGGGAATCAGTTTCAAGACTATATTTTAAATACTATGCTTACTCGAGCTGAGAAATGAATCAAGCGCCTTCGCTATCAATTCAGTCAAGTCCAGTTTCGAAATTGTTTAGATATCATTTTGTCGGGTCAAGTGTTTCATCTGGATAAATTTACAGTAGTGCGCACTAGCATCATTCTCTTCCACTCTGCTTCGCTTCCATACGCATAGATTCCACCCTCAGGATGCTTTCCCATGAAGACCAGTTGGCCACCCCCAAAGGGTTTCAAGGTAGCTCAAGGAAACGAATAGAGGTTCACAGTTCTTTTTCCACTCAATCGGTCCCTCCCCTTTGCCCTCTAAATCCGACTTCTAACCCTCACATTTCTCATCCTCTGTTTATCGTGCACACCGGCCTCATAATTCCACACAGTGTGGTTGCCTATAGCTGTAAGCAGTTCATTCAGCATAAGGATATTTGGAATATTAATTTATGGAATTGCCTTCTGTATCCTGCCCAGAGGTCCAAGGCCCAAGCATATGATCCCCCATACCGGCTGCAGAGTATACCCACACGGGTTGGGCTCCGCTGTTTGCATGTAAATCATGTTACCAACGTACAAAGGTGGCGCACAGATTGTATCCAACTAACTCCTTACCTCGTTGCTGTTCAATTTTGTCTGTCAGTGTTTTCATATAGGAACTCTTCAGCAATGGGAAAACGACGTACAAGGACCGAGGAAGTCAAAGGAAAATGGCCAGTTCAGTTAGAGCCTGCCCTTGCGAAACGAGGTCGCAAAACAAACCAGGAGCACTTGGAAATTTTAGCAGCAACCTATGTAATGGGAAATTCCTCCAAAGTACGTCAAGAAATTTGTGGATGGGAAAGAGAAATCCAGACTGAGCCTGAAGACAATGAGACATCAGCAGAGATTTTAGATTTTATAACAGATCCAGGCAACACCCGAGGCCGCCTCACTTTATTCAACCAGACTATCCACACATACTGGATAGTAAAATGTCTGATAGCAAAAGCTATTCAGAGTCTTCACCCTGCTCATGCTAAGGCGGAACCAGCAAAGCCAGGCCCTAGCCTTCAAGCTCAGCTTCTGGAAATCTAGGACCAACTCCAGCACATCAAGATAACACAATATCAGACAACAGATCGAGTAAGCAGATTGGATGATAAACTAGGCCGGATTAAGAAGCTCCTCCAATAGCTTCAACAAGCAGAAATGCCTGGGTCCAATGTCAAAGACCCAGCACCAGTCTCTTCATCAGATGCATAGCAGCTTTAAATTTTCTAAATTTTGATGCATTTGCTATTTAGACATGAATTTTCCTTTTGTTCTAGGAGTGTACAAACTGCCATAGTGGGACAGATAGCACATGCGAAGTTTAGACGCATGAAACAATTTCAGTTCTGGAATGCTTTTCACACTTTTAGATGGCCAACAGACCTGGTTTCCTTTGGGCAGGTTGAGGCAAAAGTCTGACTTTTATATTTTGTAGCCTGTCTCTTAAATATAAATAGAAAATGGAATGGTCCCATCGAATTTACAAAATAAAAAAACATGGTGCACATAAAATTTCGAGCGTGAAATCACAACCAAGAAATTTTAAGAATTTGTTAATTTACCACTAACGATTTCGAGCGTGATTTCGGACATATAAACATGGTGCACATATGTCAAGTGCAAATTTAACTTGACATATGTGCAACAAATTTGCACAAATGTCAAGTGCAAATTTGTTGCACAAATGTCAAGTGCAAATATGTTGGACATACGTCAAGCACAAATGAAAACGATAGACGAAACTGGTAATAAGTAGTAATAAAAATGTAAATGTGAAAACTTTTCAGTGATTACTACCCACCAAAATTTATGCAAGTCTTCACCCCTTAGTAGTAAATTAAAATTTAAACTTCATATATTAATTTGCAATTATTTTAAAAGAATATAATTTCCACTTCAGTGGCATGGACTAAATTGAATTACAACACTTGTTAATATATAATTGAAAAAAATATATTATAATACTACATACCTTAATTGATTAATATTATAACTATAATATATATATATATATATATATATATATATATATATATATATATATATATATATATATATATATTCCACTTCTATCTTTGAAAATTCCTCCATAATAAAATCTCCACGGTACATATTTTTCTAGGCCCAATATGCCTAATTGAAAAAGTAAAGAAAATTTCTTTTAATATTAAAAACTAATTATGATATAATATAGGTTTAAAATTAGACATAGATCCATGATGACATAATCATTGCTCTGTATTAAGGAAGAAAAATATATAATAAAATATTTAATATATAGATAGAAATGTTTTCGGATTAATTACATTGATAGGATTAGGTCTATTTTTCAAACTAGCTAATGTGGTTCATTCTGAGGATAAGATAGAGAGACTAATCAATCTCAAAGAATAAATGGAGGGTATGCATCATTAACTGGAAATAGCTATTGAAAACTAGGCGCTAAGAACTAGCAGTTAAAGACTGATTGTTAATAATTAGCCATTGGAAAATTAATTAGTTAGTTAGTTGGAAATAAATAATTTAAAATAAAATAAATTAATTAAATAATTTTTTAAATATATATATATATATATATATATATATATATATAGGGTTAAAAGGGGGTTTTTATAAAAATATATTATGTTAAAAAGGGGTACATAATTAAAAATACATGATAGGAATAGATATGGGTGAATATTTTAAATTAATGAAAATTAGTTAGTTAGTTAGTTGGAAATAAATAAATTAAAATAAAATTAATTAATTAAATAAATTTTTTTTTTTTGGTTAAAAAGGGGTTTTTTATAAAAATATATTATGTGAAAAAGGGGTATATAATTAAAAATACATGATAGGAATAGATCTGGGTGAATATTTTAAATTAATAAATAAAATAAGATAAAACTAATTAATTAAATAATTAATTATTGAGATAGAAGTATATTAATAACTTAATTAAATAGTATATAAAATCTAGAAATAATAAATAAATAAAAAGAGTAACCTAATAAGGAACTAAGGAAGGGCCAATAATTCAAAAATAAATAAAAATAAAGAGAAATATAGTTTTTATTAAAGAGGGGGTGTTCCATATTGATGATGATGAAGATGGTTAACGTCCACTGAGACCAATCTTTGGTCTATCGGACCTAAAGAAAAGAGTTATTTAATTTGATTTAAGATTTTATTCCTACGCTCAAAAATCTTGGAGAGAAGCCTCCCGAGCTCACTATAATTTTGACATCTTAAAAGGCTAGGAAGGTTAGTATTGCAAGAAAGATTATGAAACTGAGCTCTAATGTGGTTGTACGTGAGGTACTCTAAGAGGAAGTGATTTTCATCCTCAATGTTCATATTCTCATAGAGTTGGCAGATCATTTCCATCCATGATGTTTTAGGAATTTTCCAACGACGTGTTTCACTATGGAACTCATGAGAGTTCATTCTAATCTTGGCTATATTAATTTTCTTCTTTGAGCTAGTTAAAACAGAGAGATACTTTTGATCTTCTAAGGTGGGGTTGATGACCTCCTTATAATACCTTAATTTTCTTTTAGTTGCTAGATCTTTCTCACACCACATTTTTTCTTTGAACTTAGAAGTAACAATTTTTTTAATGTTATTGATGTTTTGCAATGCAACATTCTCATAGATCTCCCAATGGTTTAACCAGGCCCTGGTGAATTTATACCAACCTCGTTTAAGCCTTAGGTGGTTTTGGTGAGAGCCAAGAACCAACTCTTACTTAACTTAAAAATAAAAAATAAATAAAGAAATAAATAAATTATATATAAAAATAAAATAAAATAAAATAAAAGAAAATTAATAAACAGAAACTACCTGGTGAGAGCTAGGATCCAACTCTTCCTTAACTTCCAACCATCATCATGATTGAGATTCGAAGCATGTCGCTCAATTTCGATCACCTCCCTTAATTTCCTATGGTGGGAGTGATCTACCCTTGCAACGACTTTAGAGTCTTCAATACAAACATGGTGGCGGGATTTTTCCACATGTTCAGCAAGAGCTAAGGTACGCGACCAATTATGTCTAATGTCCGCAGCATTTTCCTGGATCCTTTGCCTAATGGATCGACCTCTTTCCCCTATATAGAGAGTTCCACAAGAACATGAAATATTGTAAACCCCTTTCATGTCCTTAGGGTCGATAGGGTCTTTAACGGACCCAAGAGAATTTCTAATAGTGCAAAGAGGTTTGAAAGAAGTAGAGATATTATTTCTCCTAAGGACATGGGCCATCTTGTCCATTGTCCCTTAGATAAATGAGGGGTGGACTTTGGAAATAGGATCCACCTGAGTAGATTTTGCACTCAAACATTTACAAGCCTTTTGAAAGGCTTTAGACCTTGAGATATACTGTAACCATTCTTTTCAAACACGTCATGAAGATGAGATTTCTTTGGTTCTAAGGAGTTTTCATCTAAGATTCTAAGAGCACGAGTCTCAAGAGTACATAACACACCAAATTTCTGAGCAGGGAAATGATGGGACCCAGCATGAAGATACTGTTCTGTGTGAGTCTTCTTGCGAAAAGCCCAGTGAGATATGGAACCATCCTCATTCCTTGAGAGCAAGATATCAAGGAAAGGGAGGCAACCATCTACCTCCACTTCCATCATGAACTTGATGGAATAAGATAGCGAGTTCAGGTGCCCAAGGAATAGATCTAAATTCTCCCGACCATGGGGCCAAATGACACAAGTATCATCCTTGAACCTATTCCACTTCCTAGGGTGGAATTTAGCAGAGGCCAGGGCCTTGGATTCAAAATCCTCCATAAAGAGGTTAGCAACAACGGGGGAAAGAGGGGATCCCATTGCAACACCACAGGTTTTCTCATAAAACTCACCTTGAAAACTATAAAAGGTCGAGGTGAGGCAGAGGCTAACCAACATAGAGGTGGCCTCATTAGAGATCTGCTTAATGACATCCACGGCTTCTTGGAAATTAAGGGAGGCGATCGAAATTGAGTGACATGCTTCGAATCTCAACCATGATGATGGTCGGAAGTTAAGTAAGAGTTGAATCCCGACTCTTGCCTGGTAGTTTCCGTTTATTAATTTTCTTTTCTTTTATTTCACTTTTATATATAATTATTTATTTATTTATTTCTTTTTAAAATTAAAATTTTATATATATATATATATATATATATATATATATATATATTATTACATATTTATGGAACACCCCCTCTTTAATAAAAACTTTATTTCTCTTTATTCTTATTTATTTTTATTTACTTTTGAATTATTGGTCCTTCCTTAGCTTACTCTTTTTATTTATTTATTATTTCTAGATTTTATATACTATTTAATTGAGTTATTAATATACTTTTATCCCAATAATTAATTATTTAATTAATTAATTTTATCTTATTTTATTTATTAATTTAAAATATTCACCCATACCTATTCCTATCATATATTTTTAATTATGTACCCCTTTTTAACATAATATATTTTTATGAAAATCTCCTTTTTTTACCAAAAAAAAAAAAATATTTATAAAATTTAATTTTATTAATTAATTTATTTCCAACTAACTAACTAATTATCTAATTTTCCAACTGCTAGTTATTAACAACCAGTAGTTCTTAACCGCTAGTTCTCAACGGCTATTTTTGGGTAATGGTGCATCCCCTCTATTTGTTCTTTGAGAATGAACCACATTAACTGGTTCGAAACGTCAACCTAATCCTATCAATGTGATTAATCCGAAAGCATTTCTATCTACATTATGAATCACAAAAGTCTTAGATCTAACATATTTAATATGTTATTTCTTGGAAACACAATGTTGAGAATTTAAGAGTGATAAATTTTATTGTGGCAAATAAAATATAATCGAATATTTAATACCTAATTATTTATTTATTTCAGAGAGAAAAAAATGGTTTTTTTAATAGATGAACTAGTGCAAGTTTCATTATCATATATTTTAGCATTCAATGGTATTGATATTTAAAAAATTGTTGTTGAGATTTTTTCAGAGTTTGTGTATTATGTTAGAAAGACTAGTATTTTTAGGTAAACACTTCACTCGTCTTTAAAAGAAAATACCTTAACTAATGATAAAAAACATCATCCAAAAATATCAAAATATCACAATATATCTACAAAGCACAGCAAAAATGTGTCCACGGTAAAAATTTTAAAAAATAAAAAAACGCACAGCAGATATGTATCCACAGTGAAAATTATAAAAAATAAAGAAAACAAACCAGAGTGAAAATTAAAAAAAAAAAAAAAAACCACAAAAAAAATCTCTAAACAATAAACTGTGTTGGAAATTAAGACTATTTATCAAATTGTATACTTCCTGCAAAAAAATATGAGCATAAACTATCGCCATGGGAATGTAAAGTCGCGAACTTTATCCTAAAATATGTGGCAAATAAAACATAATAAAATATTTAATACACACAAAATATATGTTCAAAGGATAAAGTTGCTTCTTGGAAACGCAATGTTGATACACACAAAATATATGTAAAGAGGATAAGGTTGCATAGTAGAAACCCAATATTGGGGATTTCAGAAGTGTTAAATTCTATTTTACGGCAAATAAACATAAAAAAATTAGCTAATCATGGAGCGGTATGAGAAGCAATTTAAATAGAAGATACCATTTTCATAAAATAAAAAATAAGGTTAACTAAAAGTATATTTTAATTCAGACTTAAATAAATATAAGTATTACCATTGTTATAACAAATTCCTTAGCAAGGAAACTTCCAAAAGCATGGGTTGGAATGTGCCTCTTTTCATAAACCTTTCAATAAATATTTTAATCAAAGAAGGATTCATCACCATCACCATACAATATATAGATTTATAATTATAATCATTAAAAACAAATTAATTAAGAAGCTTGAAAATAACTCAACATCCGTGCGTTGTATTGTCTTCCCCCATAAAAGAAATGAGGCGGCGTATAAGTTACACGATTAGGACCCGTGAGTATAAGTTACACCATATGGACCCGTGAGAATAAGAATCATACTGTGCCTCTCCGACACAATCATGGCAGATTTTAATTAAATATGAAAGAGGGAATTCAAAATTATATATAATACGAACAAATATTTGATGAAGGATACATATGTAATGCGGTGATGAAGTATATTTATATGATATTTTAAAATAGCAATTATATATATATATATATATATATATATATATATATATATATATATATATTCATAAAATAATTTGATATATAAATAAAATAAATTGGTTTAAAGATTTTGATTTTAAATGATGTTTTCATGAGTTTTAAAATATCTGAATTATATGTGTATAAATTAAATGTCGTTTTCCAAATTTAAATATCAAAATTTACATATTTTTTTAAAACATAATATCCAGTTAATAATATCAATATGACCCCTTTTATGTTTTATTGCGTGATACATAAATCCAAAGAAAATATTAAAAAGCTGCGTGACCAGTTTCAGAGAAGATATTTCCATAAACTACGAAGTCAGGTTTCCCTCTCGAATATACGACCTTTTAATATTAATTAAGTCTGAATTATATTTTATTTAAATTAATTTTATTATTAATGATGTTGAGTTTTTTTAGTGTCAAAAGTGGAATAGTCAGGTTTCCCTTTAGAGTATATGACTTTTTAAAATTAATTAAGTTTGAATTATATTTTATTTAAATTAATTTTATTATTAAAGATGTTGAATTTTTTCCAGGGTTAAAAGTGGGATAATTGGTAATTTGTTTTGGGTTAATAGTATTGATGGTTTTGATATGGTTAGAAATTTCATCATTTAAGGTTTTGATATAGTTGGGAATTTATCAGTATAGGTTTTGATATAGATGATTTTTTTTCCTGAACTTTATGCTCTTTTGTTTATTTTATTTTATTTTGTCCATGCTTTATTTCCAAGCACCAACTCTGAAACGCAGGTCGCTGTTCACTGAATCGAAATATCATGGTCATGTTGAGGTGTATAAATATGAGAAAGGTGGCAATTTTATTAGTGATGCAACAATATTAAGACGCCACGCAGAGTACGGAGGAACAGCCCCAGAAATACAGGTCGCCACTTTTAAATATTCACTATATAGTTTTTATATTATATATTTCAGTGTAATAAAACAAAAAAATTCTCGACGTCAAAATTTTGTTAAACCATGGAGATATTAAAGACAGAAAAATTATGAGCTCAATTAAAATTTTCTGTAAAAATCTATTAGATATTTTCTCGGCTTTTCATACAACACCGCAACTGCTCCCTTGCCATTAGAAGCCCTAATTAGTGCGGTCAGAGCGAACTCAGGTTAGGTACCTGACTCCTGTGCTCTCTCATCAAATTCGACGGGAAGCTAATCACTTCTTTACCTTTCGCCTGCCCCAAAAACAGAGAGCACGTACAACGCAAAGCGGACGAGGGTGTGCATACCAGCAAACCCGTGACTAAGGTTAAAGTTTACCGCGGTGCGGTTAGTGCTTGAGATCCAAGCGGAGCTCTGCTGTTTTGTGTCTGTAGACGGAAAATTTGACCGGATTGTTAAAAATGGTAAGAATCCATAGAAAAATCTGTTCGGATTGTTAAAAATGGTAAGAATCCAGAGAAAAAAATTATTCAAAAAGTTTTTGAGGTAACTAATTTTTTTTGGGATGAAAATGGATTCAATATTATTAAAAATATTTTATATTTAAAATTTTGAAATTTAATATTATCAAAAACTTTTAACATTCAAAATCTTGAAATTTAATAACTATAACAAAATTTACAAAATTTCCAACCAAATTAACTAGAATTTTCATATTTTTCTTTAACAAATTTGAAATCTCTTAATTTACTGACATTTCCAGCAGAGAGAAACCCCAATCTTTCACTATGTGATTTCTGAATTGTTAGATTTCTGATGGGTTTTAGAATATTCAATTTTTTTTTCTTTAAACAGTAACTTTTTGGGAGTAATTTGGATAAGCAAATCAAATTTTCATTAGCTGACTTTCATTGCAATATCTAACTTTCATATATTAACAATTTGTATTACTTAAATCTAAATTAAATGTATAGTAATATAAATTAATATTTAATATAATTATTGTGTTTATTATTATTATTATTATTATTTTCATAGGAAAAAACCTTGGTTTATATTATGTACGAGTGCAATTTCAAATCATAGTACATAATAGTGATCCAAATGACATTGTAGCATGCATATAGTCAGAAGGAAACAACAAAAATATCATAGTCCAAGTGTTAATACCAATCCAAAAGAGCTACATTGACCAATAGATGTCCAAATAAATTCCACATAGAAGACAAACACCAAATACCACAACCCCAATGACACAAAACAAATAAAACAAATAAATGCCACACAGACAATGAACAAAGTAAAGGGAATGTAACCACATAAGTGTCCGGAATTAAACATTGTAAAAAAAAAACAACAAGATAGGTCAAGGCAATAGAATAGTGTCATGTGCACAAATGACGTCTGCATCGTGTCAGGAATAATGCATGTGGCCAAAAGTAGCCTGAGTCCCAGCTTGGATAGATCATCCGCAATGACATTCTGCTCCCGATATATGTGAGTGAAGGAGATGTTGTGGAAGGTGTACCGAAGTTTGTCGATTCGTTCCATCCACTGTGCTAGAAGAGGTGGGGAAAATCTATCCTTATTGTTCATTCGATCTATGATTACCTTGGAATCGTCGAATATGTCAACATTTTCAATATACATTTGCCTTGAGAACCATAGTAGTCCCCATAGTGCACCGCTTCTACTCGGTTGATTGTACCTGCACCATAGTTCTAGTGGATCTTGTACTGACACCTTTGATCCAGTCTGATGTATATGCCGCATCTGCACATACCTTGTTGAGCCAGATCATCAAAGTAACCTGCAGGGTATGAAATCGTGTATGGCCTCAAACGACAAGAAAGATCCCATGGAGGCAGACCACAAGTATGGTTTCCATCCAAAGCCACCATTATCCTCTGTGCGACCTGTGCAACATTTGTAGGGGTACTGTTGAATATGAGGCAATTCCTTGCCAGCCAAATAAACGAAGTTAGCAGCAAAGGAATCTTGATATAGGTACCACCCCTTTGCTTCCACAAGTGTACACATTCCTCCTGGTTGGTACATTGTCTATGTTCCACCTCCATAATAAGGCAGATTCGAGTCCATACTTCCATAACAAAGAAACATTGAAAGAACAAATGAAAATTATAATTTCCTGCCTTTTGGCAGAGTGGCAACCAACCCGAGCCATTCCAACCACATTTGCATAGGTTCTCCCAGGTTAGGTTCTTGTTTTTCCAAATTAACCAGTTGTGAATGATAATTTTGTACGGAATGTGTACCTTCCACATCTCAGCAAACCAACACATCCTATGTAGTCCTCTAGAAATGGAAAATAAGTACCTGTAGGTGTACATCATTATCACAGTTTAATCCCACAGAGTACCCGCCCATGTTATGTAGTCCCCTCTCTCTTTCTTGTGTAGACCAACAACTCTAATGATGTTCCTGAATTCCTCCCATTCTATGGAAAAATCGACCTCCAGGCCCAGGTCCACAACATCAATCCAGTAAGGAATGTCGTCCCTCCAATATTTTATAACCTACTCTAAGTATAATACCCCCCTAGCATGTAATCTGAGAAGGATACCATCGGTATTTTTGTGTCTCCCTTTGCACGCCTCCAATATGATATGCACCCAAGATGATTAGATGACCTTCCCCGAATCACCAACAAAGCCGGTGACAGAGCACTTGCCAAATTTTTCTAAATCCCTCCCAAATGAAAGAGCCCTATGACTGTCCTAGGAGCTTGACCGATACCAGTGTTCAATATTCTTCTTCTTCAGATATTTATGGAATATAATGTCGGTCCAAATCCCAGGATTAAATAGGCATCACCATAAGGATTTGATCAGTAATGTCTGTCTGAATATTTGGATATCCGAGGACCAGGAGACCTAATCACCCAAGTCCTTTGGCGTGGTGATGCTCTCCCAAATAGAGAGCTGATACTTAGTCCCGTCCTTCCAACCAACCCATATAAATTTTTCCATCATAGTACGTAGTCGTCGCATGGTGGCAATAGGCAATATATAAAGGTGTGACCAATATACAACAAGTTGCTACAAAACCGCAAGGGGGAATACATATCGACCTCTAATGGAAATACAACGAAGTGTCCAACAATGTATTTTCCTTTGATACTTTTCCACCATCCATTTCCAATTCGCCACTTTGTAGTTAGTGGGTTTAAGTCTGAACCCAAAATATGTAAACCCCACCAATAAATGGCAGAACTTAAAATTAAAGATATTCGTAATTTTATTAATGCACACCATATGACCTGTAGAGTATAAAATCAAATATTTATGTACATTTTCCAACGTACCCAATGCATTTCCAAATCAAAGGATGATATCGTGGAGGTTTCGCCATTGTGTTACGTCCAATCACCCAAAGATCAGGGCATCATTCACAAATAGATTATGTGAACTCACCACTGACCCTGTGACTTTGATGCCTCGAAAATGACCCGCCCAGACATTATTTCGAATATTGATGCTAAATTTGTCCATCTCCAAAATGAAAGCAAGGGAGATAGTGAAAAACCCTGTCGTAATCCCCGCCCGACCCTGAAATGTTTTTATGGGAGCCTGTTTATAATAACAATAAGGTGCACAAAATTTACACAACACAAAATCCACTTAGTGATTTGTATTGATAATCCAGTATTAATAAGGATGAGATGAAGAAATTCCCAATCATCACAATCATATGCCTTTCAAATGTCAATCTTCATAACAAGTGCATCCATTTTCCGAGTATGACTTGTATGTATGGTCTCCTGTGATATGGCCACAACATCGTGGATCAACCTATTGTGGAGGAAACCAAATTTATCCCTGGATATGTGGCAAGAGATAGTAGACTTAATTCGTTCAATTATAATCTTTGAGATGGGCTTATATGTTATATTAGAAAGTGATATTGGGCGGTATTTACGAAAAGGAGGTAGGAGTTGACCCTTTTGGAATAAGTGCGATAAATGTAGAGTTTATAGCTCCAGAGATATAGACACACAAACCTGACTCCTCCACCATATTAATCAAGTCATGAGCCGGGATATCATAAAAATGGATAAAGAATTCCTCAGTCTAGTAATCCGGTACCAGACTTGTATCCTGCACAAAGGATTTTAATACCTTAAGTACCTCCTCCGATGGCAGCACCTTGTAAATAGTGTAATTTTGTGCAGTATTAAACATGAGGGGGAATTCCTCCAATGCCCATAACTGATCATCAATATGGTCCCCTGGACGCTTTCGAAATAATGACTCAAAATGTTGAACAACGTCTGCTTGGATTTCCGCCATGGAGTGTACTGATTGACCTTGTGTAGTCCTAATTTCCCAGATATTGTTTCTTTTTCGCCACTAGTTGGAAAAATTGTGAAAATGTTTAGTATTTTGGTCACCCTCTTGTAGCCAAATCACACGGTTCTTAAGTTTCCATGTCTGTTCCTGTATCAATAGGATGTATCTTTCTGCACCCCAACATTCTAATTTTGTCTCATACATCAGTCGGTTGGTCACGTCCATCAAGTAGATGGATGGCCTCCCCAATTTCTTGTTTAATTCCAGCAAGTTCCTTAATTAAACACTTATTTTTTTCCCCGTGCCAGGTCCTTACTTTGGTTTTCATTCATTGTAGTGTATCCACCATGTGCACCATATGAGAAGTGGAACCCACCCCCCTCGCCAAAGTATTGCAATGTTCCAGAACCATTCTGTTAAAGTTTGGATCCTCTAGCCAGGATCTGTTAAACTTGAAGGGAATCCCCCTCTTAGGTCTATCTACCCGTGAATTGAGGACAATAGGGCATTGATTAGAGATAAGGAAATATACCACCAAGGATGTAACAGAACCCATGAGCTCGAGGAGATTCTTATGGAGCATGAAACAATCAAGTATTTTCGCAATATAGCTAGCACTAGAATTTCCATTATACCAAGTCGAGCATATTTTGGAAGGAAAAATATCCCAGAGGTAATTAGAATAGAAAATAAAATTGAGGTAGTCGGCCATGGTGTCACTATGACTCCGCACAGTGTTCCTGTTAAAATAAGGTTTCATTACAATCCCTCACCAGAACCAGAGATCCAATTTTTATATTTTCATAGTCCTCAATGTGACGCCAGAAAGTGATTCAGTCAGAGTAAGGAGCATATAGATTGAGGAAGTATATATGCTCAAAGAGGCCGCAAACATAACCAAGCAATAATGTCCCAGCAAATAATTTATAAGCCTTGAAATTTGAAAGTTTTGGATCCTAAAGTGCTACGAGTCCACCAGATAGTCCATGCGAATCCACTGCAACAACATGCCAATGTGGGAACATGTCACCAAAGTATTAGTAAACTTGTTTAGTGCAAGTCATGGCTTCCTGGCAGAGAACTAAGTAAGGATAACAAGAGGTAAGGAAATTTTTGAGGGATAAGAATTTTGAGTGATCCCCCAGGCCACACAGGTTAATGAAAATACAATTCTTCATGGGCACCCCATGTTGGGTGAGAGTGCTCTAGTAACTTGATTGAAAAAAATTGATATGGGCACCTTGTGGAGATTCTCCAGGTCGAGGGAGGGAGAAGCCATGTCCGTCATCGATAATTGTTATTTCCCCCGCCCATTTCAGCCACCCTTCCGGCGAGTAGTGAAATTTTTGGCTGATTGTGGGCATATGGAAATGGGAAGGGATAGGGTCGGCCGCTTGTGGATGGAAATCAAAGCCAAATCCATGGTCAGGTTGTGTAGAAGGAAACCCAGGTTGCTACCCACCGAATTATGGGGGGACATTGGCTCAGTGAGTCAGGTCGAGGAAGTCAGAGATGAATAGACTAGGGGAGATGGTAATGGGGCCACATAGGGAGTAGTGGAAGGGGAGGAGGGGATATAAGATCGACCATGAGAGTCATAAAAAATATAGGGATGTCCTGATGCCCGGTGTGAGTCAAATAATTCACCACTAGTAGAGGATGAAGTAACATGATTAAGGAACGAAGTGCATCACAAAGGGGGGATGTATGGAGCGGTTCATGATCAACAGGGAGAGGAGAAATAAAAGAGGTAGGAGGGAAATTTTTTTCATGAGAGGCAAGGTAGAAGTTAGGGGAAGAGACAGTACTTGCATTTTCCCGCAATGTTGGAGATGATTATGGTGTATAAATTGGTCATAGGGTGTTTCACCATCCTGATGTGCTTGAGGATGACCCTGATTTTTGAAACGTTTTGGATAAGTCTCGAGGAGATGTGACGTGCGATTATATAAAAGGCATTGAAATGGGACACACTAGTAGTCCAACCTCTGCCTATGGACAACATATTCCCATGCGAGATCAATTTGTGCCAGAAGTCTACCCGTGAAACCGATCTCCACTAGAATCCATGCAATATGTTTGTCTGGCTGATCCAGGAACTTTGGGTCAGTGTATATGAAATGATCGATGGCATTACCAATCGACACAATTATGTAGTGCATACAAAACTCTAGCGGGAGTCTAGGTAACTTGACCCAGGCAATATGGTTCCTGGGCATCTCACAATTAGGGTTCAAACCAATATACTAGGGGTGTAGAGAGAGAAAGCATCAACCACAGACCCATGGAATGGCCAGGATGCATGAAAAATCCTCTTTAGACATGAAATGGAAGCTGAATCAACCATTCATCAGGTAACAGACCTATGGCAGATAGCCAAGGAGATGTGCCTAATGCCCACCGACCCAATCCTGCATGTCGCGGTCTTTTTCTTTATCAAAATACCACCTGCCGATGAGCGCCCGATTCCTCAAAGTGGACACTTGATCCCACATAACATCATATCCAAAGCTGAGAAGTTTGATTTCTGAAGCCAATCGATGAGGTTTTGCATGTTCCTTTTGTGTCCCAGTCTTCATTATTGGCCGATGTAGTTCACAATCTGCATGCACGCCAAGTGTGCAGTTCAAGGGCTAAGTAATATATGTCGATCATACAACCGTGTGTACACCGGAAGTAAATTCCTTATTCCCATATTATGTAGCCCATGTAGCCTCGATAATTTCTTCATGTACAGTGACGTCTGCCTCCAATGAAGGAAAGTATTCCTCTGTATGTGCCATCACATACTCTCCAGCCCGGAGGAATAATGAACCCGAAGAATAGAAAAAGGGCACGATTGTGAGAGTATGTGAAATTTCCACCTCGATAATGTTTTCTAGATCAAAGTGATGGTGCTCCCCACAATAAATTGACTTCGGTAGTAACTTATCCCGAAAGATCAGTCTGCCAGCCTTTAATCGGAAAGTATGCTCCCATAAAATTAATATCTGGAGAGATATAGTTATCATGATGCCCAGTGAGGGAAATCCAAATTGGGCGTGGGAACTGCAAGTAAAGAGGTATGATCCCAGGAAGTGGTTTGTCCCAATTGCGTAAGAAGAGTCTGTATAGAAGTAATTAGGGATGGCCACCAAATGTGTAAAGTAGAGGGAAAATTAAGGGAAATCACTCCGAGGAGGATCTAGGATACAGATCAGTCTGATACAACCAGGGTTAGGAAAAAACTAAAATTAATGCCTATCGCATAGTAATTTGAATTTGATGGTGGCCATTGAAAGTGGAAAGTTCTGGGAGACCTAAATCAGAAATTTGGCCGGAAAAACCAGTATCCCAATGGCTCCAAGAAATTCCCCGAATGATATACCTGCATGTGGAATGTTATGGTTGGTACCCAATGAGGGCTCACTCCACCATGCAAATAAGCCAATGACACCATTGTGGCAAAGTGGGAATGAGTAGATTGGTCCCAATCGTCAGTATGAAAACAACATTGCCCTCATCTGCTGGAAATAGCAGCACCAGTAGCATCCACAAAGATGCCACCCCCTATGGTAGTGTTGAAAACCAACAAGTTTTACATGGGCGAGAGATAATGAATGAATCTATCCATTTACTCTATAGGAAGGTAAGGTTCCTCTATTCGTCACCACCCCCAGTCTCCACATCAGCCGTAAGAAAAGTTTCAATGAACCTACACAAGTGCTCACTTATCGTGGTAGTGCATAGTGCCAATTTATATCATACCAAAGATAATAGTACATGAATAGATAGTGACCTTCCAATATCATATCAAACCAGCCATAATCACATCCATGGATGTATTCATTATTGGTAAATGTAAAAACAGAAGATAAAACTACAACCGGTCCTAGACTACCTGTTACACCAATAAGACAAGAAACTTAGATGTCGCACCTCCTGCTTGCATCTCCACTGCCGAAAAACAAGAGAGCCAAATCCAAAGTGTAAATCTTGTTCTGGAAACATGTAATTTGAAGATTAACAACATTTTTCACCATACTTTACTACAAGCATTGTTCCTACTTTTAATTTTCCACAAATTTAATCATCCAATCTCTCTTTCTCTGAAAATTAGACCAATCACTCTACTATATATCAGAATTTTCTCTAGAATTCATAAATACAATGCATATGTTTATTACTACATATACTATTAAATATAACTTTTATATACAATAGACTGGTACTCTCTAAATTAACATCCCTTCAGTCTTTTAGATTGAAAATTAATATGTTTAATCAAATTTTTTATAAATATATTTTATAATAAAATTAATAATTTTATCAATTTACTTTTAAACTTGTGAATTTGAATTATCTAATCACATTTCAATGGAAATAAACAAAAATTTAAATGAGCGAAATTTAACTTTTCTCCTTTTCTTTTGTATTTAAGTAAGTGTGCTATAATTTTTAATGTGAAGGACTAACAAAATGACGAAATAGAAACTTGTAGGTGAAGCTCGACATTAGGACTCTTAGCGAATTTTTGTAGGTTTAAGGGTTTGTTTATTCCTATTTTTGTAGGCTAATACATATTTTTGAGTGTTTAATGTGAAAGGAGGTCCAAAGGATGACTACAAGGATAGGAGGGGGCTACCCCTCCTTCCCTAATTCCCTCAATGGTATGAATTTTTAATGTGAAGAAAGACAAGATCCTCATGGGGTTTCCTCAAGGTCCTCACAAGTGCCTATATTAGGTGATAAATGGAAAATGGGTTTGAGGGGACATTGTATCCCTAAGGTCCCTAAAAAACCTATATTTGTGATCCCAACCAGATGTCTGGATGATCATAGGAAGCACATGATAAATAATTCTTTTACAAGAAAATTCATAGGGAGATGGGCCATGGAAAGGGAACTGGAATGTTAGATTGAACATAATTGGCAACCCAAATGAGAATTTGATTTGAGACTAGGAAAAATGGTTTTTTCGCGGTGATATTCTCCAGCGTTGAAGATAAAGCTAGAATATTCAAAGGGGGGCCCTATTTTTTACAATAATGGAGGCCTATATATCAAACATTGAGAAGATTTTTTTAACCCAGATAAAGAGGAGCTCACAACAACACCAATATGGGTTAGGTTTTATTCACTTCGAGTTAAATTTTGGATGCTAGAAATACTAGAAGGGATAGGACAAGCGCTAGGGAATTTTTTCAAAGTCTCAAAGGTTACCAAATAGGGGAAAAATGTCCATGCTCGATTATGTCTGTACATAAAAATATCTCATCCTTTATTTGAATCCATAGATTTAGATTACCATGGAGAGATATGGAACCAACCAATTGACTATGAACATGTTATTTCATATGTTTCCTCTGTCATGAGCATGGGCATATAACGAGGGAGTATCTGCTGCGAAGGAGAGAGCTATAAGTAGAGAACCCAATGGGAAATGATGGATTTACTAAGGTCACTACAAGGAGACGTATCCAGAAAAATTGGACCCCTCCAAACATGAAATTGATGGAAGATAATAATTATTTTTCTATTTTGGATGCCATGGAGGAAGACTCTCACAAAGCATAGAATACACAAATGGATGATCAATCTACAATAATTCCAACCGAGAAACAAGCATTAAAATGTAAGTTGGAGGAGGACGATATCCAACAAGGATAATTTGACTTCTTTGGCTTAACAGGATTTGCAAAAGTGAGCCCCTTGCTAAAGTAGGACCCCACTAAAATTTTAGTTGAGGAAAGGATTTTGGTTACCATGGTGAATGAATGGGCTCATTAGGATTTGGAGGACTTATCTAAGGAAAACTAGGATCTTTATGGTAATGCTTATCTCATTTGGAAAACGAAATGATGAAACCCCTTAGGAATTGACCAAGGAGCTCATTTCTTTCAGGCTTTAAAAAAGAAAGGAAAATAAATCCTTCTCAAGGATCGCATGAAAGAACCTAGAAAAAGATAACTAGTCTAAGAAGGAGGCGAGGCATAATGTTGGAGGAAATTTAGTTAGGAATGTTAAAAAATGCATGGTAAACACAAACAACGTAATAAGATAAGCATGAGTTGTTTTTCTATTAACCATAGATGTACATTTATATTACATTGGTGTGACTCTTGTATTCCAAATTCCAAGGTCACTTGGGCTCCTCTTTGAATGTTCACCTTCCACACCTACCCATAGAGGATTAGGTGTCCAACATTCCCCCCCTTAATCCGAAGAGGTATGTGTGAGTCCAAGAAGAGAGCTGTAATACAAATCTGCAAAGTATGCATGGCAACACTAGGCTGAATGAGCTCTCTAAAATGTTGGCATAAAGAGGTGGTTTAAGGATGACCACCAACACTGGAACGGTTAGTGCAGTTCCCGGAACTCTTCCAAATCTGGCAAGAAGTTGAGGTTTTTTGCTAGAGGAAGGGCTCCTCATATTTTGAAGAGGGAGACCTTCAACCTGGAAGAAAGGAGGCCTACAACCTGTGATGGTTTAAGGATGACCACCAACTCTGGAATGCTTGATGCATTTCCTGGAACTCTACCAAAACTGGCAAGAAGCTTAAGTATTATGCTAGAGGAAGTGTCCTAAATTATTTGAAGAGGAAGAAACTCAACCTCACATAGATGGTTTAAATCTGACCAACAACCAAAGGCATGCTCATGGGCATCCGTGTCTCTGGCTACAACTCTAAATCTGGAATGACAAGTTGTGGCTCAGGCTCACTTGAACTGCTATGTCTCTGTCTACAACTCACAATCTAGAATGAGAGATTGTGGCTCAGACTCACTTGACGTGTCTTCGAAGTTTGTAGATGACCACCATTTCCCCCCCTGTCAGGTACAAGGTGAGCTGATGGAAAAAATGCAACTGCAAGATTATTCAATATTCTAGAACAAGTTCTGACATATGACTTAAAAATCTTCTTGGTTGTTGATGCCCATTGCCAAGAAGCGATCCATCCAAGATGAGTCTTTATTCTTGCAGGAGGCTTGTTTTCAAAGCATCTGTGTGAAGGATGGGTGTGACGGCAACAATGGATCGAAATAATGATCTTTCATATGGCCAACTCGATCACAATGTTGGCACTTTACAATTTGTTGTTGCTTCTGTGGAAGAGGAGAAGAATCTATAAAAACTGAAGGTGAGATATCATGAAGAAATCCAACACTCTAAAATTTGATGGGCTTGGAGTAGTCCGTTATATGAAAGGACAACTCCTTGTCATATCCAAGGCCAGTTATGTGCTTGTTTTGGACAAGCTCTTCCCAAGGTTTGATGATGGGCTTGGGAGGTGGAAACTGAACATCAACATGAAAATCCTCTCCTCAAATGGGCATATGATGGGATTCAACCTCAATTTTATTGACTTGACCATTTGATCGTTGTTGATGGGTGTCATGATGCTTATGCTGTTGTAACTCATCTTACTGAAGCTGAGACTCAAGCTGCAAAAAATCTATCTTTTCTTGTGCATTTTGCAAACAGTTTTGAATCTCTATGAGAGTGATTTTGTTGACTTTTACCATATCATCAATAGTGGTCCATTGTATCATGGTATTCAGTAATTCTAAAACATTATTCATTCAAGCCATTTTTTGATCTCAAATATCAAAGGCTTCAACTAAAAATGCACCAATATTTACATACAAGAAATACTAAACATTTTTTAGACGAGGGCTACTATATCAAACTCAAAGGAGCCTACTAAAAATAACAATCTTGATCATGCCAGTCAGTAGACCATGAGAATTCTGAGAGGGTATCGCTCCAAACAAATAGCACAAATTCGATGAAAATAATTCCAATTGAAATGACAACAACTTCAGTGGAAACAACTCCAGTTGAAATGACCTTTCAATGATTATCCTTTTTAAAAATATATATTCATCAAAATGCATCAATGACTCAATGTTCCAATCGACGTACGCACCAACCACTAGCAGTAATTACTATTTCTCAATGCATATGGAAACACTCATATAATAAAACTCTCAACACTATTCCAATACAATGCAAAGGTATAAATTTTGACTGGTCACTTCATCGCAGGGAATCAATGTATATGAACCAGCACACTGAAAATCATCTTCTAATAGTCATCACCTTGATTTATGTGACTGTACATCACAAGGGTCAACTGAATGTGGATTATACAAAGTGAATAATATTCATCTGAATCACACCCTGAATGGTATCTCAACGCTAATATATGTCCACCCTAAAAACCTTACACACACACGAACACTCTTCTTCAACCGTAGAGAGATAACATTAAGGGAAAAAAATGGTTCAATACATGTGCAATGTATGTCCTCTCTGAGAGTACACACAAATACAATTATAAATAGTAACCATATTCACATACAGGCACCGCTATTACTATCTTACACGCACTAAAATCTCTAATTCCCTCTGCTTGTTATCACTTTGTGTGCCTCATCTTGCAAGCAATTATAGCACCGTAACCACTTCTTAGTGTCTAGGTTAAGGATAAAATTCCAATACCCTAATCTCTATATCGGTTCCCTCCTCCCCCAAGCTAGAAATAACGCCTCATAGGGACCTGTAACAGTGGTATGGGGAGCGTGTAGTGGGAGATACAACATTATAATGGAGGCATGATCAATATGACAATGTATATATGATTGGGATAGGTTATGGTGGATTGGTATGGCAGAGGAGTGGTATGGTGGAGAGAAGTATTACAACAATGTATGAGCAGGTAGTCCAAAATCGATTTTATATCACAGGTGTGGGAAACTTAAATGTATGGACATCATTTGACTACATGGACATCGATGGAGTGAGCATTTTTGATGGAGTAATGTGGGGTCAATGATATTGACTGGAATACGAATACTGGGAGTGAAGCGGTGGAGCAAAGGGTATCATATAGGAGGCGGATATGTATAGAGTGTTTACAAGAGATGTGTATGGAGCACAGGCTGCATTGTGGTGTTGGAGGGAGGGATACCAAGATACTTTAACCTTTGTCCCACAGACCATCTCACGTGTTAATACCTTTCTAAGGCATAAATTTTCTTACAAGGATATGAAGTAACCTGAATCGTTCTTTGTGCATCAGAAAAGTCCAAATTGGGAGATTGCGTTGTGACAAAGTTTGGTAAGAGCACTACAGAGGGTGTATGGTGGTCAACTGTGGTGTATGCGAGGGGATTGTGTACAAGAGAGGCAACGAAATTGATTGAGTAGGAGTGCATATATTTTGGAGCCGATGCGTAAATGTGTGGGGATCGACTGACATAGGTTGCATATGCCATGTAATTCAAATGTTAAATATTGGAGACTACGTAAGACAAAGATGGTTGAGTGTCGTAGTGAGTTAGAGAGGGAGCCACAAAGTGCGTAGGGAGGAAACCTGATGACCTGTGTAAATATATAATTTCATATTTTATTTCAGGACATGTATTAAGAACTATGCTGCAAATTATTTCAAAAAATGGCCCACTCATTCATCAAACAACATACTCATTCATCAAACAGGCCTTCAAAGAAGAAGCATTATTAGGGTTGATAAGAATGCAAATAAGGGTAGAGCGACATATAAATTCTCTAACAAACACACTGACATAAGACAGATGTCAGATATAGAAAATTCTAAGAAATATTCTAACCCTTGACATTGTAGTGGGAAACAATAGAAATGGCATGAAATGAGAGCCGCAGGGGTAAAAGAAAAATTTCAGGGCAGAGGGAAAAAATTAGGACTTGTTCTCTGATTTGTGAAGATTTGGATAACGCCCAGGTCCAACGATAGACCCGTAGAGAAAGAGCAGAGAATCATGGCTAGAATGATATGACTTAAATGGACACAAAGAGAAGTGGCTCAAATTGGAGCAGGTCAAGAGAATGCCCACTCTGATACCATGTGTAAACAATGCATGGTAAACACACACAACGTAATAAGATAAGCATGAGTTGTTTTTCTATTAACCATTGATGTACATTTATATTAGATTGGTGTGACTCTTGGATTCCACATTCCAAGGTCACTTGGACTTCTCTTTGATTGTTTGCCTTCCACACCTACCCATAGAGGATTAGGTGTCCAAAAAGGACTGGTCAAGAAATGACTTTACTAGAAGTATTACCTCCTCTACCCAATCCTTTATCATGAAAATTTTCTCATGGAATATAAGGGGGATTAATAGCAGAGGGAAACAATGATATCTCAGAGAAAGGATCAAGATGGAGAAACCGACAATTATAATTTTATAGGAAACAAAAATAATGGGGGATAAAATGATTCAAGTTGCAACTAACTATTGGAAAGGTTTTCATTCAATGTCTATAGATGTGAGAGGGAGTGCAGGAGGGTTGGCTATTTGGTGGAACCTGTTTGTGTTCTGTAATTTTAGCAGATTGGTGAGACTAAAACTGCAGAAGCAACATCGTTTCAACCAACTTTGGGATTCTAGGATCTAGCCCTCCTGAATCCGGAGAGGGATCTCTCCAATATGTACAAAGATGGATTTGTCTTTCAAGTTTGGTTTAATAAATATTAGGCTAGTTATGAAGGCCAAGGGTTTGTTTTGTTTTTGGATGGTTGAACATGATTACTGTTTGAGGTAGAAAGTCCTAAGTGCGAAATAGTTTCAAAAGTGAGAAGTTGCAAGAAAATAGAACAAATATGGCTAAAAGATAGATATAACGCTGGTTTTTAATCTATTGGGCTATGGAGTCATAACAGGGCTTTAATTGAGCAACAAGATCAAGAGTGATCCAAGGCACAAGTTATCTATATCACAATATTACTGAGATTAAAGTGATGGAATGGAAACAATAAAGTGTTGAAGGGGTGGAAACTGATAATAATTTCACAAGGGATTTATAGTCAGTCCAAACAAGAAAAGACTCTTAAGTAACTGTTTAAAAAAAACCAAGTGTAGGGCTAACCATTGACTTCTTGGGCAAGTTGTATTAAAGCAGCTTAATTGACAAACAATCCTGTAATTCACATAATTACCTTCAGAAAGTATGAAAACATATAAGAGAAACAAAGTATAAACTTAAGATCAGATAAAGCACTTTTAAACCTAGTCTGCTTTTAGTCAATACCAAGGGAAACTTTCAAAACTGCTTTTGGAAAAAAAACTAGGACCAGGGCACACCATATCTTCCATAGTCATCTTTAATAAGCAAAATAAGGAAAATAAATTCAAGAACAATGTTTAAGACAAACAGTAGGACGAGGGAACTCCAACATTCCTAACTGCTTAACTGTATTAAATCATTCTTAAATAAACAAATTGGAGGAAAACATTGAGATAAAGCTTTTTAGTCAGAGAAGGTTACTGATATACAGTCGATCCTAACTCTATAATTGTTGTTTTTTATCAGAGAATAGTGAACAATATGTCATACATAGAAGGAAAACAATAACAAAGAGAGGTGCACTTCACCGACCAGGATCCCAAGAAACAACTTTTATATTGATGTCAAACCAGTTACAGTCTTCAAGTCCGATGTTTCAGTTCAGCAATCATCTTCACTACTCAGCCTAATTGATCTATCACAAGCAGAGCTCCAAGGGCTAGTGAACACTATTTACAATCAGAAGTTTAAGCTCAAATGTATTTCAAAGTTCTGCAACCAACAATTTTCTCATCTTCTACTGGGGTATTTATAGAAGAAATGAGAAGGTGAAATCTAACAAAATATCTCCTAAGGTAATTAATACAGATTCAAGACCTCTCGGCCCTTTGAGGGGCTAGATGGAGAATTTTACAGGTGGATCACTGTATTAATTATTTTACAATAAATATTGAAGCTCAGTGGGAGCTTTTATTGACTTTGAGGCTCTGTGTTAGATAGGAGTAACTCTGCAGATATTTCTGCATTGATTTCTTTGCAGAAGTAACTCCCTAGCTGCGCTGGAGGCAAATATCTGATTTTCTTCAATAACTTCGGCCTCTGTTTGAAAGGTTTGAGGCAACAGGTGGCTCCTTTGGTAGATGAGGAATCAATTCGCCTCATTTGAAGCAGTGGGAACCTTTTCTGTCAGTGAAACACTTATGATTTTCTATTGACTGTGTTTTTAATCTAGGAAATTAGGCTTTTGATAATCATTCTTAGCCGTAATTCCCAGAATCCGTCTTCAATCTTCATTCTGCTGGGCGTTGTCTTCAAACTTATACTCTTTAACTGCTCTTTTGAATAAAACAGTGTCTTTTCGATGTGTAGAGCCGCGCAGGGACTTTATGGTATCGGCGCCCATGGAACATTGATAAAACGTTCGAATGGAGCCCTGCGAATGGTTCTCTTTATAGGTCGAAAGCACGAGAATCGTCATTCCCAACTCCTGGCCTTTCTTCAATCTTACAGCGGAGAACTTTTGAAACCTGCATAAAACATACAATTATAAAGAAATCCTACGTTTTTAGGTTTAAACTACTTCAGATGGCGGGGAAAGGAGTGTAGCCATTGGATGAAAGCATCCAACGGTGGAGATCTACGCAAAAAGGCAAAAGGAGAGTGGGGAGAAGAAATAAGGCAAGGTGATTTTTGGACCGTCCAATCTGGACACGTGGATGGTCCAGATTGAATCGGCAGATCGAAATCAGGGAATCATAATTGGGGGTGGCGTGCAAATGGGCCAATCAAAACATGCGATGCAATGAAGCGGAGGCCATCGATCTCCAGATTAGATCAATGGTGGAGGAAAAATCGGGGGAGAGGCCAATCGGCGGAACAAAAAGTGGATGCGATGGAAACGTTGTGATGCGATTGCGCGATCGGGAGGGCAGAAGCGATTAGGCGATGGTCGTTCGATCTGAGGATCAAATCAACGGTGAGGAGCGGATCGGAGGGAAATCGCAATCAGAGGTCGGGAATAAGGTGATGCGATTGCGCAATCGGAGGAAGGGCCGATGCGATTGCGCTATCGACCAATCGCAATCAGTGGTAGTAAGTACCAAAACCGCACCAAAGAAAATATCCGATGCGATTAGGCACCCGGTTATGGGGCTTTGTTTTATATAAATCTCCGATAGGCCCGGGCTTATGTATATATGGACTTATCGGAGTCGGGCCTTCGGGCCTGGGGCTTTTCAATCAACCCATTGGAATTTTCCCATGTGATTGCGCGTCGGTCTTTTTAATCAACCCATTTAATATTTAACATGTGACTTGTGTTTTTATAATAAAAGTTTGGAAAAGTGGGTTTTTGGTTTTACAAAGGAAAAAGCAGATCGGGCATGAAATATTTACAATTTTTAAACGCCGGGTCGGGCCCAAAGGATATATATAAAATATAATGCGATCGAGGCTTTTTCAATGCAAAACCAATCGCATCAGAACTTTTGGAAACATGTCAAAGACTTGCGCATTTGAGTTTTTGTGATGCGATTAGCGCCAAAAAGGTTTTAGTGCTTGGTTTTAACACGTTGGCATGTGGGGGGAAGTGGTTAGGATTTAGCCCAAGGGGCGTGAGTCCATAGTAAAGACTTTGCATTTTTATGAATTTTTCATATTTTTTCAAAGGAATCGAGGGTTTCGGAATAGTTAAAAAATGAGTTTTTAACTATGTAAAGTGAATTTTCATAAATGGAAGAAGAGGATTCATGAAAACAAGGGAATTTTATGGAGAAAAAGGGGAAACAAATGAAGGCTTGAGAAGAGGGGAGATGATGGTCTTTCAGCAGTCTTTTACTTGGAATCACTAGAATTTTCAGAGTATAAAAATGGAAATAAAAATGAAGATTTTGGACAGAGGCATGAGGCCTTTCAAGAGTCTTCAAAAGCCAACCTTTTTTAGTAATAAAATTTGTTCTTTGAAGGCTCAAAAAGTCTTAGCCACCTTTTTCTATAATCAAATATTATAGGTGGCTAACAGTGGCTCCACTTGGGGATGGTGCCTTCTTGAAGGCATCAAGAAATTCAGACTTGCTTTCTCTGGGAGGCTGACCTGTGCCACATCCATTATGTTTCTCTGGGAGGCTGACCTGTGCCACATCCATTATGTTTCTCTGGGAGGCTGACCTGTGCCTGATCCATTGGGCTGTCCTTCCTTTGCTAGGATGATCTTGCTCTGAAAACATATTAGCAGCTATAATAACACTAGAATTTCATCTACAAGCTTTCTACCTACCCAATCCTACAGAACTTTTTTTCTTCTTAGAGTGCACTTGGATTGACAAACTCTCTTACAACATTTTATTCTTTTTGAAAGAAAAAATCTAATATATTTCTACTCCTTATTTCTCCATGGATTCATATTAAACAGTTGAATCCATATAATTCTCTACCTAATCTACTATCTGTTGGGATTAAACTGTCCAACAGATTTTTACTCTCTAAATTCTACAACAGAAATTTAAAAACGATTCAAGTCAGGATTAAGTTGTTTGACTTGCTGTGATCTATGGCATAAAGACAAGCTGCATATAGACATTTATTTTGCAGAAAAAATAAATCAAAATGGAAGGCTTAAGATCTGAGATTTGAAAACATTTCCTTCCTCTTTTTACAACTCTGTTTTGACTCTTGCTTGAGTTTTTTTTTCTTGTTTTCTGGTTCAGATTTTGAGCTTATTAGAACTAGATTTTTTCATCTCTTGACTCAGAAAATATAACAGATTTGAGTCATTCTTTCTTTGAAATTTTTAGGTTCAGATTTTGAGCATGTTTGAACCTTTAATTTCTATCCTAAACTATCTACTGATAAGCCAAGGTTAAACAGTTTGGCAAATCTAATTCACTATCCTATCAGCAGAAAATTTAAAGCTAATTAGTCAAGTTTAGATAGTTTGACTAACTAGAAGTGTGTTATTCAGGAGTGGCATTTGAGCTTGCACACTTTCAGATTTGTTTCTCTTTTTGGTATGGGGCTGTACCTTTATTGTTTTGTCAATCTGCCCTCTTTTCATTATTTTCTTGTGTTTTTGTATTTTGTATTTTTCTTCAAAGCAGAAAACAATCAACTAACTACATGCTCTGAACTGAGCTTTATTGACATTCCTATCTAACCTATTCTAACATGGAGTATTTGCATTTATCATATGATACAAAAATGCCAATGCAACTAGCTGAGTAATGTCAAGAAGAAGTAGAAACTCTGGTTGTTTGTCAGAGGTATCCATAGAACATATTGAAGATTAACCTTTAATATCAAGGCTATCGCAGAAGGTGACATCTTTTCATGTCTCTGGTTGTTACAAAGGATCACTGCTTGATAATTCGAGCCAGTTGGAATTTCCACACACTCTTCCAAAGGATCAACAAAGAAAAGATGAAGGTTCTCTTCTTTTTGGTCATCCATGTCTGGTAGATTGTCTGCTTCCAAGACTTCAGCTTTGAGGAACATATATTCAGAAAGTTGCTTGGAAGTTTCATCATTTTTAATAGAAAAGGAAAAATATTCTTCTTGAGAAGATGGTATATCCATAGTAGGATAGTCTTGTATTTGTTTTTCTCCTTCATATTCTTCACCATCTGAACTGGAGGACTCATCATATTTGATAGTGTTGTCCTCTTGTAGCCCTGGAATGCTTGGATTTAGTGGGCTGAACTCTGTGAAGAGATCATTATATTCTTGAGTGGGGGTGTATTCAATGGTTTCCTCTTGCTCAATAAGTTCTTCATTACTCTTCTCTTCACTTTCTTGGTTGTCCTGCATGATTAGTTTCTACTTGGAAAACATCATCATCATCATACTGATTAAAGTTTGAAAAGTTATTAGAATAAACCTTTTCATCAGTCAAACATATTGGGGTATCAGTTTGCTTTTCTTCTAGCTGATCTACAAGTTTATTTCTTATATCAAGAAGATAAGATGGAGTAGGTAGATGAGCAGAAGCGTTTGGTTCAAATGAAGGTGTGGATGTTGGTTGTATGTTCAATACTAGATCAATCTCTTTCTCTGTCAAGAGAGAAGGAGTTTCCTTTTTTCTTAGAACAGAGGTACAACAGTCCTCTTTATCTTATGTAGGCTGATTTTTAGGTTTGATATCTTCTTGAGCCTCTTCTAGGGGAACTTCACTTGTGTCACTAACAGTTTTTGTTTTTAGGTCATGAAGTTCTCTTATCAGCATAGTACAAGACATAGGTAGGCAATCAAGCATTTCTTGACAACCTTCTTCATTGCTTTCTTTGTAAGTTTTCTCATCATCTCTTATAACGTGTTGATCATAATACATGTCTTGGCCAGAGTCTTGGTGTTGAGGTGATTGGGCTTGTGTTTGATCCAGGGAAAGCCTAGCTTGCCCTAGATCATCAACATTCATATTAGCCATCACCCTATCCATTCTCTTCCCAAGCATGTACATCATATTTTCCATCATGATTAGAAAATTTTCTTGATTATTTTCTTTATGTTCATCATACATGTCTTGTCGGGGTGGAGTTTGCGTTTGCTCAGGGAAAAGCATATGATTTTCTAGATCACCAACGTTGAAACTTTCCATAAACCTATCCATCCTTCTTCCAAGCATGTACAACAATTTCTCCATCATGAACATATGTTTGTATTCTGGATCTATATCTAAATCCATGTTTGTAACTCAGAAAAAGGTCACTGTGTCTGTTCAACCAATTCAGAGTCTTCTACCAGTGGCGTCATTTGGTCTTCTGGGATTTTCAGAGTGTGGAGTCTCCAGGTGGAAGTTTTTAGCTCCTAAGGAGGTAAAATGTTTAATGGTCCACCACCATGTATTTCTTGTGGAGCTGCAAGATTTTCAGGAATTGAATTAGCTCTCAAGGGTGATCTAAAAATAGTTGACAATTTAATCTTAGGATACTTCCTAAGGATACCTTCTGGGTTATTAACTGCTTCAGGTGGATCAGGGTCAAGATGGGCTCTAGTGTGAATCTTTCTAGGGGCCACTATGATGTGTTTTTCAGACCCAAATAGACCAGATAAGTTCAACCAGGTATAACAATCTTTGAGAGGTTAACTAGTCTATTTTACAAATTTAAATCCTACAGTCCTTTAACTGAGTTTGAATGATATTATAATGATAAGGGTTCTTCCCAGTGGAGTCTTAAGGTCTGTTGAGGATTGTGGAGTGTGGAGTCGCCAGGTGGAAGATGTTTTAACTCCTAAGGAGGTAAAAGGTTTAATGGACCACCACCATGTTTATTGAATACCAATATAACCAGAGATCTTGGGTCTTCTGAGTGCCTAAGGATGTGTAAGATAAAATGCACTCATTCCCCAGTCGAGTCGCCAGAAATGTTAGTTGCTGGTGGCTCAGCTGCAAAATAGATCAATTGTCATGGAACCAGAGATTCTGAGTTAAACCTCCCCAGTGGAGTTGCCAGAAATGTTAGGAATCTGTAATTTTAGCAGATTGGTGAGACTAAAACTGTAGAAGAAACATCGTTTCAACCAACTTTGGGATTCTAGGATCTAGCCCTCCTGAATCCAGAGAGGGATCTCTCCAATATGTACAAAGATGTATTTGTATTTGAAGTTTGGTCTAATAAATATCAGGCTAGTTATGAAGGACAAGGGTTTGTTTTGTTTTGGGATGGTTGAGCATGATTACTGTTTGAGGTAGAAAGTCCTAAGTGCGAAAGAGTTTCAAAAGTGAGAAGTTGCAAGCAAATAGAACAGCTATGGCTAAAAGATAGATATAACGCTGGTTTTTAATCCATTGGGCTATGGAGTCATAACAGGGCTTTAATTGAGCAACAACATCAAGAGTGATCCAAGGGGCAAGTTATCTATATCACAAGATTATTGAGATTAAAGTGATGGAATGGAAACAATAAAGTGTTGAAGGGGTGGAAACTGATAATAATTTCACAAGGGATTTATAGTCAATCCAAACAAGAAAAGCCTCTTAAGTAACTGTTTAAAACCAACCAAGTGCAGGGCTAATCATTGGCTTCTTGGGCAAGTTGTATTAAAGAAGCTTAATTGACAAACGATCCAGTAATTCACATAATTACCTTCAGAAAGTATGAGAACATATAAGAGAAACAAAGTATAAAATTAAGATCAGATAAAGTAGTTTTAAACCTAGTCTGCTTTCAGTCAATACCAAGGGAAACTTTCAGAATCTGCTTTTGGAGAAAAAACTAGGACCAGGGCACACCATATCTTCTATAGTCATCTTTAATAAGCACAATAAGGAAAATATCTTCAAGAACAATGTTTAAGACAAACAGTAGGACGAGGGAACTCCAACATTCCTAACTGCTTAACTGTATTAAATCATTCTTAAATAAACAAATTGGAGGAAAACATTGAGATAAAGCTTTTCAGTCAGAGAAGGTTACTGATATACAGTAGATCCTAACTCTATAATTGATGTTCTTTATCAGAGAATAGTGAACAATATGTCATACATAGAAGGAAAACAATAACAAAGAGAGGTGCACTTCACCGATGATATAGACCAGGATCCCAAGAAACAAATTTTATATTGATGTCAAACCAGTTACAGTCTTCAAGTCCGATGTTTCAGTTCAGCAATCATCTTCACTACTCAACCTAATTGATCATCACAAGCAGAGCTCCAAGGGTCAGTGAACACTATTTACAATCAGAAGTTTAAGCTCAAATGTATCTCAAAGTTCTGCAACCAACAATTTTCTCATCTTCTACTGAGGTATCTATAGAAGAAATGAGGAGGTGAAATCTAACAAAAGATCTCCTAAGGTAATTAATACAGATTCAAGACCTCTCGACCCTTTGAGGGGCTAGATGGAGAAGTTTACAGGTGGATCACTGTATTAATTGTTTTACAATAAATATCGAAGCTCGGTGGGAGCTTTTATTTACTTTGAGGCTCTGTGTTACATAGGAGTAACTCTGCAGATATTTCTGCATTTATTTCTTTGCAGAAGTAACTCCCTGGCTGCGCTGGAGGCAAATATCTGATTTTTTTCAATAACTTTGGCCTCTGTTTGAAAGGTTTGAGGCAACAGGTGGCTCCTTTGGTAGATGAGGAATCAATTCGCCTCATTTGAAGCGATGGGAACCTTTTCTATTAGTGAAACACTTATGATTTTCTATTGACTGTGTTTTTAATCTAGGGAATTAGGCTTTTGATAATCATTCTTAGCCGTAATTCCCAGAATCCGTCTTCAATCTTCATTCTGCTGGGCGTTGTCTTCAAAATTATACTTTTTAACTGCTCTTTTGAATAAAACAGTGTCTTTTCGATGTGCAGAGCCGCGCAGGGCCTTTATGGTATCGGCGCCCATGGAACGTTGATAAAACGTTCGAATGGAGCCCTGTGAATGGTTCTCTTTATAGGCCGAAAGCACGAGAATCGTCATTCCCAACTCCTGGCCTTTCTTCAATCTAACGGCGGAGACCTTTTGAAACCTGCATAAAACATACAATTATAAAGAAATCCTGCATTTTTAGGTTTAAACTGCTTCAGATGGTGGGGAAAGGAGTGTAGCCATTGGATGAAAGCATCCAACGGTGGAGATCTGCGCAAAAAGGCAAAAGGAGAGCGGGGAGAAGAAATAAGGCGAGGTGATTTTTGGACCATCCAATCTGGACACATGGACGGTCCAGATTCAATCGACAGATTGAAATTGGGGAATTATAATCGGGGGTGGCGTGCAAATGGGCCGATCAAAACATGTAATGCGATGAAGCGGAGGCCGTCAATCTCCAGATTAGATCAATGGTGGAGGACAAATCGGGGGAGAGGCCAATCGGCGGAACAAAAAGTGGATGCGATGGAAAAGTTGCGATGCGATTGCGCGATCGAGAGGGAATAAGCGATTAGGCGATGGCCGGTCGATCTAAGGATCAAATCAACGGCAAGGAGCAGATCGGAGGGAAATCGCAATCGGAGGTCGGGAATAAGGTGATGCGATTGCGCAATCGGAGGAAGGGCCGATGCGATTGCGCTATCGGCCAAACGCAATCGGCGGTAGTAAGTACCGAAACTGCACCAAAGAAAATCTTCGATGCGATTAGGCACTCGGTTATGGGGCTTTGTTTTATATAAATCTCCGATAGGCTCAGGCTTATGTATATATGGGCTTATCGGAGTCGGGCCTTCGGGCCTGGGGCTCTTCAATCAACCCATTGGAATTTTCTGATGCGATTGTGCGTCGGTCTTTTTAATCAACCCATTTAATATTTAACACGTGACTTGTGCTTTTATAACAAAAGTTTGGAAAAGTGGGTTTTTGGTTTTACAAAGGAAAAAGTGGATTGGGCATGAAATATTTACAAGTTTTAAACACCGGGTCGGGCCCACAGGATATATATAAAATATAATGCGATCGGGGCTTTTTCAATGCAAAACCAATCGCATCGGAACTTTTGGAAACATGTCAAAGACTTGAGCATTTGAGTTTTTGCGATGCGATTAGCACCAAAAAGGTTTTAGCGCTTGGTTTTAACGCGTGGGCATGTGGGGGGAAGTGGTTAGGATTTAGCCCAAGGGGCTTGAGTCCATAGTAAAGACTTTGTATTTTTATGAATTTTTCAGAGTTTTTCAAAGGAATCGGGGGTTTCGGAATAGTTAAAAAATGAGTTTTTAACTATGTAAAGTGAATTTTCATAAATGGAAGAAGAGGATTCATGAAAACAAGGGAATTTTATGGAGAAAAAGGGGAAACAAATTAAGGCTTGAGAAGGGAGGAAATGATGGTCTTTCAACAGTCTTTTACTTGGAATCAACAGAATTTTCGGAGTATAAAAATGGAAATAAAAGATTTTGGACAGAGGCACGAGGCCTTTCAAGAGTCTTCAAAAGCCAACCATTTTTAGTAATAAAATTTGTTCTTTGCAGGCTCAAAATGTCTTAGCCACCTTTTGCTATAATCAAATATTATAGGTGGCTAATAGAACCCTTATGAGGTATTTTTTCAAGATTGGATGGCCAATACTCCAGTTTTAATAGGAAGATTTAGATATGCCAAGACAAAAGAGCTTGTTTTCTTAAAAACAGTGTATGGCACATCCATTGCGGGGGATAAGATTCCTTTTTTGTAGCAACTTATGCAAACTAAACATATGATTGGGGATTCCTTATGGGTTTTTTATTGCAATTGCAATCTAATAATATCACTAGAAGATAAAAAAGGAGGATTATGTAGGTTGGACCAAGAATCCATCGCTTTTGAAGGGTATATTGAGTAGTTGCAACTTATAGACATCCCGATGATCAATGACCTATTTACATGGAATAAATGACGTGGAGGAGCACATCAGATAGCAAGTCATCTGGATCATTTTCTTTTATGAGAGGACTTCTACAAAATGATATTTTTTTAAGCTAAAATTATGCCATGTCTGGGGTCAAACCACTAACCGATTAGTTTGGAGTTTGACTTGAAGGAAGCTCCACCCAATAGACCGTTTCGCTTTGAAAGTTTTTGGCTCGAGACCACACGGTTTATTGACCTCCTAAATAAGTGGTGGCAAGCGATAAATGTATGAGGTAATTAAAAAATGCACACTTTCCAACTTAAGTTAATGGCCTTAAAGTTTAGAATTAAACAATTGAACAAACATGTTTTTGGCAATATTTTTTAGGAAAAAATAGCCTTGAAAGGGAAAATGTCAAAGATACAACAACTTATCATCGTGGAAGGTATATCTCTGGAGTTGTTGGCAATAGAGGCAGAGACCCTTCATCTCTTAATCTACTGATGATGCCATAAAAAAAAATCCTAAATATTTCACTATGAGATGTAACACCCAACTTAATTTCATTATTTTATGTTTAAAAGACTTTTTTAAAGTACATTTAATATTTAAGTGGAAAAAGATATTAATGAATATGATTATTTGTTAATGATCTTGAGTTTTATTTTATGAATAAAGGTTACGTTCAGTATTTGGTTAACTGATTAGTAAATAATTCCAAGATTCCAGAGAAAAAAGGAAGAGGTAGTTTTTGATAGTTACCTTCCCCAAAAGGATAAAAATGAAATCTTGGGAAGGGGAAGGGGTTCTATGAAATAAGAGAAGAAAAAGGCTAACAAAAAAATGTTGTAGAAGAGAGTTGTCCAATGCTGGCTTCAAACCAATGGAGCTTTGTACCCCAAAAGGAGTATAGGTTAGACAGAGGTCCTAAGGCCTAAATTCTGAATATTACTGTGACCTTAGACTTTGGTGTGGAGCACTGGGGGAGTTGAGTACCTAATCACCTTTCTCATGGTTGGGTGGCACAATCAGTTTAACGGAATTAGAGATAAGTATCTGAGTTATATGGTTAAGTTGTGGAAATGAATTGATAAATCTGTATTCAACTTTTGTGCATGAATCTTTACAGGAATTAGAGAATTATTTGTTAGGTTAATGTTGTTACAGTGGTATTTCTTATCTAGGATAATGATGAAATTTTCTAGATGCTGGAAGAATAACTTTTATATGCCATGATAATGCTATGAACATTGAACATAGTTTTTTCCTCTACCGAAAGAGTATTATTATTGTGTGTAGATTATATCTTCTGAAAAATAGAGTTGTGTGATAGAATAATATGACTTCAAGTACTATACTGTGCTTGGTAAAATAAATGTTCATAACATTATCAAGTGTAATGCACAACTATGATATATGTATATGTATGTAATATACAATATTTTGTGTAAATAACTACAAATAACCGTAAGAAAGTAAAGTGAGAACAAATGGTTCGATGGTGGTTTTGGGAATAAACTATATTCCTGTAATTTATAAAGTACATACATACAAATAACCAAAGTAAAGATTCAGTAGAAAAACAGAGGTAGGCACTGAGGTTTAGGACTCTAGTTCTGGGGCAAATAGAACAACTGTCCAATGTCCTCTGACCTCCTCTATGACTAAATCAATACACTTTAAGTTGTACATAAAAAGAATAAGGAAATTGTAATCCCTTAATAATTATCAACACGGTGAGTGGAAACATATTTAAATAAAATTCAGATACCAAAATAATTAAACCCAAAATCTATCACGAGTGGTTCCATCCTGAGAAGACAATAGGGCATTGCGCAATCGGAAACATGAATCATGGAAAATTTTAGGGGCTAATATTCGCAGGTGGGCTAATTTTCCATGGTTTTTCCAAAAAAAAGATTCGCCAATTCCCATTTTTTTATAAAAATGATTCACCCAAATTTTACAATATAAAATTATTTTACCTTAAAATTCGCCAAAATTATATAGAAAATATATATAATATCATTATAAATTTGAATAATTTTACATATACATCAATAATATTTTATACTTTGCATATTAGGGACTAGTGAGATTCGCCAATTTCTTAAACTTTAAAATAATTTTCCATCCTTAAAATTTTCCTTGACAGGAATATAATACATATTCACTACATAGTATGAAATCTATGTGCCACAACTGAAATAAAACTTAAACTATAAATTCAAGAAACATGTATTAGGTGAGCATAACCGATACATATAAATTAACACAGTCTCAAGGAGAACAACATACCATCATATGGTGGTGCAAAATGGAGGTTAAATCATTCAACTTAAATAAAAATAAAATTATACAGTCATCCATACACAAATAACATGGAACTCCTTCGAAGAAGAGGAATATGGTATTAACCGTCTCTAATTAAAACCCTAAATCTTAAATATGGAAATGTCCTCTATAATAGGACTCAGAGCAAAGCCCTCTAGCAGGAGCTAGCCATCATATAACTAGATAAGAACTAGGGTCGATTTTCGATACCTGTCACAGATAGAGGGTTTGGCCCTCAGTAATACCATAATGTAGAGCAAAGAAAAAAGGCCAAACACATTTGAGATTGAGGGTTAGGCTTACCGGAGCACTATGGTGGTGACTCAAGGAGGACTTTCGAAGTCTTAGAAAGGTCTCGGTCTGCCAAGACTTATGCAATTAAACCCTAACATGGGTCAAGGCGCTTGACTGTGAGTTTATAAGTACCTAGCCCAGAATTAAAAACAAGAAAAGAAGAAAATATGTCCTAGGGGTATTTACCTGTGTTGAAGCTTACAGAGAGCTTGGTTGGAGGCATCCTTGTTTCTGAACCTGGTCGAGGAAGAAACACAACACCTACAACATGAAACCCTACAACTACTATTAATTCTTCCAAAATGGAGCAAATTAATTAAACCAGAGACGAAGAGGGCTAAGAAAAAAAAATGCAACCTGGAAGTATTAACAAAGCATTATAATATAACCCGCGCATTTAAGGAAAAAAAATAATTGAAATGGAAGAAATCACTTGCTTCTAAAAGAAGGTTCGATAATCTGGGTGAAACAACCCGACATGCAGAAAAGTTAAGCACAAAACCATTTCGCATGGCATTTACAAGTAGGGCTTACACAATCACATCGAGAGCAAAGAAAACCAAAGTTTGGCAGTGTTTAACCAGAACACAGAGAAAATAACTGGAGTTGAGCTCACATTTTCTAACCAGAGAAGGGTAAAACTCTTGTTGTCGAAAGGAAAATCATCATGGTGTTGCAGAGCTGCTAAGCCAAAGAGCGAGGGAAAATAAGAAATGTATGCGACGTTTGGGGTAGGGTTAGTTACCCTAGCCCCCTTCGGTTTGAACATCAACGTTAGATATAGGACATGGAGATCGAGAACCAACATAACACCTAGAAGACTCGACAAATGACAACTGTCAATATAAAGCACCATTTGAGAAGTTTCCAACTAGACTCTAGGCTGACGGGAAACCAGTTAAGACCGGATCTCGGTGGTTAAAGAACAAATGAAATTATAACATTGGATTTTAGACTAGATCCAATACAGTGTAAAATTCATGTGAAGACGATTAATAATCTTAATGTTTATGATGAAAATCATAAAGACGATGTATTGAATAAGCACCCAACAACAAATCATTAACAATGCAAATTATCGTAGCAAGGCCATTTACATTAAAGTGTATAGTTATATAACTTTATGGTATAGTAATTTTATTTGGGTGTGGTAAGAATTTTTTTCTTATGATAATGTTTAGATGGAAGTGAAAAGTGGTATCAGAGTGTTGTTACACCCTGGGGCCAAATGGGCCATTTAAATAACCATGGGTGTTTTCGTTTTTAAAAAAATGTTCACAACGAAAGGAAATTGTTGATAAGCTTCGATGAGGAGAGGGTCTAGTCATCAAACACCAAGAACTACAGGGGAAGCTCATCCCCTGCCTAATCTATAGATTAACCCATAGATGTGGGTACAGTTGTGTGTTGAATATTGCAATAAGAAACAGTGAAGGAGGAATCCTGAAACTTCTTTCCTGATCCTAGTTGGAAAGTGATCACCAAAACTAGGTGGGGGCCACACAGGTGATTTTTGTCGCAAAGTCTATTTTTAGACTATGTCTATTTTTAGACATATGGATCATGGTCTATGAGCTGCAGGATGCTATTTATGGATGATTGGTCGAGTTGGTAAAAATATGTGGACCTCTATTTTTAGACATTGGGCGGAATCTATTTTTAGACTGCCAGGCTAAAAATAGAACAGTCAAATATTATTAACCCTTACTAATATTCAGACTATAAACATTATCTTATCCTCTTGGAGCACTTCAGTTTGATGCTTGGATGTGGCACATGTAGCCGACAGAAGGAAATACGCTTTTCCTAAGGGTTAGTTGAGCTATTGCATGGTTGAATTCAGTTAGAACTCATGTGGCAAATTTTGGTGGAGTTGATGAGACAGTTGGTGGAGTTGTGTTCGGTTTAGCTTAGTTGAACTAGTTGTATTTAGTCTAACTGAAAAATACAATAGTGATGAATGGTGTGAATTAATTATTAATTAATTCACTAATTATTAACTCATAAATCAACTAAAGAATACATCAGTTGACTGCAGTGCATGGACAGTTCAGTGGAGACCAGTGTTAGAGGTGGGTGAAAGGGTGAGTCCATACTGGCCAGACTATACCAGGCATGAGAGGCCACGTGGCTTCCAGACATTGGCCCATGTGGACCGCCGTGCTGGCCAGGCGCGGTGAATTCGAACTTGGACTCATTCATCCTCATCTTGGATTGCGTTGAAGAGAGGTGACTTGTGGAGGAGATTTGAACTCGTGACTTGTTCACTTTCCATACTAGCTTGTGTGTAGTATGAGATAGTGTTGAGAGTCAGTTTTCTAGGCTACATGTATTGTTACATGTCTCTATCATTATAATATACAGATAGTTGGGGGTTTTCAGCTGTATGCTTTCCCCATTACATATTGTGTTATATGTGTGCTTTATTATGTTTTAATGTGCGCATGCGACTGCTTCTATTTCCGCAAATTGATGATCAATTGTAGAAGAGGTTATGTATTATACATGAAGCTTAAATAGTGTGTAATCAGGATAATCTCAGTGAATAATTCAGTGATTATTAAAATTTCTACATGGTATCAGAGCGAGAATTGATCATCGGATCTATTACAGTGATTACAATTTATTTCGGTAGACAGAGTTTGTAAGTGGGCCAGGTAGCCTCTGGATCCATCCTTTCTTTGAAAGGTGATATATCCAGTAAATGCCCCTATAGTCGATCTCTATGCTAGAAATATTTTTTTCTCACATTAGATTGGAAGCGGTTGAGTTTTGAGCTGGTGGAATTCGAATTTGCAGCAGTGTTTTCTTGGTGTCGAAGTCAAAATGCCTTATCAAGGATTGTGATTGGAGTATGCTCTTGAAGGCAGCTTGAATTATATTGCATGTAGAGATAGGATGGAGGCGGAGCTCGATGACAATGGGCTGAAGGAGTTCATAGATGCTAAAGTTCCAAAGCCTAGCGATGCAGCCTTGGTTGAGGCTTGGAAAAAGAAGACAGCAAGGTGTCGAAGGATTCTGTTGGAGGGCGTGAAGGATCACATAGTATCCAGCTTGCATGGTAAAGCTTCTCCATACTTGATGTGGAAAGCGTTGATAGATTTATTCCAAAGCAAGAGCGACCAGAGGAAGTTGGCGCTCAAGGATAAACTCAGGAAAATAAAGATGGAGAAGAATGACACTATTCCGGTATACTTGACAATTGTCCACTGCAGGGATGAGCTTGGGAGTGTAGGAGTTAGTGTGGATGAAGAGGACTTGGTGAGCTTGGCTCTCCTTGGGCTTCCAAAGAGTTGGCATTCCTATGAGGACTTTGTCAATGGTCGGGAGAAAATGCCAGGATGGGAGCGACTTTGGTCGGATCTTGTGCAAGAGGAGATAAGGCGGAGTACCAGGGATGGATCTTCATCAAAGGCATATGATGAATAAGATTGCGCTTTGGCTGCCAAAGCAAGGAAGGGGAATGGCAAGAAGAATGCTTCTCAATCCGGTGCAGATGGTAAAGAGCATGACATGTCCAAAGTGAAGTGTTTTCACTGTCACGAGCATGGACATTATGCCACGAATTGTCCACAGAAGAAGAAGAACAAGCAGGCTGCTGGAGCTACAGTTGGTGAGGCTCTTGCCTCGCAATTTGAGCTGGACTTCTCATTGATCGCATGCATGGTGTCTAGTGCATTGGGATCGGGGTGGTATTTTTATAGTGGCGCTTCCTTTCACATGACGGAGATGTGAATCTTTTCAGTGACTTGGTGGAGAAAGATCTCCAGTTGCATGTTGAGTTGGGTGACAATGGACGATACAATGCGACCGGCATTGGTACCATAACCTTTCAGAGGGAGTCAGGTAAATTCATTCTTTTACAAGATGTAGTGCATGTTCCAGGTTTAAAGAAGAATTTGATCTCAATCACAATGTTAGAGGATAAAGGGTATGAAGTTGTCTTTAGTGAAGGAAAAGTTTTCCTTTGGCACAAGGCAACAGGACAAGTAAAGAAGGTTGGGATTCGAGCAAAGAATCTCTACAGACTTGAAGTAGATGGGATGTCTACGAAACTTCCTACTGTTGGGAAGTGCAAGAAAGACATGCAATTGATGCTTGAGAGGGAGCAAGTTTTGCATGTAGGTAAGAGTGAACCTCGGGATGTGGAGCAGCCACAAGATGAGGATCATGGAGTGGAAGAAACCACTCATGCAGAGAAATTTCATGCCATATGGGCAGAGGGAGTGCATGCAGCTATACCACCAGGTGAGAGGTGGGGCGACATGCATGATTGATCCCAAGAGGAGATTTCTGGGCAGGATTCATGAGATGGTGTGGATCTGATGAGTTGAACCTGGCTACGAGGTGCCCACAACATAGCAGTAGCATGATCATTTGGATTGATGCAGGCAGATCAAAGTGAAAGTGTCGGATACTGGAGCGCGAATCAGAGTTGACAGCAAGTGCAAGACTGCATGGGTGCAAGAGTTCAATAGCGTAGTGGTTCCTGATGACATGTGCAGTTGGTACCAGCAGAAGTCGAAGAATTTGATGATAGATGCATTGAGTTTCTAAGGGCGCATCAGATTGATTGAGTTGTTTGGATCCGATTCAGTTTCAGAGGAGTTGCAGAGCAGATGCATGGAGTTGCATGGCGCTTGTGAAGGTTGCAAGGCGAATGCATGGAGTTGCATGTCGCATGAAAAGACAGTCCTTTCTTGTTGAGAGGGAGTGTTGAATATTGCAACAAGAAACAGTGAAGGAGGCATCCTGAAACATCTTTCCTGATCCTAGTTGGAAAGTGATCACCAAAACTAGGTGGGGGCCACACAGGTGATTTTTGTCGCAAAGTCTATTTTTAGACTATGCCTATTTTTAGACATATGGATCATGGTCTATGAGTTGTAGGATGCTATTTATGGATGATTGGTCAAGTTGGTAAAAATAGATGGACCTCTATTTCTAGACATACTGGGCGGAGTCTATTTTTAGACTGCCAGTCTAAAAATAGATCAGTCGAATATTATTAGCTCTTAATAATATTTGGACTATAAACATTATCTTATCCTCTTGGAGCACTTCAGTTCGAGCTACGGATGTGGCACATGCAGCTGACAGAAGGAATTATGCTATTCCTAGGGTTTAGTTGAGCTATTGCATGGTTGACTTCAATTAGAACTCATGTGGCAGAGTTTGGTGGAGTTGATGAGACAGTTGGTGGAGTTGTGTTCGGTTTAACTTAGTTGAACTAGTTGTATTTAGTCTAACTGAAAAATACACTAGTGATGAGTGGTGTGAATTAATTATTAATTAATTCACTAATTATTAACTTATAAATCAACTAAAGAATACATCAGTTGACTGCAGTGCATGGACAGTTCAGTGGAGACTAGTGTTAGAGGTGGGTGAAAGGGTGAGTCTATTATCAGTTGTGACTATACTTGTGCATGAGATTTGCACACACATTGATTGAGATTTCCAATGAGAATTGCGTAGTACAAGCCAACGAGATTTGAGCTTGGATCTAATTCATTCTCATCTTGGATTGCGCAGTAGAGGTAGGCAGACTTGTGGAGGATATTTGAACCTGTGACTTGTTCACTTTCCATACTAGTTTGTGTGTAGCATGTGAGATAGTGCTGAGAGCTGTGAGAGCTTTGTGCTATGTATTGTTACATGTTCTCTATCATTATAATATACATATAGTTGGGGTTTTTAGCTGTATTCTTTCCCCATTACATACTGTGTTATATGTGTGCTTGATTATGTTTTAATGTGCGCATGCGACTGCTTCTATTTACGCAAATTGATGATCAATTGTAGAAGAGGTTATGTATTATGCATGAAGCTTAAATAGTGTGTAATCAAGATAATCTTGGTGAATAATTCAGCTATTATTCAAATTTCTACATTGTGTGTGTATTAACACCAACAAACTAGTAGATTACTGGAAGAACAACAACGTTAGACTAATAGATTGTTGGATACGGTGCAACAACTCTAGACAGAAATGATTCGACTAATAAGTGACAGTGAAAGGTTAATGCAGGAACAAGAGAGGTTTCTTAAAATCCTTTCAGATAAGCAGAATCATCGTGCAACACATCCTAGTCTGAAGAGGGACACCCATGAGGAAGGTGAGAAACAACAACAAGTTAATGACAATCTGGAAGGAAGTCATACCCAACGAAGAAACAAAAGCATAACTTACAATGAAGCAGAGTCTAGGAATGTTTCAGATCAAAAAGAGATGAAAAAACATAAAGTAGAGCTGCAAGGTGAATTCCAAAAAATTAAACTTCTTACATTCGATGGAGAGGCTGAAGAAGTGGAAGAAGCATGGATAATTAATATGAACAAATATTTTCAAGTTTATAAGTAAAGAAGCAAGCTCAAAGATCACTTGGCTATTTACCAACTGCGGGAAAAAGCCACATTATGGTGGGATGAAGTTAAAAATGTGCGCGGAATTGAGGACCATAATGTGACTTGGAATGAGTTCCAGCATTATTTTAAAGACAATTATCTAACATAGCGATTCTACGATGAAAAATATCAAGAATTTTACTACTTGAGGCTTAGACAACTATCTATGGATGAGTTCATAACTAAATTTACGTCCTTACTGAGGTATGTCCCATATTTGAGAGATGAAAGAGAAAAAGTACAACGATTCTTGAGTAGCTTACCTACTCACATGAAGGAGAGGATTGAGTTTGTGAATCCAAAGACTATGGATGAGGTGATTTGAAAAGCACGAATGTGCTATCAGCAGTCCAAGATAAAAGGAGATGCTGGTAGGAGTTGGTTTCCAAAGAAAGGGAAGAAATGTACTTCAAATTTTGAAGGTAGAAGACCAGGGAACTATAAAAATGATGCAAGAAACCAAGAAAATAGACAATATGGGAAAACCCAGCAAAAGCCCAAATGGCTAGCAGAAGAACAACCTATTGAAGCATCCATCAGACCAAACCATGGGTGGATCCAAAAACCACCACTGCAATGTTGGGGATGCAATGAGGAACATTACCATAAGAAATTTCCCCACCGTGGAAGAAATGAAACTACAACCAATCTGCAAGAGGCATCCATAGTGGGGGATGTTGCACGAAATATATGAAGAATCAATGTTGCACTAGAAGATCGATAAGAAGATTACTAGCCAACCATGATAGAACTGGAAGGTAAGTTATATTCCCAAGTTGTTTCTATTTTTGTTGATCCTAGTGCCACTTTAAGCTATATAAATCCCCGGATAGTTGAAAAATGTAATTTGAAAATTCAGAAATTTAAAAGTCCCTGGTTGGTACAATTGGCTACTGGAGAAAAGAGAAGGGTTAATGCTAAAATCTCAAACTATTTCCTTGAAATAGGAAACCAACATATAACTGTTGAACTGAATATTTTACCCTTGGGTTCCTACGATATATTGTTGGGAATGGACTGATTAGAAGGAAATTGGTCGCTAGTAGATTTCAAAGAGAAAATCGTCCATTTTAAGGCTGAATATTGTACTCCCTAGGAGTTACAAGGAATTAAGAAACCACTCCAAATGTGGCCCATGACTGCATCCCAACTGGGTAAATGCATCAGAAAAGGGTGTCAAATTTATTCTATTCAAGTGGGGTTTTCTAACACTAAAGATAAGAATCTTAGTTGGAAAAGGTTGTAGTTGTTCAAGACTTTATGGATGTGTTTCCTGAAAATATTTCGAGACTACCCCCAAAGTGAGATATTGATTTTACCATCGAGTTAATACCCAGAGCAACACCTGTTTCACGAGCACCATACAGAATGAGTGCGCTCGAGCTAACAGTCTTAAAAATGCAGTTGTAAGAACCATTGGATAAGGGGTATATCCATCCTAGTGTGTCCCCTTGGGGAGCATCGGTGGAGTTCGTTAAAAATAAATACGGTATGATGTGGACGTGTATGGATTACAAGCAGCTTAATAAACTAATTGTCAAAAAAAAAAATCCTCTGACATGAATAGAAGATATGTTTGATCAAGTAAAAGGAGTGATTGTATTTTCAATGATAGACCTAGCATCTGGGTATCACTGGATATGGATTAAGGATGAGGATATATCTAAAACAACCTTTCGTACCAGATATGGACATTATGAATTTGTGTTGTTACCATTTGGATTAACCAACACACTAAAAACTTTCATGAGTCTAATGCACGACATCTTCCACTCATTTTTGGATAAATTTGTTTTAATCTTCATTGATGATATATTGATCTACTCTAAAAATATGGAAGAACACAAGGAACATTTGCGTTTAGTGCTGAAAGTGTTGAGGGAACATCGACTCTACGCCAAATTTATGAAATGTGATTTTTACAAGGAACAGATCAAATATTTGGGCCATGTAATATCTGTTGAAGGAATATTGGTAGACCCCAAAAATATAAAGATGATTATGGAATGGAGAGTACCTAGAAATGTAGCAGATATACTTTCTTTCATGGGCTTGGATGAATACTATCGGTGCTTCATCGAAGGATTCTCTAAGATAGATTTTCCCATTAGGGGCGTTTAGGGGCGAGTTTTTAAATGGAATAATGAATGTCAAGCCAGCTTTGAATGATTAAAACAAATTTTAACCTTTGCTCCTGTATTGAAGGTAGCTGACCCAAACAAGGAGTTTGAAGTCTGCACTAATGCTTGTAAGGAAGGTGTGGGAGCAATATTGACACAAGACGGTAAGGTAATAGCGTATGAATCCAAAAACTAAATGACCCTGAGAAACGATACTCTGCTTATGATTTGGAGCTGACTACGGTAGTACATGCCTTTCAGGTTTGGAGACATTTATTAGGGAAAAATTTTGTGCTGAGAATTGACCACAACAGCTTGAGTAGCTACTTTAAGCAGTCTAACTTGAATGCCTGCCAAGCAAGGTGGAATGCGTTCCTAAGTGAATTCGACTCTGACATTCAACATGTGAAAGGTAAGGAGAACCGTGTCACTGCCGCTTTAAGTAGGAAACTACATTGAATTTATGAACTCTACTTTAATCAAGCATAATTTAAGTTCCAAGAGAAAGTAATGGGGGTTAGCACAGAGAGACCCTGAGTATCATTTACACAAGAAGTAGAAAAGAAAGGAAAGCAGTTAGAGTATGGGATTAATGTTAAACAAATATTTGTATTCTGAGGAAAAATATACATTCCAAATCAGATGAGCTTGAAGGAGCTGATTTTGGATGAATATCATCAAAGTTCCTATGTTGGACATCCTGGATATCAAAATATGCTAACAAAATTAGAAAATATTATTTCTGGCTTGGAATACGTAAAATAATTTCTGAATACCTGACCAAGTGTTTGGAGTGTTAGCAATTCAAGGTAGAGCACCAACACCCAACAGGATTACTTCAATCCATTCCTATACTAGAATGGAAATGGGAAGTCATATCACTCAATTTCATCATAGGTCTACCGAAAACTAAAATAAACAATGATTCAATTATGGTGGTTGTGGATAGACTCAGCAAAGTAGCTCATTTCATACCAATCCAGTCAACTTACAAAACCGTACAGATTACTGAAATCTTTATGAGGCAAATATTTAGATTGCACGGCATTCCCAGAGTCGTCATCACAGATCGAGATGTGAAGTTCACCTCAGCTTTATGGAAGGCATTGTTCACCGTATTGTGTACACATATCTAGTTTAGTGCAACCTATCATCCATAAACAGATGGGAATATTGAGAGGGTGAATCAAATATTATAAGACATGATGCGCATGGATGTGATACAACAACTCACGAGGTGGGAAGAATATTCACATCTGGTATAATTTTCCTAAAATAATGGGTACAAATAATCCCTCAAGATGAGTCCCTTCGAGGCATTATATGGAAGACATTTTCGAACACCCATAAACCGGAGTAGTCCGGAAACCAAATTGATGCTTGTGCTGGACATGTTGGAGGAAATGGAGCATGAGGTAAGAAAAAGCATACACAATTTAAAAGCTGCCTAGGACAAGCAAGAGGTATATGCCGATCGAAAAATAAATTTTCGAGAGTTACTAGTGGGTGATCATGTTTATGTAAGGATTAAACCTAATAAAATCACATCAATATGGACTACCTGTGCCAAATTGGCTCCCAGGTACTGTGGACCCTTCCAAATTTTGGAATTAGTAGTGCCGGTGGCTTATCAAATGGCATTTCCTAGCCACATATTGGTGCACAACATGTTTCATGTACCATAACTGAAACAATATGTACATGACCCCAAGCATGTTATACACGAGCAGAGCGTACAAGTAAGTTGTTTTTAAAATTATGACTTCTGGAAAGAGAAGAATCCTTAATTAAATTAATTATGAATTTCTGCTGCATGCAGGTAGAACCGGATGACGAATTTCTGGTAGAACCTCAGCGTACTCTCGATCAGAGAGAAATAACGCTCTGGAGGTGAACCATCCCCCAAGTTAAAGTGTAGTGGAATCACTTTGGCTCGGAAGAGGCTACTTGGTAGGATGAAAACTCTATATAAGAAGCATATCCCGAATTATTTTTTGTGATGAAGTAAACATCGAGGACGGTGTTTACCTTAAGCGGGAGAAGATGTAACACCGAACTTAATTTCATTATTTTATGTTCAAAATATTTTTCTAAAGTACATTTAATATTTAAGTGAAAAAGAGATTAACGAACATGATTATTCATTAGTGAACTTGAGTTTTATTTTATGAATAAAAGTTACATTCAGTTAGTTTAATTAGAGAATTATTTGTTAGGTTAATTTTGTTACAGTAATATTTCTTATCTAGGAAAATGATGAAATATTCTAGATGTTGGAAGAAGAACTGTTATATGCCATGATAATTTTGTGAACATTTAAAATAGTTTTTTCCTCTACCAAAAGAGTACTATTATTGTGTGTAGATTCTATTTTCTGCAAAATAGAGATGTGTGACAATAGAATATGACTTCAAGTATTACACTGTGTTTGGAAAAACTAAATGTTCATAACATTATCAAGTGTAATGCACAACTATGATATATGTATATGTATTTAATATACAATCTTCTGTGTAAATAACTACAGAGAACCGTAAGAAGGTAAAGTGAGAACAAATAGTTCGATGGTTGTTTTGGGAATAAACTATATTCCTGTAATTTATAAAATACATACATACATACATACATCCAAATAACTAGATTAAAGATTCAGTAGAAAAACAGAGGTAAGCACTGAGGTTTAGGACTCTAGTTCCAGGGCAAATAGAACAGGGTCCAATGTTCTCTAACCTCCTATATGACTAAATCAATACACTTTAAGATGTACATAAAAAGGATAAGGAAATTGTAATCCATTAATAATTATCAACACAGTGAGTGGAAATATATTTAAATAGAATTCAGATACCAAAATAATTAAACCCAAAATATGTCACAGGCGGTTCCATCGTGATTAGACAATACGGAATTGCGCAATTGGAAACAGGAGCATAATACATATTCACTGCATAGTATGAAATATATATGCCATAACTAAAATAAAACTTAAACTACAAATTCAAGAAATGTGTATTAGGTGAGAAGAACTGATACATGTACATTAACACAGTCTCAAGGAGAACATAGACGAGTGTATGGTGGTGAAACTGGAGGTTAAATCCTTCAACTTAAATAAAAATAAAATTATACAGTCATACATACAAAAACAACATGGAACTCCTTCGAAGAAGAGGAATATGGTATTAACCATCTCTATTTAAAACAACAATTCTTAAATATGAAAATTTCCTCTGCAATAGAACTCAGAGCAAAGCCCTCTAGCAGGAGCTAGCCATCATATAACTAGATAAGTACTAGGGCCGATTTTTGGTACTTGTCACAGCCATAGGGTTTGGCCCTCAATAATACCATAAACGTAGAGTAAAAAAGAAACACATTTATATTTATGGTTAGGCTTACCAGAGAACTGTGGTGAAAACTCGAGGAGGACTGTCGAAGTCTTCGAAAGATCTCGATCCGCTAAGACTCCTGCAATTAAACCTTAGCACGGGACAAGGAGTCTGACTATGAATTCGTAAGTACCTCGCCCGAAATTATTAACAATAAAAGAAGAAAATGCGTCTGAGGGGTATTTACCTATGCTGAAGCTTATAGAGAACTTGTTTGGAGGTATCTTTGTTTCTGAACCTGGTCGAGGAAGAACCACAACAACTACAACATGAAACCCTCCAGCTACTGTTAATGCTTCCAAAATGGAGCAGAGGAATTAAGCCAAAGACAAAGAGGGCTAAGAAAACAAAACACAATCTGGAAGTATTAACAAAGCCTTATAATATAACCTATTCATTTAAGGAAAAACAATAATTTAAATGGAAGAAATTACATGTGTGTAAAAGAAGGCTCAATAAGCTTGGTGAAGCAACACAACAAATAGAGAAGTTAAGAACAAAACCCTTTCGCATGGAATTTACAAGCATAACTTACACAACCGCATTGAGAGCAAAGAAAACCTGGGTTTAACAGTGTTTAACCAGAATGCAGAGTAAAGAACTGGAGCTGAGCTCACGTTTTCTTACCAGAGAAGGGTAAAACTCTCGTTAAATCATCGGGGTGTTGCAGAGCCACTCAGCTAGAGAGCAGGGCCAAATGAGAATCATATGCGGCGTTTTGGGTAGGGTTAGTTACCCTAACCCCCTTCGATTTGAACACCATCGTTAGATCTAGGACATGGATATTGACGACTAGCATAACATCCCAGAAGAGTCGGCAATCGACAAATGTCAATACAAAGCACCATTCAAGAAGTTTCCAGTTAGACTCTATGCTGACGGGCAACCGATTAAGACCAAATCTCGGTGGTTAAAGTACAAATGAAATTATAACATTCGATTTTAGACTAAATCCTATACATTGTACAATGCACGTGAAGACTATTAATAATCTTAATGTTTATGATGAAAAACATAAAGACGATGTAATGAATCCACACCAAATAACAAATCATTAACAATACAAATTACGATAACAAGGCCATGTGCATTAAAGTGTTTAGCTATATAAATTTATAGTATAGTAATTTTATTTGGGTGTGGTAGGAATTTTTTTTTTATGATAATGTTTAGACGGAAGTGACATGATATTTTGGAAATCCTGAATCTTTCACACGTGAAATATAGTATAGCAGTGAAGCTCAAAGTCTATCTCGTCAAATAAAGCTATATTTGGCCTGGAGCGACTACCTTTTGTTAACTTCTCCCTCTAAAATACTACCAATTTCCTGTTACAAAAAAGTCAAGAAAGTGTGTGGCCACTCCCAAAACACTACCGATTTATTGTGACGCAAAAGCCAAATGAATCAATCATGTAGGAGAAGACTTGCATTTAAACGAGATTCTATGCAATGTTTTCACATGTTGCGAGATATATAGACATGTAGAGTATTCCACGCTGGGTTAAGGTATATATATATATATATATATATATATATATATATATATATATATATATATATATATATATATATATATAACTAACTTCAATCTAAGACCTATGTTGCTTTTTAAATTCAATAGCTAAGTATCTTGAATTGGTTTATTCTGAGCTTTATTAAGTAATAACACCGAAAACTCTGATATATATATATAGATTGAAGTAAAATATGTTTAGTGGGATGTTTATGGATGTTATATCGTTTTCAAAAGAATATGTGTCTACATTTATTCACCTCTTTTCAGAGTAGAAACTATTCAAATGGCCATGATTATAACCTTGATGTGGTGTATACTAGGTTTTTAGTGTGTCTTTTCTTTCAATGATGTGGGGTATATAGTTTTTAGTGTGCCTTATTTAAATGTTGAAATAATGCACAAACTATTGGATCAAGATGATATAAAATTAATATGAAAAAAATATGTTTGTTAATTTTTTTATATATTATATAAAGTTTTAATTATATATATGTGTGTTTTTTAATGAAATATGTGTGTTTATAGGAAATTAAAATTTAAAAATAAGTAAAGTGAAATTTTAATAATTAAATATTTTGTTAAATTTTTTTATCTTTTATTGGAAAAATAAAAAATATGAATAAGGGTTCAAAGTTTTGATTTTAACTTTTTAGTAAATTGTTATGATGAAATAGTTAATGTAAGAAAAAAAAGGATAAATAACATGGATAATATAATTCTAGCCAAAATTATTAGAAATTAAGTAGGGATGTTATTAAGATGTAAATTTTGGCTAAATTATTGGGAAATATAAGAATTTGCTAGTTTGCAAAATTATTCATAATATTAAACATATTACTAAATAAAATCTATAATAAGATAAAGAATCAAAAGGTAAAAGTTCACACATTGTAAGGAATTGTGGGACACACGGATATGTATCTTTGTGATACTAAGAAGGTTGAAGATGAATTACGTTTTCCTAATGTACCTTGCATAAGCTCAAATTAGATCACAATTTTAAAAAATTGTCACAATATGGATCTTTGTATCCTCTTAAATCATCAAAATTATGATGACATTGGACACTTTTTTTTTTGATAATTTTTTAGCATAGATAAATTATAAATAAATCTAAATAATTTCCTATATAAAAAGATATTAACTAATTCTAATTTCAATAAATATTAATTATTATCATCATTTTTTTCAAAAATTATTTAAAATATTTAATTATTTATATATTTTTAATCACAATGTTTATAAATTATTTAAATATTTTTATCAATCCATATTGATCGTAATAATAGTAATTTTAAAATATTATTTTCATTATTATTATTTTAAATTAAAAATTTGTATTACTAAAAAATCATATATACATGGTTTTTCCATATTGTCTTTGAGGATTTGGACTACCTCAAAGCACTACTCAAAATAGAAACATGGTTGGAAATCCCATACAACATCAAACACTAAGAACCCATACACAGATAGATGCCATGGCTAACACTTAACACATCATCAAGCACCAAAACAAGAATAGTGACTAGTCACACTAATAACACAATAAATGTTAGAGCTGATATGTAAGTAACCGACACATTGCAACCAACACTGATGCTTACTAAAACATAAACTAAGACCATCAAAATGAAAAAATATCTCATTCACTGGGTCAAGGAAAAACATAGGAACCAATAGACTGCAAAGTTGACCAACTGAAACTCTAAACATTTTTCGAAGAGGATATTGTTGCAGGAGCCCTCACACATGACCCTAGGGGATCCATTAGATCACCACTATCAGATTCATAAGAAATATAACCCTCCACATGCGCCAGACGATAATCAATATTTTCCAAAAAATATATGATTTGAAAGCATCCTTTGGATGTCTTCCAAGGTGGCGAAGACATTATACCTCTCCACTTTCTTAATTTTTAAGACCAAACCCAAAAAAGATTTCATTTTTAGTGCATAGCTACAAAAATTAGGTATTTATTTTTCCTGCCCCTAATGTGCCCAGGGTCAGGAATCCATGACAACATGTCCTTCAAGATTTATGAATTGGAATGAGATTATTGCTCAACCCATGCTTGAGTCTCCAACTTATGAATTTATTTCCTTGTCTCTGGTGGAACAACATTGAATTTGGTTCACTCAAATCGTGAGTGAATAATCTTCCCCCTCTCTGTCCCTGTCGATCGCTGCCACCTCCCTCTCGTCTAAAGTGAATTCTTTATCTCAGTTGCATAAATGAAAAATATGGGGCACACTTGGAACACACTCTGTAGATTCCTCCACCTACAAAGAAGCAAGAGAAAAAACCAGACGCACCCACTGTAGGACCAAGACTCAAACTGGCTAAATCATCCCCATAATAATAAATAAAAGCCTCGTACTCAAATGGAGTGGTTGTGTAGACAACGAAGTTCCCAACACCCTCAACGAATGAACCACACCCCAACACCATGAAACAATAGCAATGACTCCGGTAAAACATAGAAGTCTTGGAGCTTTGTATGTGCAAACATTCATGAGAGCCAACCCTCAAGATCCTAACTGACCAGCCTATGAAATTCACACAACCACATCCAAATTTTTTAATCAAAACAATCAACTCTTTCTTAAACATTAATAGAAACAAGAGGCCCTAAATCCAACTACATTTGTAGTCCACCAAGACCCCATCGAACCCTTTTTACATAGTGAGACTAGAGTTCAAAACACAGGTAGAATATCCTTAACAACTCAGACGTAGAAACAAGGAAAATTTTAAGGATGGAAAATCATCTTGAAGTTTCAAAACATTGGTGAATCTCACTAGTCCATAATAGGAAAACTATAAAATTTGTATTCATGTATTTGTAGAATTATTAAAATTTATAATGATTTCATAAATACTCTATATATAATGTTGGCGATTTTCAAGGTAAAATAATTTTCTATTGTAAAATTTGGGCGAATCATTTTTATAAAAAATGGAAATTGGCGAATATTTTTTATAGAAAAATCATGGAAAATTAGCCCACCTATGAATATTAGCCCCTAAAATTCTTTATGCCTAGAAAGCAAGTTATTGAGAAATAAGATAGCCAGAAAATAAAGGAAACTGACTTGAAATTTCATAATTTGAGAAGCAATTGACGTCCTCACTAGCCCACCAAGAAGGAAAGTTCTAGATAACCATGCACAAAGCCATTCACCAAGGATTATTTGTTGCATTCTCTAATTCCCATGTAGGCTAGCAAATTCATGTACTATAACCTCAATTATAGACTCACACCGAGACCCAAAGCACCCCACTATTGCAATTAGATCATAATACATGTGGCAGGAGGCCAAGGACGATTCCTTGCCTCCACTCAAACCACCACAAACATATTCCACAGCCTTCATGAGGTAGGTGAAATTTCCAACTAAATATTTACATGTAAATGCATGTGAGGGAAATCCATGCCCCACCTTTCTTAATTGCACATCACATTCGAGGTGGTGGGAACTATCTCCAAAGCGCATGCTTCATCCTCATTAACACCCCATTGGGGGAAATAAATTTTAAATTTTAAAATTTAACTATAATATTGTTGAAAAATGCACCAATAAATTCTCAATTTGATTTTGCTTTGATTAAATTGAGAAAATTCAAACTTCCACATCTTAGATGATGTTAGCTTGAGTGACATGGCTTGTGTCACCTAGTTTACTTAGTAAATTCGATTTGGAGGAGATAGAGTTCAATTTAACATGTGTGATTGCTAATTTGTAGCAATCAAAGTCCATTATCTAGGTTTGTTTTCAGTTAAACTAGTTGTAATTGTTGGAAGAACTAGTGGAGGGTCAAGTTGTGCAGTGAGACTTCATTCAAACTCAATGTTCCAGTTAAATAATCAATCAAACCAAAATAGCTAGTGCATGTAGGTAATTTGAGTTACCTAGTTGATATGGAGATTCCAAGGAAGTGTCATTACAGGAATTTTGAGGTCTAAAATAGGCCTCATAAGGAAATAATAAAATAATGGTTAAACTAATAAAATAATATTTACGAATTTTCAATTCATGTTTTTGCACCACAATCCATGTAACCATGGTTAAATTCAATTGAAACTTTAAACCAAAATAAAATTAATAAAAAAATTGTATTAATATACCTATACATAAAAATGAGTTTTTCAAGAAAAAATCATTATCATTGAACAACTAATGCATTTTTTCTTTGTACTTGAATAATTTAAAATAAATTATACATATAAATTCATAAATTCTTAATAATATAATATACTATAAATTAAAATTTATATTATTTAAATTATACAATTAAATTATATAACATGTAATTAAGATACTATTAAAAAAAATCAAATAATATATTATACTATTAAAAAAAATCAAATAATATATATAGTATATTATTTGATGTATTAATTTTATATTTTGAATTGACTATACACTAGCATTAAATATTTTAATAAAATTATTATTGTGATTAACATAATAAATATTTACTATTTTCTGTTTTGGAAAAACATAATAATATATATTTTTTATAATCTTTATCATATTGATTTTTTTTAAAGTTATAATAATATAATTTTACATATTATTCAATAATTAGAAATTAAGGAGAATTTGTAGATGAATTTATTAAAAAAACCATAAATCATACCAAATTAATTTAATTTTTTCTTTAATTTTAATATGTTTATATTCCTATTAATATTATAATAATATTATTCATAGATTTAATTTATCTTAAACAAAGTTTCATTTTTATTTATTTTGATTTCATATGTATAATATACATGTATAGATATTAACTAGTTAATTTTAAATAGTAATATTAAATAAAATTAGATGAATATATAATTTAAAAATAAATATATGAAAATATACAAATATAATATTGATTGAAAAGTGTATAAAGACATGAAGATTTTATAGAGATATGCATTATTTTTTTCAAGCAATCTAAAATGACAATAATAATATTTTATTCAAAAAATGTGAAATGGCCTTTATTATGAGTACTTTACTGTATGACTTTAAAACTATTTAGAGCACTATTATGGTTAACCATGAGTTTTATCCACCATTAAGAATGTGACAAGTAAGTATATTTAACTCAAGTAATGTCACCTCAACTATGTGGGATGATGTCATGCCCTAAATGTTATTGGTTCTCATAAAGTGAATTTTGATTGAACATTTTCCTTAGGAAACCCATTTCTTACCTCAAAATTCCTCTAATGAACATGAGTTGCAGACTAGTTCACAGTTTACAAGTGTTGCATGTAGTCATAGGAAGGGCCTAAAGGAATTGCACAATCTAATTGATGGAATTTCCTAAATAATAAGGGATAACTCCTCCAGGAAGAATGCAAGTAAATAGGAGCTCAAGCCAAGATAGAAATTGACTAAGTTTGGGTCAAAGGCCTTTAGTGAGTAATGAGATAGTTTCATCACTTGCAGGGTGAGCTCAGTTGAATACAACAATTGGAATCCATCTCTATTTTGTCTGATTAATGCAAAAAGCATTAGGTTTTTTAGAAGATTGTTTTCCCTAGATAAAAATACTTATTACATATGTGTTATATCTTATTGTATGCTTAAAATTTTTCTTCTAAATTTTGAAATAATGTCCATAGAATAGTAGAGTAAATTCATATCTTGTGATGTTCATTAAAACTTTATAAGTAGTTACAAAACTACAACATAATTTCTACCAATATAACTAATTAATAAATTATTTCAATATATTTTCACACTGATATGATAATAATAAAAATAATTATAATTAAATTAAATGATATAAATAAATATAAAAGTATTAAGTAAATATGAAGTTTATATTTCTTTTTTAAAAGTTAAATGTGTAAAGTGAATATGGACTACATTAGTCCTATAGGATTTCTAAATCAATGTAATTTATCTTATATGTGTATTTTCACATTGCATCAATTGTATGGGAGTTATAAATCAATGTAGTTTAGCTTATTAATGAAATAGTTGTATTTATGAAGGGTTTATTTAAATTATTTATTGTGATTTTTAAATAAGGGTTGGTAATTTTATATGAGAATCAATCATTTTTGCAAAAATAAATTGTTTATATATATATATAAAATATAGCTTTTAGACAATGAATTATTAGGTAAAAAAAAATTTTATTGGTTGTTGAATTATATATTATTTAATTTGGGAAATATAATCTAATAATTCGTCAAATTTAATAATAGTGTGATATGATTTAATAGTGTGTATAATATAAATATAGTCTATTTATACTTATAAGGTTAAATGGCAATATTATGTAAGTTTCAATTTAGTTACATTGATTAATTTAGGTTGATGTAAAGGGAGGAGTTTTTAGAGAATAATTTTAGGTTAGGTTATGCAAAGGGAATATCTTTTAGAGAATATTTTTGGGACATGGTAAGGTAATGAGAGAAAATTTTGTTTTTCCCCAAGGAAAAATTGTAACTTTTATTATATAAAATATTGAAAATTATATGTTATAGATTTTTTAAATTCATATCCAAAAATGATGATTTGAGTTGACCACTCAGTCAAAACATATACCCAATAAAGGATATAGTGGATAAATAACATGACCAAAAGTATATGTCAGAAGATTTCAGGAATTACATTCATTCCTATGATCTTCCTATCAGCTAATATATATAATATTACAAAAATATATAACTGTCCAAAAAAACATATAAAGTGTCTTGTAGATGTTGCATCATGTGAAGGGTGATCAGTAAAAGGCCTATGATAACAAGTTGATAGTGGTATAGACCTTTCTATTCTCAGATCAACCAAGTACTAAGTTACTACTACGCTACTTCCTTGGATAGACCATCAAAAAGTTGACCCCTTTCCCTGTAAATGTGATGACATGAAACATAATCAAAATGTGATTTTAATAATGTAAGAGTATTCCAACAGATTATGGGTGTGTGCATGTGACATTCTGACTCTTGATTGAGCCAATTTATGATAATTTTATAATCTCTGAATATATGTAGCTATTGACACCCTTTTTCAATGGAAAAGAGGAGAAGAATTCTTAGATTGTTTAGCTATGCATAGTTATTTGTACCCCTGCCCAAACCCATTTTTAATCTAAAAAGTTAGTTATCATTTAGATAAAGGACTACACCACCTCCACATATACCTTGTTGAGATGATCCGTCAAAATATGCCCATGGAAATGTGCGATCAATAATCTTAGAAATTATATTTCATGGGTTCTAATGTTGATATTCATCGAAGATCAAATTTTAAATTGCATTTATTTATGCTATGATAATATCTGAATGCTTGATAGAATCTTGGAAGATTTTTTGATTTCTACCTAGTGAGATACCCTAACAAACAAGATGAGGAAGATTTATAAGTTTAAGAGGCAGTGTTGCATCCCACCAAGCACTCCAGACTCCACTAATAGTACCCCCCTTCCATCTTATGTGAATGGCCATCACCTGATGCATCAAATTACAGAATTGAGCAGAGTAAGAACAGTGTAAAAATAAATGGTTAATTGTCTCCTCACTATTTTGGCACATCACACACCAAGATGGGACCTGAAATGAACTTCACTTCAAATTTTATCCATTAGGTACTTTATTTTCTAATAAAAACCACATAAAAAATCTAGATTTGGATGGGCTTTTCAATTTCCATAATTGGCTCCACCACCAGGAAAGTGCTTCAGGTTCATGTTATGCATATATAAATAGACAACATTATTTAGGGGTATATCTTCCTCGGTGGGAATGAATCCATAGGAGCTCACCCCCCCAATCAAGGATTCTAATATGTGATGCTAATAGGGCATTGGTGTAGTGAGGCCAACTCTGATTCCATTGCATAGGAAGATTTAGCTCCTGAACCGATAACCATTTTTCCCAAAAAGAGTAGAATTATCCCGATTTGTAACCTGGTCTAATGTATTTTTTCAAATATCTAAAAAAAATCAATTAGATCTAGTGGGAGGAGGTGCACATTTCCACTTCTAGACCATGGATTGGTCCCAATTCAAACCTTCTCACCTGATCCCACATTCCATGCTAATCCATAACTGATATACCCAAATGAGTTTTGACCTTCCCTCCAAACTGTCGAGGTATTTGATTTGTTCATGTTCGGCATCCAGATCCAATATTCCAAAGAGAGTGGATCTATGTAATTTCTTGTAACCACTTCAGTCCATATACTTTCCAATTATATAAAGTGCTATTCTAATTTACCAACCAGGTCTTAAGAAAAACAACATAATTTTTTCATCCCCCATCCTCCCCATTTATTAAGAAGGGCTATTCAATCCCATTTTACCCAATAAAATGCTCTACCTTCCTTCTATCCCCTCCATAAAAAACCACATCAAATATATTGGATTTTGTGAAGGATACCTTTTGGTATCCATTATAAGGATATTGAATATACATTCATGGCCTCTATTAGATTTGATGAGAAAAAATCTTCATGCAGGTGATAACAATCGATGACACCATACATTTATCCATATTTATATTTTTTGCAATAGCCACATCTAGTATGTTTCTTTATAATCATTTGATCAATGACACCATACATTTATCCATATTTATATTTTCTGCAATAGCCACATCTAGTATGTTGCTTTATAATCATTTGGATTGAGTCTAAATCTCAAGTATTTTAAACCCTCATCAATTTACAGAGTCTGATAAGGGGAGCATGTCTGAGCATATACCATTTTATTTTAGGAACATCTTGTAGATGTTAATGCATATTTCTCTTGATTTGATTCCATGCCCGTAAACTTACTAAATAGTTTCAATATGTTATCAAAAGTAGTTGTATCACCAACGGATCCATTAAGGAATATGAGAAAAATATTCCAGAAATAATAGATGATTCAGTTCAATGTTTTTGACAATCTGCATTCCCTTCAATTGACCTCTTCTTATTTCATCTATTATTAGTCTGTTAAGGCCTTCCATAACTGATAAAAATAAAATAAGGGATAGTGGGCATCCCTGACAAAGGCCTCGCTCAACATGGAAGAAATTTGTAGCATAACCATTTATGAGCACACTAAAAGAAGTAGATGTTATATAAAACATGATATGGTTTATAAATTCGTAATGAAATACAAAATGAGTCAATAACATCCGAAGGTACAACCAATTGGACATATCATATGATTTTGAAAAATCGATTTTAAGAATCATACCTTTCAGTTCTTTGACCTTTAAGGAGTGAAGCCCCTCTTGGGAAACACCTATGACTTCATGGATTTGTGGATTCTCAAGAAATGCAAACTTCTCCTTGGATTTGATTTTTCCTGTTCAGCATCTCGATCCAATATTCCAAAGAGAGTGGATCTATGTACTTTCTTGTAACCACTTCATTCCATATAATTTCAAATTATATCAAGTGCTATCCTAATTTAGCAACCAGGGATTGCGAAAAACAACATAATTTTTTCATTCCCCATCCTCCCCATTTCTTAGGAAGGGCTATTCGATCCCATTTTACACAAGAAAATTCTCTACCTTCCTTATGTCACCTCCATAAAAAACCACATCAAATTCATTGGATTTTGTGAAGGATACCTTTTAGTATCCATGATCAGGACATCCAATATACCTGTATGTTCTCTAGAATAGATTTGATGAGAAAACGTCTCCCTGCACTTGATAACAATTGATGACACCATACATTTATTTGTATTTCTATTTTTGTCAATAGACACATCTAGTATTGTACTTTATAATCATTTGGATAAGCCCTCATCAATTTACAGAGTCTGATATGGGAAGCGTGCCTGAGAATATACCATTTCATTTCGGGAACATCTTGTATATGTTAATAAAATTCTCCTGATTTGATTCCATGCCCGTAACCTTAATGAATAATTTAAATATGTTATCAAAATTAGTTGTATCAGCAATGGATCCATTCAGGAATATGAGAACATTGTCCACAAATAATAGATGAGTTAGTTCAATGTTTTTGACAATCTGCACTCCCATCAACTAACCTCGACTTCTTTCATCTATTATTAGTGTGCTAAGGCCTTCTATAACTAATAAAAATAAAGGAGGGGATAGGGGGAATCCTTGACGAAGGTCTATCTCAACATGGAAGAAATTGGTAGCATAACCATTCTTGAGCACAATAAAATAATTAGATGGTGTATAACACATGATCTAATTTATAAATTCGTTATGAAATCCCAAATCATTCAATAATGTCCGAAGGTACGACCAACTGGACCTATCATATTATTTTGATAAATTGATTTTAAGAATCATACCTTTTACTTCTTTCACCTTTAAGGAATGAAGCCCCTCCTTAGCAACAACTATGGCTTTCTGGATTTGTCGATTCTTGAGAAATGAAAACTTCTCATTGGATTTGATTTGTTCATGTTTGGCATAGGGATCCAACATTCCAAAGATATTCTATCTATGTACTTTCTTGTAACCACTTTAGACCATAGATTTTCCAATTATATCAAGTGCCCTCCTAATTTAGCAACCAGGGCTTGAGAAAACCAACATAATTGTCTCATTTCCTATCCTCCCCATTTCTTAGGAAGGGCTATTCGATCCCATTTTACCCAAGAAAATTACCTACCTTCCTTTTTTCCCCTCCATAAAAAACCACATTAAATTCATTGGATTTTGTGAAGGATAAATTTTGGTATCCATGATAAGGACATCCAATATACATGTATGGCCTCTATAATAGATTTGATGAGAAAAAGTCTCCCTACACATGATAACAATTGATGACACCATAGATTTATCTCTATTTATATTTTTTACAATAGCCACATCTAGTATGCTACTTTATAATCATTTGGATTGAGTCTAAATCCCAAGTATTTTAAACCCTCATCAATTTACAGAGGCTGATAAGGGAAGCATGCTTGAGCATATACCATTTCATTTTAGGAACATCTTGTAGATGTTAATGTAGATTTCTCCTAATTTAATTCCATGCCCATAACCTTACTGAATAATTTCAATATTTTATCAAAAGTAGTTGTATCACCAATGGATCCATTCACGAATATGAGAACATCGTCCACAAATAATAGATGTCAGTTCAATGTTTTATACAATCTGCACTCCCTTCAACTGACCTCGACTTCTTTCATGTATTATTAGTCTGATAAGGCCTTCCATAAATAATAAAAATAAAAGAGGGGATAGGGGGCATCCCCTACGAAGGCCTCACTCAACATGGAATAAATTTGTAGCAGAACTATGAAAATTTCTGAATATTAGTTATGTAGAAACCGTACTGTTAAATCTTGATTTAGTTCTCCTACTTAGACAAGTTATTAATCTAAAATATTCAATGTTAACATCGAAGTAAAAACATTAAAAGTCTACACAAATAAAAATCTAAAGTGAATACATGCACAATGACAAAGTGACACACATGATTTTCTGGACGACTGTCCCCGGAAAAACCCAATGCAGGAGAATCAGTCTTCTCATTGTTGGAAGGTTTTTATTATTAAGTAGATTCTACGTACAAAAAATCTGGGCACCAAACTGGTTAACCTGGTAGAGAAATAAACAATATACAACAATACCTCTATTCCAGAGGTAGAAAATTTGACCGATTCACACCCTCAAACTGGATTTAGAGAACTCAGCCATTTTCAGTCTTCAGAAACAACAACGTCTCTTTGAAGCCCTTTGTGTTAGCTCTCATAGCATGCATGAGCCCCTGCGCTGCTTAGGAAGGGTCTGTGTCATGCTATACTGGGTTACGCAACCCCTACGTTGCCTTGGTTGGCCATGCGTCAGGCCTGCTGGCCTCCTGCTACATATGCACGACCCTTTATGGGAATGTGTAGCCTCTACGTAGCACCTGAAGCCTCTATGTTGTAAAACTATTGCGTAGCTGCTACTCCCTCTGCGTTGCTCAGTCTGCTACTTCTCTGCCTCTTGTTACACTCTTGGCCTGGGGTCAAATCATCCTTCTCGCCAATACTGCCCCTCACTACAGCTAAAACACTTATGGAAATTCTTAGCAAACCACACCCTAGTGCTATGACATTGTGTGTGTTCTCCAAATAAACCTAAGATTTTCCTTTGTACTTTTCTCATTTTGTATCCAACGACCATGATCTAATCATGAATCGACTACTAAGATTAAAAAAAATCTTGATCCGTGTGACTTAGGGTCGTTAATTAAAAATATTAATTAATTAATTTTCTCTTAAACAGAATGGAATTTCTCAAATCCCTTTCTGGGTCTTGGAGATCTCATGTACTCTAATCCCTCCATAAATTTTGGGAGCTAGAGAACATTTGATGCTACCCCAAAACTCAAAAATATCATCACTCCCTCTTAGCGAGGAATGTGCACTAGTACAACACTTCACCCCGAAGTTCTGCACTGATATCTGGTGTGGGTCTCTGCACTGATTCTTGGCCTGCTTCCCTTCATCACTGCGCTGCTACTTCTCTCCAGTATTGTTGCCCATGACACTACCACCACCACTGCTACATCTTTACTGCAGATCCCTCTCAATCTATTGCATTGTGCTTCCAACTGCTACACCGTAACTCAGTTGCTGAGAGAAGCAACTGAAAAATCCTACCAAATATTTGACAGACAAGTCAGTTGGGCTGCATCCTCATCATTGAAGCTCCATAGAATGTTGCTATGTGCTGTCATCTGGAGGTTGCTACACTGCCATAGCTCTACACTGCGTAAGCATACCTCTTACATTGCCTCTACGCTGAATTCTCCTACATTGATGTTGCACTGCACTGTCCTCCTTAAGCCTCTGTGCTGTGACAACTCTGCACTGTGTAAGAAGGCATGCTTTGTGTTTTTGAAGTCACATAAGCTCGTCTGCGTTGCGGGTGCTATGCTGTTGTTGCATATACACTTCGATGCTCCCTTTCAGTATCCGGCCCACCTCTGCTCCATATGTGATTCTCTGCACCCATTTATTCACTTGCCCCGCTATTGCCTTAAGTCTCCTTTAGCACGGATGTGATCCAAGGGTTGGGCTACTCAAGGATCCCACCACCTCTCTGTAGGTACTCTACATATCCATGTCACCCCACTTTTATGGTTCATGAGTGCTCACATCTACATCATTTTTGAAGCCATCGTCTACCACAACAGCCTTAGAGCTAGAAGCTTCCTTGTCCTTCTTCTTCTTAGGACAATTTCTCGCAAAAATTCCTAGTTCACCACACTGGAAACACTTGATCTTTGATAGATCCCACTTCTTTTTCCTTTCCTGCCTCTTTGATGCCAAGACTGCATCTTCCTCTTATTACTTCTTTACTTGACTTGACCCATTGCTGAACTGCCTCTTGGTGATCTAAAGGATTTCTTCTTGACAGAGGATAGCCCACATATTGTCCCAGTTGGAAAGGTCTACTCTGCCCAAGGGAATTTGGAAAACAAATTTCCAGCCCTTTGTGACAGTATTTAGAGCCGTCCTCACCATAAAATTGTCTTACACCTTCACCCCCATGGCAGTTAGTTGATCCCGGATCACTTGAAGTTTGGGCAGAAAAGGATCGATTTCCTCTCCCTTGGCAATCATGAATAGCCTCAGTTGGTCCTCTAGAAGCATCTTCCTCTGGATGGATCTTCCTTCATATAGTGTGGTCAGATCCACCCACATATCATGAGTCGTCATCTTCTTAGAAATGTGAGGGAAAACATGATCTTTGACCATGTCCATGATGTAGCACTTGGCATGTGTCATTGCTTCTTCATGCTTCTCTAGGAGCTTCGCATTAGTCGGCCTGGCCAAAAATTTCTCTGCATGCTCCCTCAGACCGTATGCCTCAATGACTACCAAGATTCTAGCCTTCCAGATTGCAAAGTTGGAAAAGTCGTCCAACCTATCCTTATCACGTAGTCCTTGAGGTGTCATATTCTCAGAAAATGTGTCGGAATGAATCCTCCTCTCTATGCTAGAGACTTGGATCTAGGGTCCTTGGTGAAACAAGCACCCTCTGCTACCTCTGACAACTAGCTTCCTCTCTTTGAATTCTGCCAAACAAAAAAATGAATCAGCTCTCTTTGATCCTCCGATCGATATTCAGAATTATTTGGCTAGAAATATTCTGAGAACCTGTTCTCCTACCGCTCTTTGACAACTTTTCTCAGGCTAAATTCTGAACCGACAGAATTTTAACACCACCAACAACTAGTGAAGCTCTGAAAATCAGCTTCCAACACTCTGAATCAGCTAATAGCTTCAGGATTGCGTCACCCTGACTAACCTTTATGTGAGTAGACAGTCCCAACACAAATTCTGCACTGCCTCTGCGCAGTAAGTACATGGGCCTGCATGGAGACTATGTCACTCTGGCCTCTACGTGGCTATGCTTCCCTCTGCTGCTACGTTGTCCTCTCTGGTCTGGATTTCTATAGCTGTAGTTTCTTACTCTTCTACTTTCTGCAGCAAGGATTCTTCCATCTTCTTGCTGGTAATCCAGGCTAGATCTGCAATCGCTCTGATACCATGTGAAAATGTCTGAATATTGCTTCTGCAGAAACCCTACTGTTAAATCTTGATTTACTTCTCCTACTTAGATAAGTTATTAATATAAAATATTCAACATTAACATCGAAGTAAACACATTAACAGTATACGCAGATGCAAATATAAACTGAATACATGCATAATGACAAATTGACACACGAGATTTTCTGGAAAACTATCCCCAGAAAAACCCAATGTGGGAAAACCAGTATTCTGGATGCTAGAAGGTTTTTATTATTAAGTAGATTCTAAGTTCAACAAATCTGGGCACCAAACTGGTTAACCCAACAGAGAAATAAACTATCTGCAGCAATAACTCTATTCCGGATATAGAAAAACTGATTGATTCACACCCTCAAATAGGATTTACAGAACTCATGCCTTTTCAGTCTTCAGAAACCCCAGCGCTGCTTTGAAGCCCTCTGCATTAGCTCTGCTAGCCTGTGTGAGCCCCAACGCTGCTCAGGAATGGCCTACATCACCCCAGACTGGGTTACAGTGCCCCTGCACTGCCTTGGCTGGGCATGCGTCAGCCCTGTTGACCTCTTGCTGCCTCTGCACTACCCTTTCTGGGTATGCGTAGCACCTGAAGCCTCTGAACTGCGTAGCTGCTGATCCCTCCTTTCTGCTTCTCTTCTATTAACACTGGAAAATCGTACAGCAGAAGACAACATCAATTAATTTCGAGCCCAAGGATTTCTAGGACAGGAATACATTATGGAATCAAGAAGTATTTAAAATCTCTAAGGTTTTGAGAAAAGCAGATTTGAACTAGTCATAAATGCTCAAATGCACGCTTTATCCTTGGATAAGAGCGCCTTCTACTCCCCTTTTTTCCTGATAAGCGCGCATTCCTAGAAATGGAAAAAGTCACTTTTCGGGACCACAACAAGCAAAGGATAGTTACTCCTTATGTGAATGCTGCCTAAGGACAGCCACCAGCGCCTCCTTAGACATTATGTGAGCACACAAAAGAATATTTGAGCACACAATGGAATCACACCTCTCCCTTGGGTCACCATCCATCATGTACCAAGGGAGGGAAGGAGGATTTGAAGCTCGAGTAGTGTAGAATCTCACACTATCTACTATGATACCCTACACCATTTGCACCAATCATAATCACGCGCCAGAGGAATGCCCACTGCTACAAGTGTTCAGGCACCTTTGTAAAAAAAACAACTTCCACCTACTGGAAATTGACCATCCTAGCGGGAAAGCCAACCATCGGCTCACACAGGACTCCGTTACTGAGATCCTTCCCCCACTGCATGTTAGCGACATAACTCATCACATACGACTTGTGTCATCACACGCCCAAGACAGGATTACAACCACCACCTCGTCACAGGAATTCCACTTTATTCCTGTCACAAAAGACCAAGGCACCTTACGCCTTTGCATAGATTTTCGCGAGATCCCAAGCTTGCATATCGCCAATGAACTCCTTGATGACACCCAGCCTCTGGAACAATGCCTAGTACAACTAGAGCTAGTTGACGAAAGCAGGCGATAATCGATGAAACACAGTGAGGCCCATAAAAAAGGGGTAAAAGCATCATTCAACCGCCACATCACCCCTCGCTCATTTACCAAGGGAGAGTTAGTCCTTCGCTATGATGTCGCAAAAGAGGCCTTAGGGCCAGGAAATTTCGAAACCTTGTGGAAAGGGCCCTATATCATCAAACATTGTCTCCGGCAGGGGGCATACATCTTGACGGAACCGAACGGGACCTACCTCACTAACCCCATCAATAGCCTTTACCTCAAGAAGTTCTACCCATAAGGGCCCCAGTAGCTCTTATCCCCTAGAGTTAGAGTACAGAAAAATCCCACTACCAAAATAATTTTGACTCAGAGACCTAAACACGCTCAAAGTGCCACCATGGGTTACCAACTTGAACCCTATTTTAGATTTGCTGATGGAGCATCGCGATGGTCTCAAAACTTAGCTGCAACTGCCTGGGTCATCTACCACCCTGACTGATCACCATTGTGTTCAAAAGGCATGTGCATTGGATCAACAACCAATAATCAGGTAGAGTATGGCGCCGTTATCAGACTTATGTGCGAGGCCCTCCATCAAGGCATCCACCATATGCATGCCAACCTAGATTCCAAGTTAGTGGTGTCATAGTTAAACCAAACATTTGAAACCAGAGACACAAACCTATTTAGAAAATATTTGTGTGCCAAAAGATTAAGCAAACAATTTGATTACATTACATTCTCACAAGTATCAAGGAATCAAAACGAAGCAGCTGACCGCATAGTTAACAATATTCTAGACTGGAATGCATCATGAATAAACAACCTTACATGAAAAATAAAAAAAACATAGATATCCATCAGCATAACACAAAATCAATAAATCGAAATAGATAGCACACCATGTAGAGCCACAAAAAGATCTCTCATATATATATCAAAAAATATGTGTATCGGAGTACAAAAATAATATCACTGGCCCATTGACCAGCCTAAAAATACAAGGGTTGTCAAAAATAAGGTAATCATCCTCATAATGGGTGCTTTCTTTGTGTACAAATCTACTCTAGGGGGTGCCCCCTCAAGAGGAGCACCTAGGCCCACCATTACTCCTGGTGCCAACACTGGAGCTGTTGTTGCTACTGCGACAGCTACTCGTCGTAGAGTGGGCTGGTACTCCCTCTCACGAGCCATCACCGTCTCTAGCCAAACCTCCTCGAGAGCATCCATAAAACCTCGCGCAGGTGCCCTGTGGGCCAAACGGTCCACTCGACCCCAGAATTCCTCTAGAGTGGCCTCTTGACCTGTAAGTACTGCGATGCGTGCCTCAGTTGCATCTGCACGAGCTCTCTCGACTACTACCTTAGCTTCAGCCAAGCTGCTACCCTCACTAGAAGGGCCAGCACCATCCCTGCCAAGTCCACCGGCACCACCCGGTCCACCTGCAGCACCTCCTCCCTGACCACCCTGTGGTCGTGGCAGAGGATCATGACCCACCAGTCGGGCCACTAGGCGTCCCACCTTGCCAACATCTGCATGAGTAACCAAAATAATGTCAGTGTCAATAAAAAATACTCAAGTACATAAAAACTTGAACGAATGCAGAAATATAGCACATACTTGCGGGACCCCAAACATAACCGAAAGGGAGACCAATATCTGGATCACCCTGAAAGTCCATCCCTACGTACAAGTATGGAAAAAGCATCTGTGAATTGGCTTCGAACCAGGCCTTCGTCGTGTCGTTCCAATAACAACACACCATACCCCCACCACCGTGTGGCATCACTAGAGCCCACCTCCTCATGCGTGGCTCCCTCAGCCCCCCAATAGGCACAGCCACAACGGGCCTCAGTAGCATGACCCTCTCGTACATAATACTGCGCAAGATGCTAGTGTACGCAAATGATTTGGATCCACGTTGGACCCTGTTCAGTTGCGACACCATACCATCAAAAAAGAAACGAGAAAAATCGAAAAAATACCCATTCCTCATGCGGCATAAAACCCCCACCTACGGGCCCGATGCCGGATGTGGAGCAAACAACCCCGCCAGTCGCACAATAATGGCCAGTGCACACTACTCAGCCACATCTGTCACTGATGCAATATTGATGCACCCCTCAGTAAGAGGCACACCAGCACAATGCCTCCTCCGGAACCTGTCCATGTTCACTCACCCAACAGGGAGTGGATACCTCAGTGCCTCGCCTTAAGACAGTAATCCAGTCACAAAGTATATATCCATCTCTGGATGGATAGTCAAGTTCACCCCCCTCGGGACGAACATATTGCGCCTCCTGCGCCAATGTTGTATGATATAACGTAGCAATCGGTCATGTGACCGAAGGAACTCGTTCTCAGCAAATTTCAAAATGCCCCATGCGGCCAACTGATGGCGTGCCCCAGCATCAGTAGCCAGAGCAGTCCGAATCTAGGGCCAATCTCACTCTCTCCACACCAACCTACCAAGAAATAGGCACCCATCAGTACAAAGGAGAAACATCAAAAGGGACAACAAAAACCCAAGTTTTTACAAAAAACCTGCTCTTGCGCGCCTGTTTTGTGCACAAGCGCACCCTTGCACGCAAAAAGGAGGGAACAGTGCGCTTTCACATGGCTGTCCCTCAAAATTAAGTGTAAGGGGGGCTCCTTTTTGCCTAGATCACCCGCGCAATCTAGGACAAAAATCCCATTTCAGGTCGTACAAACCCAATTTGTACGGCCCTCGGCATCACCAAACTGAAAAAATTAAAATGCAGGACGTCATGGAAGTTACCTCAGCATAATATCGCTACTCCCCGGTACACAGGCTGACCGCAACGAAAAGAAAAGGCTATGCAATCACCTCTGATCTCCCAAAAGTCAACAAGTACAAATGAATAGGATTAGGGCCATAATCCCATATTTATCTCCCTTTTCCAGAATTTTGGAGGTCCATAACAGGAGATCAGAAGGTTCGTTCTACAAACCGTAAGTTGCACCATCATCAGTATACCATGATGAACGAAAGCGATGCCCCACATTCGATTTCCGCAAAAATATTTTTTCAAGCAGTGGCAAGTATGCACCCTCCCATCTTCCTTTCCAAAATTCATGTTTTTCAATAATATTGGATGAAAATAAGCTTTCACTTGAGGTAGTTGTTTTTGCAGGAAGAACCCGCAAACCATTCACAGCACCATCCACTAAAAGTTCTGGAACAGGTATTATTCTACCCTCAACATGATAGAGTCCTAGAGAACTTTGCATATCTTAACATCATTTCTCCATTAGAAATAAACCATAGGGTCCTCATACACGAACACGTTTATCATCACCTCACCCTGCATATGATAAACACTTGTGTTGGTCAGTAGAGCCTCCCCTCCATGGCGATCATCATCCAAATTAGACCATACATCACCCCACAAGTGGTGCCATGGCCATACCATTTTAGTCTAGGAAGCACCTCATGCCCATCCATATATCATGCATAGGGTCAAGTTCACCATTCAAACTCAACCCCCTTCCCGGATGATCAGGTTGTACAAGCATATTGAAAGCGCACCTTCGTGCACCGCATTTGGCCTGCCATACCTCCATTAGCATAAACCCATTTGCGACATCTTTCACTTCATCAACCTCGCACAAGAGACCAACCAGTGGGACCCCTACCCCTAGCAAAACACCATCGTCACACCTTCAGTGAGCGACCCTCTTTCATGTTTTGGGGTACTCGTCTTTGTGTTTTGTACAAACTAAACCCCATTATTTTATTCTTTTGGTGAGTGTACAAAATACCGCAAATGATGACCTTCGCCACTTCTCCCTCATATTTCACATTTTCTCCCATGGAAGCAGTCCCCCATCTCCCTTGGTCGAATTATTTTACCCCCCATGCACGCACCATTTCGAAAATCATAGCTAGTTCATACCCGCCTTGGAAGTCCTACCGACTCCAGGGATTTTTCCCTTCAGAAATAACTATGATTGCCGCCAAGATACTCAAGTATACTTCGACCTTGGGCCACTGAATCCCCATCATCTATTTTCAGTCACCTCTCACCAACATGCCTATGTTAAACTCATCACATCTCAGTCCCTGACCCCTTAGGTTGGCGACCCGTGGTTTAGTTAAGGCTTCCTTTTTGTCGACCTCAACCCCTCTTTTCCAAAAAGGAAGCAGTGCCTTGGATAACCCCTGCCCATGCAAAGGGTTATCCTCGAATGGCATTGTGGGAGACATCATTGTCCACACATGTCGTCGATCCGCTTGACATTTGACTAAAGCAAACTTTTTCATGTCACGATGATATCGTACCTTATAACCATTGCACTTTGATGAAGATCTGTCGAAGACTCATGCCTTCATAAGTGTCTCTGACAACAATGCTTACACGGGAAGGTCCTAGCTAGTACATATGCATACATGGCACAATGATATGCCATACCAGGATTATGCATATGGGTACCACATTCCACCTATCGTCAAAGAAAAAACGCCCCTGAGGGCGTCAGCAGTCTTCATCAACAACCATCAGCATCACTACCACAGTAGTGGCATAGACAACACATGTGCCTGTCAATTTTGTTTAAGTAGCCTTAGCATCACGAGCATTGGGCATGCCCACCTCGTTGAAATTTTGTAAATATGTTGTATATTTTGTCTACTTGCAGGGCATCCCTTAGGCCATGTTTATCTCGGAAATGATGCAAGGTGTTGTCAATTCCAAAAATACACATAGACCTCTCTCTCTCTCTCTCTCTCTCTCTACGTACGATACAGAAAAGAAAAGATAATGTATTTTGGCTATACAATTCTTCCTAGACCTCACACATTAGGGGTAAACTGTTAACACTGGAAAATCGTACAGTAGAAGATGACATCAATTAATGTCGAGCCCAAGGATTTATAGGACAGGAATACATTATGGAATCAAGAAGTATTTTGAAATCTCTAAGGTTTTGAGAAAATCAGATTTGAACTACTCATAAATTCTCAAATGCATGCTTTATCCTTCAAGAAGAGCACCTTCTGCATGCCTTTTTTCCCGATAAGCGTGCATTCCTGGAAATGGAAAAAAGTCACTTTCTGGGACCACAACAAGCAAAGGATAGTTACTCCTTATGTGAAATCCGCCTAAGGACAACCACCAACACCTCCTTAGACATTATGTGAGCACACAAAAGAATATTTGAGCACACAATGGAATCACACCTCTCCCTTTGGTCACCATCCATCATGTACCAAGGGAGGGAAGGAGGATTTGAAGCTCACCTATATAAACCCACCAAGAGATGAAAAAATGGTGATCACAAGGTTATGCTAGCCAAAGTTTCCCAAGAAACACCAGCATTTTGTGTGACCCGGAGCTGGAGCTAAAGAGGACTTGATAGTTGGCCACCCAACATCTTAGTCCACCACAATAGAGAGAGAGAGTGAGACTGCATCAGAGGCAGAGCTTGGAAGGCAACATCCTTGCATCGGGACCTAGAGCCATTTCATAGGTGCCCTTTGGCAAGTGGGTAAAATTTCTTCTCCATTTCGAACATTTAATAAGAAGAGGCCACCGAGCCATCGCTTTCATTATTATTGTTTGGAACTTTTTATATAGCTTCTATATATTTTTGTTTTTTTATTTTTAGTTTAATCAAAGCATACTTCAACATACTATTTCCATTAATTTTTATTCTTTTGAGCTCCCCCCACTTTATGTCTATTACCAATAATTTAGAGAGTAGACCATACTCTCTAAGCTTGTGCAATTTCGTACACCCGTGCGACTAATACACTACAACATTGCCTCTTTTTAAACTCTTGGTCTAGGATCAGATCATCCCTCTCGCTAATACTACCCCTTGTTGCAGCTGAAATACTTCTGGAAATTCTTAGAAAACCACGCCCTATAATTCCAGCTTAGTCTCAGTGCTCTGCCATTGTGTGTGTTATCCAACTGACCCCAAGCCTTTCCTTTATATTTTTCTCATTGGGAAACCAATGGTCATGATCTAATATTGAATCAATGACTTATATTAAAATGAATTTTGATCCATGTGACATAAGTCATTTCCATCACATGTTTGAATTAATTACCTTTAATCTTTCATTTTTCCTAAGTTAGACTTAGGGTCCTTAATTAAAAATATTAATTAATTAATTTTCTCTTAAGCACAATGGAATTTCTCAAATCCCTTTCTGAGTCTTAGAGATCTCATGTACTCTAGTCCCTCCACAAATTTTGGGAGATAGAGGACAAATGATGCTACCCCAACACTCAAAAATCTCAACAAGAACCATTTATGAGCACACTAAAAGAAGTAGATGTTATATAACACATGATCCATTTTATAAATTCGTTATGAAATCCCAAATGAGTCAATAACATTCGAAGGTACAACTAAATGGACCTATCATATGCTTTTTATAAGTCGATTTTAAGAATCATACCTTTCATTCCTTTCACCTTTAAGGAGTAAAGCCCTCTTGGACAACACCTTTGGCTTCATGGATTTGTCGATTCTCAAGAACTGCAAACTTCTCCTTAGAGATGTTCTGCGATTGAATAGGCTTAATGCAATTGGTGATGATTTTTGCAATGATTTTTTAAATGAAATTACACAGTGATATAGGCTTGTAGTCATTAAATCTACAAGGATTATCTAATTTTGGAATGAGTGCAATGAAAGTGGCATTAAATGCCTCATACATTATTCCAGTCATTCTGCATTTCTCAACTATTTTCAACAAATCCTGGCCAATATGATCATAAAATTCTAGGAAAAACTCAATCTTCCACGCATCACGACCATAACTCTTATTCCTTTTAAACCACTTAAGAACTGCTTCAAGCTCTCCCATAATGACTAGCTTATTCAAGTAATTATTTATAACTTCATCCATGAAATTAGGAAAGAGTCTTGAGACCCTAATTATCTTAGCCAAGGATGCTTCCCTCAGAGCCTGATATAGAGACTGAAAATGTTGTGTGCCCATACAAGTGAATTCCCTAAAGGTTTGTGTTTTATCACTTGACTCATTTTCCAGGTACCAAATAGTGTTAATTTCTCTCCGATCCCTAGAAAATTGTTGAAAAAATGTTGAGTTTTCATCCCCGTACTGTGGCCATATAACCCAACTCCGTAAGTGCCAGGTATCCTCCTTTTCTTCACTAGTACAAAGTGGCTAATTTGTTACTAAGAAAACGACTAAAATTTGCATATAAACGACTATTTTTCGGTCAGTGACCAATAGTAGCTAATTTACAGTATCTTATAACGCGACCAACTTTTGGTCATTTTTAGCTTAGTCATTAATTTGTTATCTCAATTTTGTTATCTAGTTGTATATTTGGTCATTGATTTGGTCATTGATTTAGTCACTGATTTGGTCACTAATTTAGTCATTCATTTGGTCTTTCATTTTTTCACAGATTTAGTCATTCATTTAATCATTCATTTGGTCACTGATTTAGTCATTCATTTATTCCTTGATTTGGTCCTTGATTTGGTCATTAAATGTCACAATTAATGACCAAATATACAACAAAATATATTACTATATGATCACCCAAGAAAACCAATTAATGACCAACATGTTGGTCGTGTTATAAGATAATATAAATTAGCTACTAATAGTCATATATATGTAAATTTTAGTCATTGTTTGAAACCAATGAATGACCGAAGAAATGTGACTAAATTTTAGTCGTGTTATAAGATACTGTAAATTAGCTACTAATAGTCGTATATATGCAAAATTTAGTCATCATTTGTAGTCACAAATTTATCATTTGTAGTAGCCATTTATTCATTATATAAACGACTAATTTAGTAGTTTATATTTATTTCATTAATAATCATTATAAATGACTAATTTAGTCGCATATTCATTTTCTTTGTGTTCATTATTAATCAACATAAATTAATTTGTATGATTTAAAAAATGTCATACAATGTGCATGTTCATCTAATATGGAAACACAAAGTCCCATATTTTAATTACAATACGAAACAACATCAAGTGCAACTATAAATAATTTCAACCACATAAATTATATTATATGAAATGTTAAAATATTACAATATGAGTTTCCAACTTTATATTAGTTGGACTACAATTTACACATGAAATGATGTTTCATCACTTCAAAACATTATCGTTGTGTTTTCAAGGCATTATAGGTAAATTCACCAACTTTGAAGACTTGATCATCAGTCTTTATATGTGTGTCTTATGCGAGATATTGGTTCTAAGGGTATCACCAGACCAGTTCTCCTCTCTCTTTTTGCATTTGTCGCTCCAATGTTATTTCTCTTCTCTTTTTTTAATTCATGCTTCTTACCATCAATACTGATTTCATTTTCTGAAAAAAGAAAAGAAAATACAATGCATTGTAAGAAATGAAAGACAATGAACACTAAAATATAACATAAGTTAGACTATAAATAGTTTATACAACATATACCTTAACATCAACAATGTCAAAGCAATTTTCCTTCAACATCAATTTCTGCAAAATAAATGTCACGTTATTCTTTCCCATTTCTCAACATGCTACATACGATAAATTGAAAATCACATAAGACCAAGAGAAATTCCTTTTCTAACCAAAATAAACAAACAAACAGTGCCTCTAATAAAACTTCAATATAATATTAGAAAATGAAAAGAAAGCTAGTGGACCATTTGTGTTGTTTTACGTTGCCTATTTTTGTTAGAAAGTGCTCGAGCTTTAGGAACCAACAAATGTGAGCACGAGCTAAAAACTAACCAATCATTCACTTGTCAACATGAGAGATCACAAATAAACCACAAAATTGATCATGCATTAAAATTGTGAGCAGACTACCTTGAAATTTTCTTCTTGAGAAATACTTCAAAATCCCCTCGTTTCTAATAAGCTTCCTGGCTATGTACCTCCATCCTTGATTTTCCTTGCTATATCTTGAATAAATAATATCCCTTCAACAACCAATTTTGCGAGAATCCTACCAAGTAACTCAAGAGCCTTTTGCGCATCAACAGTAGCATCTTCCAATGAAAATAGTACAAACTCCAACCTAGAAACATCAAAATTATATATAGTTATAATGTTGAAAAGTGTAACTAGGTAGGTCTTCCTTATAATGACTATGTAATTATGTATTTATGTAAAGATGAAGTCAATAATAATAAAATGAATTTTTGGTTTACTTGCTTCATGGGTTTCATGAGCAAGATTCTTAGTATAGGTCTATAGACTTCTTCTTGATGTCTATTAGGTACATAAGTGTAATTAGGAGTCATGTAAAAGGCGTGAAAAATACCCTCTAGGACGTTGCAGAGGAATGGTTAACAAACGTTGAAGATATGCCTATGAATTCGGCCTACAAACAACTGTTAAAGTCGGCCTACTTAATGGCTATAAGGTCGGCTTAATTACTTGGCTAGAACTACTATATATACCCTACATATGTTGCAGTTAAGAGAACATATCTGCAGATGATACTGAGGTTATACAATGTGCAAAAGAAGAAAGTTTTGTGGATTCTACTGAGGCAATACAGCGTAAAGAAGGGAGCAAAGATTAAGTTAACGTCTGGGGTAGAACACATTAAAAGAAAGAACAGATTTGCGGATCTATCTCTGAGATACTGCGGATATTTAAGTAACAGTTACAGTCAAGTTTGAAGTTAACAAAAGGTGGAAGAAAGAATAGGAATTACGTATTAGTTTGAAGGTATAACAAATCAGATCTAAGGACAAGATTGTCTACGTATAAGTATGAAGGTGACAAAGTTTGAAAGATAGCAAATACAAGAACAGTTTTGATTGCAGACTTATCTAAAGGAAGAACTGGATGATACACCTTCCAAGGTAACTGAAGGACGTATTCTATAGAAGCAGTTAAAGGTTAGTAATTGTTGAAGTAACTGGAAGATTGAGATATTGACTAAAGAATATGATTAAGTTATCTCTGAGGAAAGAATTGTAAAAGTCAGAAACCTCAAGTAAGGAAGGTAAATCAGAGATTTACCTTCCTAACTTATTGCAAAATACTTAGTTACAAGAAATATCAATTTTTTTTCTACATTTGTATAAGCACTTTGATAATTGACTTGATCAAGGATTAACTCAGCAAGCTCACAAGTAGTTATCAAAAAGAGAATTTGTATTAATTTATAGCCCTTAAATTCTCAACATGGTATTAGAGATATGGTTATGATCAAATATAGTTTTAAAGGACTCGAAACATTCTAAAAGGACCTATGTCAAAAGGGCTCAAATCATAGTAAGACAGTCCAATAATTAAACTAGGTGCAAGTTCACAAGAAGGGTCAATCTCAATGACATCACAGTGTTGAAATTACCTCTGCCTCAATTCAGTACTACTCTTATAAGATTATTTTGATACCACAACAGTGAGGAGAATTAATTATAAAGGTGTATTTACAGTTAAGGCTTGGTGTGACAAAAAGATATCAGTATAATCTGTATTACGGTGAATATATTGAGTGTTATAATCACAGGTCAACTACAATCTTGGTATAATCAATCACATGATAAGTATGACACTGCAATTTGAAAATACCACAATAAAAAATCTATCACTGTTTCGTGCTACCATAGTGAGAAAGGTCTCACTGGTTCAGTGCCATCACAGCTTGATGAGAAGTATGCCATTTCAATTTGATGGTATCATGACATAGGGTATGGTCAACAGAAGTCAGAGACATGTACAGTGAAGTATTTACAATCGAAGCACAAAATAAGGTCAAAACAGTAATATATATACACAGTGAAATAGTACATTCAAGGATCTCGGAATAGCTGCTTACATTGAGTTTGAAAGAATCTGAATTCTTTCCTATGAAGTTGACAGTGCAAGAACCAACTAAAAGAAATAACTAGTTTGAAGGTATAATAAATCAGATCTAAGGACAAGATTGTCTATGTATAAGTCTGAGGGTGACAACGTTTGAAAGATAGTAAATACAAGGAAAATTTTGATTGCAGACCTATCTAAAGGAAGAATTGAATGATACAACTTCCAAGGTAACTGAAGGACGTATTCTACAGAAGCAGCTAAAGGTTAGTGATTGCTGAAGTAACTGAAAGATTGAGATATTGACTAAAGGATATGATTAAGTTATCTCTGAAGAAAGAATTGTAAAATTCAAAAACCTCAAGTAAGGAAGGTAAATCAAAGATTTACCTTCCTAACTATATTGCAAAAAACTCATTTACAAGAAAGATCAATTTTGTCTCTACATTTGTATAAGCACTTTGATAATTGACTTGATGAAGGATTAACTCAACAAGCTCACAAGTAGTTATCAAGAAGAGAATTTGTATTAATCTATAGCCCTTAAATTCTCAACATATAATTCATAATCGCACATGACCATAGACTGTAGCAGTCTTGAAATAAACTCGAACTTGAATAAGAACAAACACAAAATTTCAATTTTTTGGTTTATATGATAGCCATTTGATAATAGCTCACTCAACATCCATGTTTCAGGCAGTATTTGGTGTCTTTTTATGTGGAAAATTTTCCAATGGGGCTATATGTTTTGACCTTTTCTGTTTGGATCTAAGCTTAATATGAATATGTATTGGATTTTTTTTTAAATGAAAACATAGGTTCTTCTTTTTCCTTTTCTATTTTTCTCCCTTTACATATATATGTTGTGAATTTGCATAATTTTAAACAAAATAAACAGTCATGTTAATATGTTTTAACATATTGCAATTTTAAAATTTGTAGCTAGAGTTTTGGAGGAAGCATGAGAATTCTACCTGCTTTAGCCACCATTCTTGATGCTTGTGCTGATATATATTTGGAGAATAGCAACCAGGTTCAAATGGACAGTAAACCCAAATGTTACAGTTCTTTTCACCTTTTGATTGGTCTAAGAAAGCCTGACAACAATCTGCAACACTTTCTTTATGGTGCATCAGACCCCATTTAACTGTCGTTCCGTCATACTCTATATGTGGTTCTGCATGGCATTCAGAAGGAAGCGGCCTGCCAGGTATGATTCCATCTTCTGCAGAAATAATATCAAACTATGCATCAGGCTTTAATTGCACCATTTTAAGCTAGGATTCTCCAAACCCTTGTTGCCCTTGGACAAATTGAACAAAGAAACAATATAACTCATTCAAAAATAACACACCTGGGAAAAGGTGGAAAAGAAAACAGATGTTAAAACAAAATACTTTCAATTTTAACAGCTCTTCACTGCAAAATCTAAATTCCATTATCCCTCATGTAAGTAATCAAATTGTTAAATTTAGCAACATAACAATAACCTTAAATATGCTGAAAAAATGAACCTAGAGAAATTGTCAGGAAACCATAATCCTCAAGTCATAAACTTAAAAATAGATAAGACTTCTATATTAATACTTTGTAAAACACGCTCTCAAGACATAATGTAGTGAAGAGGACAAAATAATTTGGTGATGCTAACCTAGTAGTCAAAATCTCAAGAAATAAAAAGTGCAAAAACCAAACTAAGATTGCCCATATATTCATCACTGATCTCAGTTCCATCCTCCAGCATCTTTCCACTATCCTCGCTTGAAGCTTCGGGAGGTAATGAGAATCCAGCTTCCTCCAACACAGGGCCCCAGTGAGTCTCCAATACTTTTTCCACCATCTTTGTTCACGGGAACCCCAATACATAATGTATAAACACACGCCCAAATTTGGGAGCTGTGGACCAAAAGGAGCAAGGAGGAAAAGAACCTAATGTCACAAAAAAAATACTATGCCATCACAACTAGCGGACAAGCCATCAGTTGAAGTCACAAATAAGCTGAATAGAAAAAATGCATACCAGTATCTTTGGCTTCTGTGGAGGAATTCACACTGTCTTTCATTACTTCACGTTTCTTAGCTTCTTCAAGATTTTTCGTCCGCTATTCTTCAAGGGCTATCACTTAAAAAATGTAAGCATTAACAACATATTGATGTAACTGCCAAATTCTAAAACAATCAATAGTTTTCATTGTTACTGAACTAGGTAACACTTTAATTTTACATTATTACTCAACTAGTGGGTTAACAATTTCTAACTTTTGAGGAATCCAGAGCTAAAAAGTCGCTGAGATTTATATAATGAGAAAATGTATGAGCTCCCACATGTCAATTGTTAGAAGCTATGTGAATGGTGGAATATATGCTAGAGCACTCATAGCATATGGCAGAGGGCGTTCATGATGTTATATTCCCAAGGGTGAATGATATTGATCCTTTACTTTGATTATGTGAGGTCTCTAAGCACTTTAATGATTTATAATTCCCTAGTACCTCTGCAGGAATTTCCCCTGATATTTGATTGCCCTAAAATTCAAGGAAAAGTTCGGAAGTCTCTGTTATGAAGCAAAAAGGGAGCTATAAATATTCCCTAAAAATTGGTTGTCATTTAATAATAATCCATAAGATGGTTGTTCTTTCGATCCAACAGTGTAAGCTTGGATGCCTCCACCTAGATAATGTTAATTTTTTATTATAATGTGTCATATCCACCTCTGCCAGGCTCTTCCAATCTTTCAAATTCATCCTTAATCCTTCGAAGTGACTCCCTATCTCTCCTCCTTTTTTTTTTTACCCATTCAATAGTCTTTTTTCTCCATATTTTTAAGGTTATTGAAAAATATATCAGCAACATATTGGTCCTCTTTGAGTGAGCAAGGCTGCTAGACCTCTTTGACTATCGCTTGATATTTCTCACCTTTTAGACAGGTAGCATTAAATTTAAAAGGATCACATGGATTTGGGATAATACCAACTAACTCCATGAATATTGGGAATCGATTAGACATACCACACACACCCACCCACTATCTGATAGAGGAAAATTTTTCCATCATAAATTCACAAACAAAAAATCTATCCATTATCCTAGCTACCATAGCTTCACAACCCCTTGGTTTGTAACGCAACACTTCAAAATCAATGAACCCGATTGACTCCATAATATGTGAAAAAAAAAATCTGAGAGCGAATCCACATGTGCATGAGCACCCCATATATCAGATATACCGATGGAAAAATTAATATCACCCCCCATGATCAGGTCGTTCGCCTTCATGAAAGATAGCGGCATGATTTCTTCCCAAAATGTTACACGGTTCTGACATGGGCCATAAATGTTGGCCATCCTAAATTATAATCCAAGTTTTTTGGAAACAATATTATAAACAATTAGCCCTTATCTTACACAAAAATTCATGATGTTTATCATTTTGTAGTTGATACCTAAAGCTAGTTCCCCTGATCTGCCTTTGACATCTGAGGAAAAAAATTCCAATCCTTGATCACGGCTTCTAGAGAAACAACCACCTCATTACTAAGACCTAATTATTCTTGGATGAAAATCACATCCAACTTCTCTGATTCAAAAATTCAATTTATTTCTAGATTTTTGGTGGGGCTAGTCATCCCACGATAATTGAAAGAGGTCCACTTCATTGTGGAACATTGACAAGGGAATTTCTTACTCTAAGGAGCCCTTCCAATGATGGCCCAGATCCCCACCCAGCTCTACAAATAATTTTTCTAAACAACACAGGTTATACTTATGGCCCTTATACGACCCCTCAGATTCATCCTCAGATGAGGAAACATGGGATATAGAAGATGAAGGAAAAAATCAGGAGGGTGTCGAAAAAAATACAGGCACCGAGACTATAGGAAAATATTTAGCTCCCAATTCACATAAAGATACCATACACCCATCACAAATAGAAGGCATTGACAACAGAGAGTACATAGAGGGTAAATAAATAAAAGCATGATTAAGGCATAAAGGGGGAAGAGAGGTACCTAGAAGGGGAAATGATGCAGCTATACTCGAGCGAATATCTAAGGGAGAAGTTTGGCCTTGTGACGATGGGTGCTTCCCCCCTGATTTTCCCTCTTCCTTTGATCTTGTTTGCCGATCCAAATTTTGCTGAGAGTTGGGTGTTAATTCTTGTGCTATCACATTTCAAACTTGTTCATGAGAACCATATTTTAGCACACCCTCTCAATATTTTCCTTGGGATAGCATGGGAAAATCCTTGACATTGCCGACATAAGAATGGAACTCCTTCATAGTCCTATTTCTACGATCCCTTCATACTCCAATTTATGTAACAAGGAAAATCCCCTTCTTTACGGCACCAAAATCTCAACCATATATTCCCTAGTACCAATATACACCCATATATGAGCATATGCCATTCTACCAGTTTCCTGATAAGTATTTCCATGATCCAGGAAGTGCCCTAAATCATCCCCAATCATCCTGAAAATTTCATTCGACCATAATTGAAGGGGAAATACGTACAATCGAACCAAATCGTACCAACCTCCAGTTGTCATATCTCTGGGTCTAAAAGGGGCGACCATCTTTTCAATAATGCATGTTCCATCTCTATGTGCCAATATTTGGAGAGAACCCATGTCACATGGTCAACCCTGTTGAAACAGAAAGAAAACCATCCTTGGGTCATCGTGCATATTGAGGGAAGGACATATAAAACATGTCCCCAAACTTCTTGAATCCACTTCTTAAGGTGAAAAATTGTATAATTCTTCCCCCAAACTCTGCCAACTAGAAGAAAATTTTTTGTATTCATAATCTCATGAAATTTTATGCCCTCACCAAGCACAATAAGTCGACCCTTCTCTTTAACCTTCGTACTCTTATACTTCTTCCCCTATTTCTTTTGTGATGCACCTTCCACATGAGCTCAAGAGGATGAGGCTAGGGTTTCCGCACTGTTGTTTATCTTGTCCCCAAACCTTGACGGATAATCCCCTACAACATTCCTCTCAAAACAACCAAAGGATGGTGGCATTCCCTTATTGTTTTTCCTTTTACCTGAACCATCTAAAACCCTAGAGGCATGGCCAATAACTTATCTAGATGATTGACCCCATTTGCTAATTGAAATATGTATGTATATCATCACCTGCATATACTGTTGACGAGAAAAACCCTCCCCCACAACACCTGAGGGTGTTTCAAGAGCATGCCCGAGGGATAAACTGGGGTTTATGCATTGTTTAGCGAATAGATGGGCCATTGGGGAGGCCGTTGTTATACTGTCCTACTATGCCTGTGAAAAATGCCATAAATCACTTTCAGGCACTCAATATCCTTGAAACCCTAGATATGTTTATGAATAAAAAAAAAAAAAAACTCTCAAAACCAAACCTTGAAAGGGGGGTTCAAAAAATCCTTTAATCTTATTTGACATCAAGGAGAAAATATCCTGCTCTAGTCATCCATGTGGCACCGGATGCTCCATTTTGGAATGCTTATGTGGGGATTCTTTTTAGATAGGCACAAATTCTAACATGACAGTTTTTGCAGACCAAAACATTCAATATTCCCGAACCACAGAGTCGTGTTTTCCTCATTCTATAACTATTTAACATAACATGAATTCAAATAGAAAATATTGTTAATAATTGAAATGATAACTTTTTATTTGGAAATAATATTTAAAATTGTATCTGATTTATTTATTATAACTTGGTTTAACTATGATTATTAAAAAAGAATATTCTTTATAACTAATTTCGAAAGAGTAGAATCTTGCTTGGATCTATTTGCCTAACGTTATGTGAATTAAATATTTTTAATAAACAATTAAAAAATATATGGATTTTCCGATTATGATTTTTTAATTTCTTTTAGTTTTAACAAAAAATCATCCTATAATAATACTTTTAATGTTAATATTTTATTTAAAAAAGCATTATTAAAAAATATTTATATAAAATTAATATAATATATTACAATTCATTAATTATTAAAAATTACATAAACCATATTCAATGCATTAAATATATAATACATAGTAATCTCAAAATAATAATGAAATATTAAGAAATTAACTTTCAATAATAATAAAAATATTTAATTATGAAATATTAAGAAAAGAAATTTCAATAATAATAAAAATATTTAATTATAATGATAATATTTCTATGCATATAATAATAATCATAAAATCCTATAATATATAGGATAATATCCTACATTATATATACTCAACTCTCTTATCAATATTTATATATACTTAATTCTAAGCAAATCTATTACCTTCTTCTATAACTTTTTCTTAATAAGAGTGCCATAATGTCATGTAAGACATTAAAAAAAAATTTATCCTCACATTATTTACTTATAGTAATAATATTTGTATGTATATAATAATAAATATATTTATTCACTCTTATTAGTCCTTGTCGCTGCCTGCGGCATAAAGATTATAGGAATTGAGTTTTTAGACTAAGCATTAATCTATTTCCTAGTAAATAAAAGTTTATTGTTGCAATTTAATGAAATACAATCAATCAACCAATCAAATAAAACATTGATTTGTACAACAAATAAGAATTTTTTTCATCTTATGGTTAAAGCTATATGGTTTACTTGATATATAAACTAATGCCAGCATTAGTTCTTGGCATGAAATTTTAGTTTGCTAAGGGGCTCATTCCATAAGTTATCGAAGTGTGAGTGAGTTGTGTGAGTGAGTTTCTCCATCGTTGCCACATGTGAAAGCTTCTTGCCACAGCTGCCACCTATCATTGAAACTTTGAAAAACTACCATCTATTCTGGAATGCAAATGTCCCTCGACAATTCGACAACCTTAATCTTCCTTCTTTTATACTCTTTTCCTTCTATGTTCAAGAGGCACTGGATTTGTTGAGGCACTAGCTTTGTTCTTGGCCAAAATCCACTATTACCTCAACCCAGCAACTCCATTACCTCGACCCTCCAATACCTCAACCCACCAAGGTTAGAGTCTACACCTCGCTAATCCAGGCAAAAGAAGGGTTTCGTTTCTCAGGCAAGCAACGCAACTTGTCTAGTCCTAGTCCGAGCAAGAATTGAAGGGAAAAGTCCCCGTTATCTGGGATAAGGAGTACACTAAAGAGCTGATCGATCTACCCTATGTTCATTTTGATCCCAATAGTACCACCTCGAGTTATAACTAATACCATCATTTGGCTACGGGCTAGTACCATACAACGTCTAGAGGTTGATACATTTACTACGGGTGGGTACCTGTTGTGCTATACAACTACCCCCCATTTGTTTTCGTAAATAGGGACCCTTTAGAGATAATTAGGAAAAAATCATTTTAAAGGTTCCTTCTAAAAAACACTTAGGAAATAAATTTATCTCAAAGCGCATCTCTTATCACATATCACTTTCAAAGAAGAATCTATAAATCTTGCAATTTGTGAAACGTGCCCTATTAAAGTCCTTACTCTATTTTTTCGCATCGCACTCGATTTAGTTAAAGATTAGAACAAAATGATAAAAGTCACGATCGCCGTGAACCTGATAGGGTGAATGAACTTGAATATATAATCTCTTTCGCCTCGCGTCCACTTTTTATCTTTCACAAATCGCACCGCGTGTGGATTATGACTTAAAACCTCAATGCATTTATTAAAAATTGTGATATTTTATTTTCGCATATCGCATTTCGCAATTGATAAGAAAAAATCACGAAAATTATAAGATATGACTGCGATTTGCACATTTATTGTTTCCAGCGTGCGAAAAGTGACTTATGTCATTTCAAATTAAATTATGATCTTAACGGATTTAATCAAAGGATAAGTATTGCATGCAAAGCCACGTGAAACCATGCCTAGAATTTAATTTTGAAATCATGAAGGAATTATGAGGAGATGACTAATCGAATTGATAGTTTTTGTGTGAAACATCTCTTCACAGTTTCTGTTATATGATATATTTTGTTTCACTTTCAGGAAAGCAGTTATTGAATCGAAGGAGTCTGAAATGAGTAAGAAAGGTAAATAAGTGTCTTGAGCATCGTATACAGAAGATACATAAATGCCCTCGTTATTTTCCGATACTGTTTGTTACAAAGATTGCGGTATCACATCATGGGAAGCTATGTAAAAACTATTTGAAGATCAAGGGCCAAAGGTGATAACAAAGATTTCTGCAACAAGCACTGATTCCACTTCCAACGCAACTTTGTTTGACGTTGTATGTTCATTCATTCATAAGATAGCGGTAAGGAAAAATCTCATGCCTTACACAGATATGATCAAATGGGCAATCGAGAATTTGAATATTGAAGACAGAGTGTTTAAGAATTCCAGAGGAGAAGTCAAGGGCTCGTTTAAAGCTGAAGACTTGGCAACTATGTATCATTTACCATCTCCACAATATAGGTATGACAGTGTATATGTGCAAAGGTTTAAAGCTAAGCACCCAAATCTGATCAAAGTCATTCAAGAATGGAAGGACAACTAAGGAAAAATAAAGCAATACAAGTCTGGTACGTACCCTATTGCACAGATCCTACAACCCTTTTGCTATACTGTTGGTATGTTATGTAGGTTATTCAGTAAACTAGAGAGTACTAGGTTTGCTAGAGATTGGGTTCCCCTGATTGACGCAATCGTCAACTCATCCATTTTGAATTGGGCAGATCTATTATCCAATTACTTATTTAAACACATTACTGAGTATAGGAATAAGAAAAATGTCTCATCTCAAGAAAATTCACCCTTTTTTATGTCTGCCTATGTTATGGATGCCATCTGTTTTCATTCTACATTTCCAACTATGGGTTGGAAATGGACTTCCAAAGAACCTACCCCAATCCATATTTATCATGAAGAAATTTGGATTCCAAATACCACCTGCATTTTTATAAATTCTGTTATGGAGTTATGATGCCAATGTATCAGATGATTTTTAATGAAAAGATCCCTAGGGTTTCCAAAGAAGTCAGTAGGGATATTGTTCCTATAGCTCGATGGTTTGCTGAAGAGAAATTTACATGTGTATGAGTATTTGGAAGCTCTGATCTTCCGCTTGTTTTTCCATATTATGTTCCAGACAGGTTGTTCAGGAGAGAGATCTCTTATCAGCTTGTTAATGGTGTTACTAAAAAATTGAAAGATGACAAAAAGGCAATTTGGCCTTCTTTTCCTATACAGTGCAGTTCTTTCGCTCTGGCCAACATTGGTCACACATACAAAGAAGTGCCTAATGTGTAGATATTAAATATGCCTGGGAGACTATATGATCCTGATGATGAAATTAAAAAATATATGGAAAGACTTAAGACAAATCCTTTTGTCAAGGAAGAAGATCTGTTTGATGGCTTCTTTCAAGGAGTTGAAGTTTTTTCAGATGTTATTAAAAGGGTTTCAAATGAATCAAGTCAAGAAGATATTCAGGCCTTTCAAGAATACAGAAATGAGAGACAGAAAAATTTCCCTTTAAATTTACTATCATGGAAGATGAAAAGAATACTCCAAGTGTTAGAATTGATGAAGAAATGAAAGATAATTCTGAAAAATGATTTTGGAAATTGATCAGGTTATTCATGAATTAGAGTTGCATGAAAAGTCAAAGAAACATGACACTAAATTGAATTCAGGAGAATTTCAAAAGGATCAAAGCACAATATATTAGTCCAAGTCATCTAAAGGAAAAGATCTTTCAAATGAATAGGAAGAATTTTCCCAAGCAATAAACACCCCCAAAGAAAATACTATCACTGATCAAACAACAGATTTCAAAACTCCTGAGCCTTCTCGAAAGATACTTCAGACTGTTAATCCTTTGCAAACAGTTCCAGCAACTCAAAACAAAGAAATCATTCCAGCTTTTTCAGCAGATCAAATAATTTTGCAAATATAAGACATTCCTTCATTAGATATCTTCTATAGTCCTAGCCATAAAGTTGTAGTGAAAATAAATAAAAGGAAAAGAGCTGATGAAACTCTTAAATGTACATATGAATCAGTTGACATTCTCTGGAAGGATTCACTTGAAGATCCTACTGAACATTTAACTAAGTTATCTCAGTATGCAGGAGCTTTTGCTACAGCCACTGTATACAAAGCAACTCAAGTTAAAACTTTGTTAAGGCAAAGGGATTACAGGATACAAGAGTTAGAACATTTATTGGATGCAGAGAAGGTTAAAACTACAAAACAGATCAGAATGAATTCATAGCAATTCCTTAAAGATATTGAGAGGCTTAAGCTAGAACATCATTCATAGCTTGAAGAGAAACAGGTACACATGGAGAAGACTTTATCATAATTACAAAAGAAATCACAGTTAGAAATATTTGTTAAAGAAGACCTTGATATAAATACCATGTTAAAAGATTAAGGAAAGTTATTTTGTTATCAAGCAGCCATGATTTATTCTTACTATGATTCAAATAAAATAATGATTCAACAAATCGCTATCCAAATGCTTGAATGTGAAAAACATCTGAGTCAAATTGAAGAATATATTCAATGGCAATATTCAGATGCTGGAAAGAAGGCTAATCTACCTCAAGTAGATAAATTTCATAAGGAATTATTGTTTACAGAGTGGAAGACACAAATTTCCAGAGCAGAAAAAGCAGAAACTAAAACATCCAGTAAATCAAATGAAATTATACAGCATTTGTGTGATCAATTATTCATAATAGGAATTTTGGAAGAAAACACCTCTGATGTTTTTTCAATAATCAAAGAAGTAGGGTCAAGATGGATTCAACAAGCAGATCAACAAGAATTGATGATCAAGAAAATTCTTTGAATTTTCTGATCAAACTATATCATCAAAAACAAATGCTTAAGTTAATCACAGAATCAAGCCAAAGGTCACAATCAACAATTTCAAATGCTATATTCAAGGATCAGATTCACTCACGAATATATCAACCACCTCAGCTCAAGACTATGCTAGATATTTGCAAGTTATGTGACCACATTCAGCAGAAGAAGAAGGATCCTTAAATCAAGATTGTCATTTTGTTTAAATTCCTAGATTATAGTTCAAGATAGGTTTCATAGACAGAGGTTTTTTGAAACCTCCTCTATATGTTTTTAAAGTATTTAATTTAGTTAAGTAGTTAATTGTAGTATTTAAACCCTTCTCATGCATTTAGATAAAGGTCCTGAATTTTATTAAGAACATTTGCAAAGAACGCTTAAGTTGCAAGCAGGTTTGTAAGTGTCTTGATGAAAGAATGGAGCACGACCTTATTCAATTATATAAATCATCTTTTTGATCAATGTTGATTCACTTTGGCTTGGCTCTTTGATTGAAAAATTGAATATGACCTTTTATCATTGATCTGATAAACAGGATGACAAACAACTGGTACTAATATCATGTATGTTATTACTGTTTTGAGTATTAATGATTAACACAACTTTCATGAATCATATGTAGAATTAATTATTTATGTCTGAAGTATCTGTTTCATTAATCGTACAGTATACATGCAAAAATAAGTTATTTTATATATGGTCATTACATAAATGCGGTATGTCTTTCATATTATTTTTGATTAACTAATCTTTTCAAAAGGAATTATTCTACACAGTTATAATTCTATTTAATCTGCAATGATTTCAAAACAGATTAGATAGTTATCTTCCTAAATTGCATTTGAGATACTTTACCCGGGTTAGATTAAGTTTATTTTACAGTCTTGAATTTAGAAGTAAATTTGTTTAGTTTATAGTAATTCATCATTTTTAAATTTTTTTGGTAGAAATCTTACAAATCATCACACAAACACCAAAACTGGGAAACTGGTCCCAACACCTCCAGTCGGAGCCACTACCCCAAATGGAAAGGGAGCAGCTTTAAGGTTCGGACCGGGTGGTTATCCCCCTTTGTTGTTGCCACGGATTTCTGAGGCCTTAACATTTTTGGCACTAGAAGGAGGGCATGACTATGAATGGTAGATAAATCTAAAATTAAAATCCCTCATAAGAGTCTATCTCCTCAAAAGCGTTCTACCATTTCTTGATCACGATATAAATCACCAATTAAAAAAACGGAAGTGGTAGAAACCTTTCTTTCGTCCCCTGAAATTTCACGTCACCCATCTACTTCAGAATTCATTCCCAAATCCCCCAAAGTACAGTATTTAATTCAACAATTGGAGGGAATATCTATTTCTACTGAAAATCCTATTAATCAAGAAACACCTGAGGAAAGTATTACTTCTCTATTTAGAGATACTGGTATTCTAACTCGAGCTAGAAGTGAGAAGCTTGGCATTCATCATTTTGAGTTTCCTTTAGAATCTCATCACAAGAAAGTTTCTCAAATATCCTGATCAAAATCAGACACAAGTGAAGTCACATCAAATTTCCCTCCTGTTATTCCTTCATACTCTTCCAATCCACCCACATCTTCTATATATTCCATTTCTTCTACTCAAACAATCAGTGTTGTCACAAGTAGTACTGTTCCAGTTGTAAGTTCTTCTTTCATCACCTCTACTTCTGGATGCACTTCTACATCTTCACAAAATCCAAATCCAATCATGGCTACTCATCCTGGGACAAATCCTGGTTCTATGCTAATAAAAAATCCTAATGCTCTTCCAGATCATCCAGAAAAATGGTTACCCAAATATAATCTTGATGATGGTCTTCCTGCTGAAGAACACATCAATAATTTTATGTTAGCCATGAACTTAAATGAAATCATTCATGAAGATGTTGTAGTTAGATTGTTTCCATATACTTTGCAAGGATCTGCATGATCCTGATATTTTTCTCTTCCAGCAGCATCTATTGCTGATTGGGAAACTTTTGAACAAGTTTTTCTTGCGAAAGTTGGAGATGATAGAACTATTGCTTCTTTGATCAATTCTCTTTCCAATCTTAAAATAAATTCAGGTGAAAAGGTCAAAGATTTCAACTCCAGATTCAATAGATTATTAAATAAAATCCCAACTGTTTCAAAACCTGTTTTTGATGTACAAATAGAATGGTATATTTCTTCTTTACCCTCGAATATATCCATTTTCATAGATAGGGCTAACAAATCCACTCTTTTAGAAAATCTGAAAGAAGCTCTTGCAGTAGAAAAAATAATTTTAGCATTGGAGAAACGAACAGAATCAGAAGAAAGGAAAACAAAGAAAGTGATATTTGGTGAAGATTCCAAAAGAAAATATCAAAAGATCCATTTTATCTTGAAGGTCTTCAAAAAGTATTAAAGACTATTCCAAATGATATGATAGATATAAAGAAACAAGTTGTTGAAACTTCAGCTACTAAAAAATCATTTCGTTCATTTAAAAGAAATCCTTCTTCTACTCCTAAACCCCTAAATGAGATTTCAAATTCAGAATCTAATCAAGATACTGAAGACCCCTCACCTTCTGAAAATGAATTAGGATTTGAAGAATAAGTTGAATTAAATGGTTTATGGGATTTAATTCTTCCAACGAAGGAAGAAAGTGAAGCTATGCATGTATCAACAAGAAGTAAACCTTCTTCAGATCCAATTGTGTGAAATTTCAAACAAAATTCTGTCCCCTCAAAAGACAGAACCAAAAAATCTAAAACTATGCAAACAGATTCAATTTCATCAAACCCTTCTACAAATTCTAAAACTTCGATTGTATAAGATACAATCGAATATAATATAGTAGAAGATATGAAAAAGATCAAGGCAAATATATCGTTACATGAAATGTATAAACTCAAACAACAATAAAAGATTTTTCTTAGAGAACTTAAAGACATTCCTGTAGAACCGATACAACCACCAGCCATAGCACAAGCCTCAAAAGATATGGGAAAACCTCCATCATCTGTCAATAAAGTAAATTCTAATGATCTTGCTTTGATTGGTGATAGATCTATCTCTCAAAATCCTCCTCTTCTTTTAACTTATGAAATTTTTAACAAGAATGTTCATAATTGTCTTATTGATTCAGGAGCTTCTTCGAATATTATGCCAAGAACAATGTGTACAAAATTAAATATTACTCCTCAAAAAACATCGGTACATATAGTTCAGTTGGATAGAACTAAAGTTGAAGTTGTTGGAGAAATGTTATCGGTATCTATCAGATTATCATCTAATCCAAAAGTTTCACAAGTGATTGATATTTTGGTCTCATACATTCCTGAATTCTATGGTCTCATTTTAAGCAGGGATTGGTCTGAGAAATTACATGGGTATTTTGCTACTGATTTGTCTCACATGTGGTTACCATATAATGGTAAGCCAAATCAAATCAAAATTGAACGCGAGAAATTTATGAAACATATAGTTACAGAATTGGAAGGACCAAATGAACCTATAGCTTTTACCAATAATATCATAGGGAATTATTCAGCAGAATCATTCCTTGGATCATTTAATGCGCAGATTTCACCTTTCGAAACAAATACTGTTACTTCTCAAATTGAAAAATTTTCTCAAACAGATTCTTCTAGATGTGTTAATTTTAGCAATCAAATTCCAAATTAGTCTTTATTTTGGACTCTATATTTTTACGGTTCAAAATCAGAATATGGTGCAGGAGCAGGTTGTGTTTTAATTGATCCTCAAGGAGAGAAGACAATTCTAGCTTGTAGACTTGAATTCCAATGCACAAATAACACTGCTGAATACGAAGCATTGATTCAAGCTATGTACAAATCCATAGGATTGAATGTTAAATATTTTCAAGTATATGGAGATTCTAAAATAATAGTCAAACAATTTAGAAATATGATTCATTGTATTTCCGGACATTTGAGACATTATCAAACATTAGCTCAAAATCTCACTTCTCATTTTACAGCATTCAATATCTCCGCAGTTCCTGGATTACAAAATGCAAGTGTCAATTTGCTTGCTAATATAGCATCTAGACTTATACCACCCAAAGAGTTTAGCCCAGATAGATTTTTAATTGAATTGTTTTTTAGACTATCCGTTCCTGACAATATTACAAATTGGAAATTATTCAATAATGATGCAGAGATAGTAGACTTTCTTACATCAGATAGAGCTTATGAAGGTCAAATCTTGGATGAAAATGAACATGATTTTCAGATTAAAGACCAAATAAGTAATAATCTGATTCCTAATTCTGTAGTAAAAATGGAAGATCTGTACGATTTGAAAGATAGGTTTAAAAAGGCAACCAATTCAAAAATTCAGAGTTCTACTTTAAAATTTGAATTTATTGATCTTGGTACTTCATAAAAACCTCTAAATATCAACTTAGGTCTTGGTTTGGGATATGAAGAAAGGATATCATTCATTAATTTGCTCAAAAAATATAAAGATATCTTTGCATAGGATTATTCAGATCTTAAAACATATGACATTTCCATAATTCAACATACCATTCCCACGATATCAGATGATAAACCTGTCCAAAAAAAACTCTGAAAAATTCATCCAAATCTAGAAACTCAAATCAACTCTGAATTGAATAAAATGCTCAAAGCTAAAGTCATTTTTCCTGTTAGACATTCCAAGCGGGCGTAAAAAATGGTCCCAGTTAGGAAAAAGAATGGAGATATTAGAATTTGTATAGATTTTAGGAATTTGAATAAATCTTGTCAAAAAAATAATTTTCCCTTACCTACCATGGAATAGATATTGCAGTCAGTTGTAGGATCTGAATTGATGTCTTTTCTAGACGGATTTTCAGGGTACAAACAGATCATGGTTCATCCTCATGTGATATTAAAAACAAGATTTAGAACAAAATGGGGAACATATGCATATCAGAAAATGTCTTTCGGACTTATTAATGCTGGAGCTACGTTTCAGCATGTTATGGATATAACTTTCAGAGGATTAATCAATAAATCAGTTGTTATATACTTAGATGAAAGCATTGTTTATTCTAAGCATAGAAACAATCATATTAATCATTTAAAAAACATTTTCGATAGATGTAGAAAATATGGTATTTCCCTCAATCCAAAAAAATGTTATTTTTCTTTATCAGAAGGAAAACTTTAAGGATTTATTGTTTCTAAGAAAGGAATTCATATAGATCCTGATAGGATTCAAGAGATTGAAAACATTCCTTTGCCACATAACAAAAAAACAATGCAATCATTTTTAGGACAAATTAATTTTGTAAAAATATTTGTTCCAGATTTTTCTCAAATTGTCCTGCCCCTTCAATCAATGATCAAGAAAAATTTAAATTTTAAATGCGGAAAAGAAGAAAGAAATTCCTTTGAGTTAATAAAAAAAGCTATTGTTGAAGCTCCCTCTTTAACAACTCCTGATTTTATCAAGTCTTTTGTGTTATATACATTCTCTTTAGATACATCATATGCAGTTGTTTTAACACAGTTAAATGATCAGAATATTGAAACACTAATTGCGTTTTTTAGCTCTAATATTCAAGGTGCCGAGATAAAATTCAACTATAGAAAAACAAGCATATGCTGTGTTTAAATGTTTGAAACACTTTAGACCTTTTCTCTTAAAAACACACACCAAGATAATCGTACCTTATCCAGCGGTAAGGAAATTATTAATACAATGAGAAGTGGGAGAGAAAAGAGAAAATTGGGTTACTGCTCTCCAATTATATAATGCAGAAATACATCCAACAAAATTTTTTAAAGGACAAGGTCCGTGAAAAATGTTAACTGGATCTTCTCATTTACCTAAAGATGAAGATCAATCAAAAGCGATACAAATATCTGAGGTAAGCCTAAATGATTCCCAATCACAATATGTTGATCTAAAATTTTTCTTAAAAAATGGACATGCTCGATTAAGTCTCAATTATACAGCAAAACATGCTTTAAGACTTAAGGCAAATCAGTATCAACTTGTAGATGATGTCCTATTTAGGAGAAATTATGATTCTATATTATTGAGATGCTTAGAGAAATCTGAAGCTGAAAAAGTATTGCAGGAATTACATGATGGATCAGTTGGAGGTCATTTCGGAGGAAATATCACATCACATAAATTACTGCATGTGGGCTTTTATTGGCAAACTGTGTTCAAAGATGCACATGAGTATTCAAGGAAATGTAAAACATGCCAAAATAGAGCAAGAAGAGAGAGGAAACCAGCACTTCCATTACAGCCAGTAAATATTCAACAACCATTTTAACAATGGGGATTAGATATTATAGGTGAAATAACTCCAAAATCTTCAAAGAAACACAGGTATATTCTAACTGCAACCGATTATTTCACAAAATGGGTAGAAGCTATCCCATTAAAGGTGGTCAATACATAGAATATTACCAATTTCATTGATCAATTCATAATTACAAGGTTTGACCTTCCATCAGCTTTGATATTTGATAATGCATCTTACTTTTTTGGAAATGCCATGATAGAATTTGCTTTGAAAAGAGGTTTTAAGTTGAATTATTCAACTAACTATTATCCACAAGGAAACAGATTAGCTGAATCCAGAAATAAAAACCTTATCAGAATCATAGAGAGAACCGTAGAGAAAAATCATAAAAATTGGCATAAAACATTATTATTTTCTCTCTGGGTGGATATAATTACACAAAAAGCTTTAATAGGAACTTCACCATTTGTGTTAGTTTATGGAAAAGAAACAATTCTTCCTTCAAATGCAAAAATATCGTCGTTTGCCCTAGTTCAATTCATTGATTTGTAAAAAGATTTGTTCCAAATTTTTCTCAAATTGTCCTTCCCCTTCAATCAATGATCAAGAAAAATTCAATTTTTAAATGGGGCAAAGAAGAAAGAAATTCCTTTGAGTTAATCAAAAAAGCTATTATTGAAGATCCATCTTTAACAACTCCTGATTTTCTCAAGTCTTTTGTGTTATATACATTCTCTTCAGATACATCATATGCAACTATTTTAACACAATTAAATGATCAGAATATTAAAGAAAAAATTGCGGTTTTTAGCTCTAATCTTCAAGGTGCTGAGATAAATTATTCAGCTGTAGAAAAACAAGCATATGATTTGTTTAAATCTTTGAAACACTTTAGAACTTTTCTCTTAAAAACACACACCAAGATAATAGTACCTTATCCAGCGGTAAGGAAATTATTAATACAACGAGAAGTGGGAGAGAAAAGAGCAAATTGGGTTACTGCTCTCCAGGAATATGATGTAGAAATACATCCAGCAAAAATTGTTAAAGGACAAGGTCTGTGCAAAATGTTAACTGGATCTTCTCATTTACCTAAAGATGAAGATCAATCAGAGTCGATACAAATATCTAAGGTAAGCCTAAATGATTCTCAATCACAATATGCTGATCTAAAATTTTTCTTAAAAAATGGACATGCTCCATTAAGTCTCAATTATACAACAAAACGTGCTTTAAGACTTAAGGAAAATCAGTATCAACTTGTAGATGATGTCCTATTTAGGAGAAATTATGATTCTGTATTATTGAGATGCTTAGAGAAATCTGAAGCTGAAAAAATATTACAGGAATTACATGATGGACCAGCTGGAAGTCATTTCAGAGGAAATATCACAACACATAAAATACTGCATGCGGGCTATTATTGGCCAACTTTGTTCAAATATGTACATGAGTATTCAAGGAAATGTAAAACATGCCAAGCTACAGCAAGAAGAGAGAGGAAACCAGCACTTCCATTACAGCCAGTAAATTTCCAACAACCATTTGAACAATGGGGGTTAGATATTATAGGTGAAATAACTCCAAACTCTTCAAAGCAACACACATATATTCTAACTGCAACCGATTATTTCACAAAATGGGTAGAAGCTATCCCATTAAAGGTGGTCAATACATAGAATATTACCGATTTCATTGATCAATTCATAATTACAAGGTTTGGCCTTCCATCAGCTTTGATATTTGATAATGAATCTTACTTTTCTGGAAATGCCATTACAGAATTTGCTTTGAAAAGAGGTTTTAAGTTGAAGTATTCAGCTAAATATTATCCACAAGGAAACGGATTAGCTGAATCCACAAATAAAAACATTATCAGAATCATAAAGATAACTGTAGAGAAAAATCATAAAAATTGGCATAAAACATTATTATTTGTTCTCTGAGCGGATAGAATTACACAAAAAGCTTCAATAGGAACTTCACCATTTGTGTTAGTTTATGGCAAACAAGCAATTATTCCTTCAAATGTAACAATATCGTCGTTTTCCCTAATTCAATTCATTGATGAAAATCCTTCTTCTTCTCTCCAACTTAGACAAGATCAAATCTTTAAGTTAGAAGAAGAAAGAGAAAAAGCTAAACAAACACATATCCACCACCAACAAGTAGTAAAATCCTCATTTTATTTAACATTTGTTAGTTCGAGAGATTTTCAAATTGGTGATTTGGTATTAAAATGGGATAAGGCTCATGAAGAAATGGGTAAACACACAAAGTTTCAAAAAATTTGGTTAGGAACATTTCAAATAATCGAAAAGATTGGCTCATAAACATTTCTATTACATGATTTATCAGGTAAGAAAGATTCTTTACTTGTTAATGGGAAAATTTTGAAAAAATATTTTTCATAGGAGATAATTTTCTTCTATTTTTGTACAATAAAACTTTGTACTTTGATTTAGAAATAAAATTTGTTTAGTACTAATAGTTGACTTTTCAAAATAAGTTTCGGATAATTTCTTTCTTATTTTTCTTCTTCTACTTGTTTTAAAAAACAGAATTGTTAAAGAAAGAAAAATCAAAAGATTTACGAAAAATAAATTTATTTTATCTTTTAGAAAAATGAAATTCTAAATAAAACACTTATTTTGTTGAAGGACTCTCATTTTTATCTAGTATAAAAAGCTCTTTTGATAAGTCATGAAAAGAAAATTATATTTTAGTAAGAAATATTTTTCAGAAAAGCAATCTAACAACTCAACATTACCATCTGGCATCTTAAAAAGAAATATGATTCATCCCATCCAGTAAATCTAATAATTTTCAAACGAAATTTTAAAAAGAAAAAGAAAAACTTGAATAAAACTTAAAAGATAATGAGTCTCATTACGAGCTTGATTACCATGTTCATAAAGAAATAATTAAACTGACATTACAAATATTGTCTACCAAAATAGTGTAATGACTTGAGATTATATCATAAAGACAAGGGGTCTCATCACGAGCCAGATTGATCAGTTTTGATTATTATTTGTGAGTGGCATTGTCACTATTTGGTTACCAAGCCAAGACATTGGCTTTTAAGAAAATAAAATATATATCTATATATAAATAAAAAAATAATTTGCTAATGAGAATAATGAGAAATACTGGATGGAAAAATGGATCATAGCTGGTTAAAAGGTAACCTTGCCAAAAGCTTAAATTGCCCTTTGGAACAAAGGCTCTAACTATGATAAAAGGGTAAATCTATAAAAATCTTTTTCTGTAAAGATTATTTGCTATCTTATTTTAACTAAGTTAAGACTGACATCAATATTTTTATACTTATATCTTTATAGAGGAATTCACCTGAGACAAGTGAATAATTGAAAATTTCATTAATTGAAAAGGATATTATTTATTTGAAATTTCATTTCTTTAACTATTTTATTCTTTATACCAAAATATTTAGAAATTTCAGAAAAATTTTTATCAGAGACATCTGGTTCGTCCAAGTGAATCGCCAATTGTTGTGCTATACAACTACCCCCCATTTATTTTCATAAATAGGGACCCTTTAGAGATAATTAGGAAAAAATCCTTTTAAAGGTTCCTTCTAAAAAACACTTAGGAAATTTTTTTATCTCAAAGCGCATCTCTTATCACATATCACTTTCAAAGAAGAATCTATAAATCTTGCGATTTGCGAAACACACCCTCTTAGATTCCTTACTCTATTTTTTCGCATCGCACTCGATTTAGTTAAAGATTAGAACAAAACAATAAAAGTCGCGATCTCCGCAGACTCGACAGGGCGAATGAACTCAAATATATAATCTCTTTCGCATCACGTCCACTTTTTAGCTTTCACAAATTTCACTGCGCGTGGATTATGATTTAAAACTTCAATGTATTTCTTAAAAATTGTGATTTGTGCAAATCGTAGATCGCATTTCGCAATCGATAAGAAACAATCACGAAAATTATAATATATGATTGCGATTTGCGCATTTATTGTTTCCAGCGTGCGAAAAGTGACTTATGTCATTTCGAATTGAATTCTGATCTTAACGGATTTAATCAAAGGATAAGTATTGCATGCGAAGCCATGTGAAGCCATGCCTAGCATTTAATTTTGAAATCATGAAGGAATTATGAGGAGATGAATGATTGAATTGATAGTTTTTGTGTGAAACATCTCTTCATAGTTTCTGTTACATGATATATTTTGTTACACTTTCAGGAAAGCAGTTATTGAATCGAAGGAGTCTGAAATGAGTAAGAAAGGTAGAGAAGTGTCTCGAGCATCGTATACAGAAGATACATAAATTCCCTCACTATTTTCTGATACTGTTTGTCACACTGGTTATGGTATCACATCATGGGAAGTTATGTATAAACTATTTGAAGACCAAGGACCAAAGGTGATAACGAAGATTTCTGCAACATGCACTGATTCCACTTCCGATGAAACTTTGTTTGACATTGCATGTTCATTCATTCATAAGCTAGCGGCAAGGCCAAAGCTCATGCCTTACACAGATATGATCAAATGGGCAATCGATAATTTGAATATTGAAGACATAGTGTTTAAGAATTCCAGAGGAGAAGTCATGGGCTCGTTTAAAGCTGAAGACTTAGCAACTATGTATCATTTATCATCTCCACAATATAGGTATGACAGTGTATATGTGCAAAGGTTTAAAGCTAATCACCCAGATCTGATCAAAGTCATTCAAGAATGGAAGGACAATGAAGGAAAACTAAAGCAAGAAAAGTCTGGTACGTACCCCATTGCACAGGTCCCGCAACCTTTTTTCTATGTTGCTGGTATGTTATATAGGTTATTTGGTACCAGATAGTACTAGGTTTGCTAGAGATTGGGTTCCCTTGATTGACGTAAGATTCGTCAACTCATCCATTTTGAATTGGGCAGATCTATTATCCAATTATTTAGTTAAACACATTACTGAGTATAGGAATAAGAAAAATGTCTCGTCTCAAGAAAATTCACCCTTTTTTATGTCTGCCTATGTTATGGATGCCATCTGTTTTCATTCTACATTTCCAACTATGGGTTGGAAATGGACTTCCAAATAACCTACCCCAATCCCTATTTATCATGAAGAAATTTTGGATTCCAAATACCACTTGCATTTTTATAAAGTCTATTATGGAGTTATGATGGCAATATATCAGATGATTTTTAATGAAAATATCCCTAGGGTTTACAAAGAAGTTAGTAGGGATATTGTTACTACAACTTGATGGTTTGTTGAAGAGAAATTTACATATGTACGAGTATTTGGAAGCTCTGCTCTTCCACATGTTCTGCCATATTACGTTCCAGACAGGTTGTTCGGGAGAGAGATCGCTTATCAGCTTGTTAATGGTGTTACTAAACAATTAAAAGATGACAAAAAGGAAATTTGGCCTTCTTTTCATGTACAGTGCGGTTCCTTTGCTCTGGCCAACATTGGTCACACATAAAAAGAAGTGGCTAATGTGCAGATATTAAATATTGCATTTATGCCTCGGAGACTGTATGATCCTAATGATGAAATTAAAAATTTTATGGAAAGACTTAAGACAAAGTCTTTTTTCAAGGAAGAAGATATGTTTGATGAATTCTTTCAAGGAGTTGAATTTTTTTCAGATGTTATTAAAAGGGTTTCAAATGAATCAAGTCAAGAAGATATTCAAGCCTTTCAAGAATACAGAAATGAGACACTGAAAAATGTCCCTTTAAATTTATTTATCATGGAAGATGAAAAGAATACTCCAAGTGTTAGCATTGATGAAGAAATGAAAGATAATTATGAAAATGAATCCGATCAATCTAAACAGGAATCCGAAAAATCTGAGGATGAGTCCGAAGTCATAAAAATGATTTTGGAAATTGATCAGGTTATTCATGAATTACAGTTTCATGAAAAGTCAAGGAAACATGACACTAAATTGAATTCAGGAGAAGTTCAAAAGGATAAAAGCACAACAGATCATTCCAATTCATCTTAAGGAAAAGACCTTTCAAATGAATGGGAAGAATTTTCCCAAGCAATAAAAACCCCCAAAGAAAATACTATCACTGATCAAACAAAAGATTTCCAAAGTCCTGAGCCTTCTTGAAAGATAGTTCAAACTATTAATCCTTTGCAAACAGTTCCAGCAACTCAAAACAAAGAAATAATTCCATCTTTTTCAGTAGATCAAATAATTTTTCAAATAGAAGACATTCCTTCATTAGATATCTTTTATAGTCCTAGCCATAAAGCTATAGTGAAAATAAATAAAAGGAAAAGAGTTGATGAAACTCTTAAATCTACAGATGAATCATTTGATTTTCTCTGGAAGGATTCACTTCAAGATCCTACTGAACATTTAACTAAGTTATCTCAGTATGCAGGAGCTTATGCTACAGCCACTGTAGACAAAGCAACTCAAGTTAAAACTTTGTTAAGGAAAAGGGATTACAAGATACAAGAGTTGGAACATTTATTGGATGCAGAGAAGGTTAAAACTACAGAACAAATCAGAATGAATTCAGAGCAGTTACTTAAAGATATTGAGAGGCTTAAGCTAGAACATCATGCACAACTTGAAGAGAAATAAGTACACATGGAGAAGACTTTAGTAGAGTTACAAAATAAACCATAGTCAGAAAGATTTGTTAAAGAAGAACCTGATATAAATACCATGTTAAAATAACAACACAAGGTATTTTGTTATCAAGAAGCCATGATTGATTCTTACTGTGATTCAAATAAAATAATGATTCAACAAATCGCTATCCAAAAGATTGAATGTGAAAAACTTCAGAGTTAAATTGAAGAATATATTTAATGGCAAGATTCAGATGCTGGAATTTCATTAATTGAAAAGGATATTATTTATTTGAAATTTCATTTCTTTAACTATTTTATTCTTTATACCAAAATAATTAGAAATTTCAGAATTTTTTTTATCAGAGACATCTGGTTCGTCCAAGTTAATCGCCAATTGTTGTGTTATACAACTTACCCCCCATTTATTTTCATAAATAGGGACCCTTTAGAGATAATTAGGAAAAAATCCTTTTAAGGGTTCCTTCTAAAAAACACTTAGGAATTTTTTTTATCTCAAAGCGCATCTCTTATCACATATCACTTGCAAACAAGAATCTATAAATCTTGCGATTTGCGAAACACACCCTCTTAGATTCCTTACTCTATTTTTTCGCATTGCACTCGATTTAGTTAAATATTAGAACAAAAAAATAAAAGTCGCGATCTCCGCAGACTCGACAGGGTGAATGAACTCAAATATATAATCTCTTTCGCATCATGTCCACTTTTTAGCTTTCGCAAATTTCACCGCGCATGGATTATGATTTAAAACTTCAATGTATTTCTTAAAAATTTTGATTTGCGCAAATTGCAGATCGCATTTCGCAATTGATAAGAAACAATCATGAAAATTATAAGATATGATTGCGATTTGCGCATTTATTGTTTCCAGTGTGCGAAAAGTGACTTGTGTCATTTCGAATTGAATTCTGATCTTAACGGATTTAATCAAAGGATAAGTATTGCATGCGAAGCCACGCGAAGCCATGCCTAGCATTTAATTTTGAAAGCATGAAGGAATTATGAGGAGATGACTGATTGAATTGATAGTTTTTGTGTGAAACATCTCTTCACAGTTTCTGTTATATGATATATTTTGTTTCACTTTAAGGAAAGTAGTTATTGAATCGAAGGAGTCTGAAATGAGTAAGAAAGGCAAAGAAGTGTCTCGAGCATCATATACAGAAGATACATAAATTCCCTCACTATTTTCTAATACTGTTTGTCACAAAGGTTATGGTATCACATCATGGGAAGCTATGTATAAACTATTTGAAGTTCAAGGACAAAAGGTGATAACGAAGATTTTTGCAACAGGCACTGATTCCACTTTCGACGCAACTTTGTTTGACATTGCATGTTCATTCATTCATAAGCTAGCGGCAAGGCCAAAGCTCATGCCTTACACAGATATGATCAAATGAGCAATCGATAATTTGAATATTGAAGACAGAGTGTTTAAGAATTCTAGAGGAGAAGTCATGGGCTCGTTTAAAGCTGAAGACTTAGCAACTATGTATCATTTATCATCTCTACAACAGAGGTATGACAGTGTATATGTGCAAAGGTTTAAAGCTAATCACCCAGATCTGATCAAAGTCATTCAAGAATGGAAGGACAATGAAGGAAAACTAAAGCAAGACAAGTCCGGTACGTACCCCATTGCACAGGTCTCGCAACCTTTTTGCTATGTTGCTGGTATGTTATATAGGTTATTTGGTAAACCAGATAGTACTAGGTTTGCTAGAGATTGGGTTCCCTTGATTGACGTAAGATTCGTCAACTCATCCATTTTGAATTGGGCAGATCTATTATCCAATTATTTAGTTAAACACATTACTGAGTATAGGAATAAGAAAAATGTCTCGTCTCAAGAAAATTCACCCTTTTTTATGTCTGTCTATGTTATGGATGCCATCTGTTTTCATTCTACATTTCCAACTATGGGTTGGAAATGGACTTCCAAATAACCTACCCCAGTCCATATTTATCATGAAGAAATTTTGGATTCCAAATACCACTTGCATTTTTAAAAAGTCTATTATGGAGTTATGATGCCAATATATCAGATGATTTTTAATGAAAATATCCCTAGGGTTTCCAAAGAAGTTAGTAGGGATATTGTTCGTACAACTTGATGGTTTGCTGAAGAGAAATTTACATATGTACGAGTATTTGGAAGCTCTGTTCTTCCACATGTTCTGCCATATTACGTTCCAGATAGGTTGTTCGGGAGAGAGATCGCTTATCAGCTTGTTAATGGTGTTACTAAACAATTAAAAGATGACAAAAAGGAAATTTGGCCTTCTTTTCATGTACAGTGCGGTTCTTTTGCTCTGGCCAACTTTGGTAACACATAAAAAGAAGTGGCTAATGTGCAGATATTAAATCTTCCATTTATGCCTGGGAGACTGTATGATCCTAATGATGAAATTAAAAGTTTATGGCAAGACTTAAGACAAAGCCTTTTTTCAAGGAAGAAGATATGTTTGATGACTTCTTTCAGGGAGTTGAATTTTTTTCAGATGTTATTAAAAGGGTTTCAAATGAATCAAGTCAAGAAGATATTCAAGCCTTTCAAGAATACAGAAATGAGACACTGAAAAATGTCCCTTTAAATTTATTTATCAGGGAAGATGAAAAGAATACTCCAAGTGTTAGCATTGATGAAGAAATGAAAGATAATTATGAAAATGAATCCGATCAATCTCAACAGCAATCCGAAAAATCTGAGGATGAGTCCGAAGTCATAAAAATGATTTTGGAAATAGATCAGGTTATTCATGAATTACAGTTGCATGAAAAGTCAAGGAAACATGACACTAAATTGAATTTAGGATAAGTTCAAAAGGATCAAAGCACAACAGATCATTCCAAGTCATCTTAAGGAAAAGACCTTTCAAATGAATGGGAAGAATTTTCCCAAGAAATAAAAACCCCCAAAGAAAAGACTATCACTGATCAAACAACAGATTTCCAAACTCTTGAGCCTTCTCGAAAGATAGTTCAAACTGTTAATCCTTTGCAAATAGTTCCAGCAACTCAAAACAAAGAAATCATTCCATCTTTTTCAGCAGATCAAATAATTTTTCAAATAGAAGACATTCCTTCATTAGATATCTTTTATAGTCCTAGCCATAAAGCTATAGTGAAAATAAATAAAAGGAAAAGAGTTGATGAAACTCTTAAATCTACAGATGAATCAATTGATGTTCTCTGGAAGGGTTCACTTCAAGATCCTACTGAACATTTAACTAAGTTATCTCAGTATGCAGGAGCTTATGCTACAGCCACTGTAGACAAAGCAACTCAAGTTAAAACTTTGTTAAGGCAAAGGGATTACAAGATACAAGAGTTGGAACATTTATTGGATGTAGAGAAGGTTAAAAATACAGAACAAATCAGAATGAATTGAGAGTAGTTCCTTAAATATATTGAGAGGCTTAAGCTAGAACATCATGCAGAACTTGAAGAGAAACAAGTACACATGGAGAAGACTTTAGCAGAATTACAAAATAAATCATAGTCAGAAAGATTTGTTAAAGAAGCACCTGATATAAATACCATGTTAAAATAACAACAAAAGGTATTTTGTTATCAAGAAGCCATGATTGATTCTTATTGTGATTCAAATAAAATAATGATTCAACAAATCGCTATCCAAAAGCTTGAATGTGAAAAACTTCAGAGTTAAATTGAAGAATATATTCAATGGCAAGATTCAGATGCTGGAAAGAAGGCTAATCTACATCGAGTAGATAAATTTCATAAGGAATTACTGTTTACAGATTGGAAGACACAAATTGCCAAAGCAGAAAAAGCAGCAGCTAAAGCATCCAGTAAATCAAATGAAATTATATAGCATTTGTGTGATCAATTATTCAAAATAGGACTTTTGGAAGAAAACACGTTTGATGTTTTTTCAATAATAAAAGAAGTAGGGTCAAGATGGATTCAACAAGCAGATCAACAAGAATTGATGATCAAGAAAATTGACAAGTTTGATCAAGAAAATTCTTTGAATTTTTTGATCAAACTATATCATCAACAACAAACGCTTTAGTTAATCACAGAATCAGCCCAAAGGTCACAATCAACAATTTCAAATGCCATATTCAAGGATCATATTCGCTCACGAATATCTCAACCACCTCATCTCAAGACTATGCTAGATATTTGCAAGTTACGTGACCACATTCAGCAGAAGAAGAAGGATCCTTAAATCAAGATTTTCAGATTGTTTAAATTCCTAGATTATAGTTCAAGATAGGTTTCATAGACAAAGGTTGTTTGAAACCTCCTCTATATTTTTGTAAAGTATTTAATTTATTTAAGTAGTTAATTGTAGTATTTAAACCCTTCTCATGCAATTAGAGAAGGGCACTATCATAATTATGTCTAAGATTTTATTGTTATACCAGTTTTAAGTTATATGTTGTAACTTTTAATGCCATCAAATCTAGTGTTGGTGATGGGCTGCCCCTGCAGACCTAAAAATGTGTAGTTTAAGCAAGCATTTCCTACACAGAAATAGATAAATAATGAAATTGCAAATTCTTCAAACTACCGAGAGAAATATATAAAGACTGCACTTCACTTATGCTACTAAACCTCTGAATAGAAACATATTTCAAGTAGTTTCCACCTAGCAACCAATACGGTGGCTTGAGGCTAATAAAAGCTGCATAAGTGGCAATTAGGGCTAATTCACATCAACATATAGTCTTTTTTTGTTTTTTTCTCCAATTTTCAATGTCAATATTCCAGCAGAATGGAATCTGCATTTATAATTCTGGAACAGAATGTACACATTTTCTAAATATTTCATGGAAAAATATAGTGGATGCATGAAATAAATATTCCCTAAATACTCATGGAGAGGTTTCTGCATTAGCTAGATGCTCGCTGATGGACAAGGTTCAAGGTTACAAAAATGGCTACATTTGTGACCATATTTTGACTCTTGCTGTCATTATTGAGGAACCAAATGCAATGTTTATTGCTTCTTCGTCAATTCTTCAAAGCCCTTGACATAATTCTGGTGTAATTGTCTGATAGGCTCAAAGTTTGGGGCTTCGAGACTTTTGTGATCTCATTCACTGGTAGTGACTCTTTATGAGTTTCTTTTTAGCCAGGGTTGTACCAAGTTGCTAACACAAATGACAGGCATAATATCTCGTTCACATCATACTTCTGGCTCAAGGCAGGGACTAGCTACCTTGCATCCATCCTTGTTTAATATACATATATGCTATATAAAAAACGTCATTGTTTACTTCTACATATAATAAGATATTTATTAGAATGGAATTACATAAACATTATGAGGTTATTATATATATATATATATATATATATATATATATATATATATATAATTAAAATATTTATCTTTATAATTTAATAGTGGAATGTATTGGTACATGAATTGTTAATTTTATTATATGTTTTTTTACATGGGTTTTGGGGGTTTTTGATTTAGTTAACTTGTGTTATAATATTTTTTAATTAATATAACTATATTAAGGAAAAGTTCAAAAATATAATTTATCATGTTTTGAAATGTTGAAGGTATACTTGTACATTCAAATTGCATAACTAAAAACTCATAATGACCTTCATGTGTTCTATAGGTTGTTTTGGTAATATTATTGCCTCATTGTAATTTGATGATATCCAAAATGAAGATCCAACTTAGTAAAGAAAATTATTGGATGAAATTCATCTAATAATTCATAAAATATAGGAATAGAAAAATTAACTTTGATTGTCATTTTTTTGAGTTGTTTGTAATATAGACACATACACCATGAACCATCCTTTTTTATAACCATCATCATTGGTGAAAATAAAGCACTATGTCTAGGTTGAATGAAATTTGCCTCTAACATTTCTTGAACCATACGGTAAATCTCAATCTTATATGAATTTGCATGCATGTAAGGCCTAATATTAGGTGGTACACTTCCAGGTTGCAAATTAGTAGCATGTCCATGATCTCTGGTAGGTGTAAGACCCTTAGGAATCTCTTTAAATACCTTATATATATTTTTGATAACTTTTTGAAGATCCACTATAGCAGAGAATATAGATGTTGAACATATAATGAACACAATTGTGCAATTACACCTTTTTATCAATTTTTTTAGTAATTTTTTCATTCTATTACAACTTATCACTTTACTCGGTTTCCCTTGGATTCCTCTAACTTTAATTTCCTTTATTTTTGAGGAAAATCTTGTGAAAATATCTTGAAAATTAATGGTCATTTATCATAATGATTGTAATCATTAGACCCCTAATACAACATCAACACCACCCCTTTGGATTGCAATCGTGGGATTATCCAACAAATACTCCCCTCATATTCAACTTAATACTATGGCACTTCATTGAACAATTTTTGGTGCCTCCATCTACAATCATGACTTGAAATTACGGTGTTGGATGTACAAAGAAATTAAGTTTTTCTAGTTTGTAATTGATGAATTTATGGGTGCTACCTAAATCAATCAATATTGTTACCTTTTTCTTTTTGATATATCATTTTATCTTGAGGATTCGTGGAGTATTTATGCCAACCAATGCATGAAAAACTATTGTTGGTGTAGTCTCTTATAGCTCTAGATATTGTAACAATTCCCCTTCTTGATCTTCTTCATATTCATAGTCTATGTAGAATAATTTATTCTTACTGCATTTATGCCTATTACTACACTTTATATCACAACTGAAACATAGTCCATTTCTTCTTCTTTTATCTATTTGATGAGGAATGCACCTTGTATTTTTAGGAGAGGTAGAAATATTTTCTTTATAGTTATTAGTGACAACGTTTCTAGCAGTCGTATTTTTACTTTCAAAATTCCTTACTAGACTAAAATCATGATCTAGAGATTTAGGTTCAAAAGAGATGCATATAATGTTAGATGTTTTTCTTTAAAGTTCCCATAAATAGGTGTAACAAATTATCCTTGTAAATACTCTTTACCTTGAGAATCTACTTTTGAAATTGTTGAATGTGCTCTCCAATTGGACCTTTTTGTTAGATATTTACCAATTAACTAAATATTGTAGTCTTGTTAATATCCCCATAATTTGGAATCAATTTATTTGTAAAAATGGAACAAGGTAATTCTTTTTCCTTTCAAAATCCCATTGATACCATACATGTTGGTCTTATTCTAAACATATGGATGGAATATTTTCCTTTTTTATGGTTTCCAATTGGTGTAGATCAAAGTATTTCTCCATCTTAAATATCCATGTTATAAGATCATTCCCATCAAACTTCCTTATATTGATCTTCAAAATGTAGTAGTTCCTAGATGCTAACTTGAATCCCTGAGGATGTGGATCTTGGATTGAAATGTTTTTATCATGGTTATTAGATTCAATATTTGTGCTCTTTGATTGTGATAAAATAATATTCATATATGATTGAGTCTCAAAACCATTCTTCTCTTTATTTCACGATTTCCTCTGAGAATTTGTATTAGAACATGTTTTTTATTTCGTCCATATTTTTACTTATGGATATTTTTATTTATTCCCTATTTTCATTCATATTCCTTTCCATTTCATCCATCACATTTTTTTCAATATTTCGAACTGTTCCTTTCACTCTTGAAAACTCAACACTCATAGTATCACTTATGTTCTTAAATTGACTTTCCAATGTGGGGTATTTGTGTAACACCCCCCTCCCACATTTACCCAAGTTAACCGATATGCTGGGGTAAACATATGACGAGAGGCTACTATGATGTGATTCAACTTCGTAGGTACAGTTAAGTGGAACCGATATGAAAAAACCAAACTGACCTTCCACACATGCTACAGAACCTTCAAGAGCCAACCAACCCTTCCAGGTGACCAAACCCTGAGGTAAATTGGAATTTAACTAATATGTACCCTCAACCACTCCCATGAAAATACATGCATATGAATGAGTCCTTCCAATTGCTCCCACAACAAGGCATGCCAATGACTGTGGACTTTTCCAGGTAGTATTGTGCTAGTGACCCCGGATGTTGAGCCATGTTTTTAGGGCTAGGTCTTAGGTGACTTCCCATAACTTCATAAAACTTCCATAAATGAATAATAACATTGAAATAAATATACTAATGTAAACATTTATTAAAGTAATTGATCTGAACCCTCCTAGTCATGATAGGTGTTTCGTCAAATATGTCAGAAATATGTAATTTGTAGGTTATAACAATAGATATGAGCATAGGGGCCTCATACGTATCTGAGATTCGTAAATAAGCATTGTTTCCATATTAAAATAGATACATTATCATCTATTAGGTCATAGGTTCATTGTAAATTCATATACTAATCAACACATATTGTGATCCATACATCAAGTATGTCATAAAACATATTCATAACCAACATATAATCAACATAAATAACAAGGATATAAAAACCATAAAATCCACTTATAAGCAATACATTTACACATGAAATACCAAGGAGAAGAAGCTCTTATTAATGAATGTAAAATCCAACCAGGTATGTGACTTCCACGAGCCATCCAACCATAGATTGGTTGAACCAAATATTGCTTTCAGCTAATCACCCTTGTGCCATATTCCAAGCATGAATGTGGGACTCAAAACCAAACCAAACCAGGTTTCCTCGAGATTTACTACAATCCCCACTAGATCACTAGGCCCTGAACAAGCATGGATGCCACCGGATTTCCCCACCTAGACCGTGAGGAATTTTCCTGTCTCCTAGTCTCTAGGCTTTACTATATATCCAGCCATACAACATTTAAGGATTCCTAGCCCTAATAAAGATTCCACCCTCCAGGATTTACCGTATATCCCGCCATACACCTTTTGTGGATTCCTAGGCATGATCTAGGGCACACGCGTCTAGGATTTAATGTATATCCCTCCATTCACTGATCGAGGATTCCTAGGCCTGCCGACACACAAAAAATGTGGCTTTACGACAACCCCACCTTCTCCAGTCCAAGGATTCCTAGGCCATGTGTTTTTTATTTCAGAGACCACCTCACTCAGTTTCGAAACCATCCAACAATCCAACTCAACCAAATACAAGAGAACCCACCACACCATGGCTATCAAGATATAGAAAGTCTAGGATGAATAAAACTGTCACACCTGGAAAATTCCATGCCAATGGTAGCAAGAGAACCAAATACACACATGCATGTACAATTCATGCCAAATCTAGCAAGGAAATCACACATGCAAATCGATACCTGCAAGTAATCTCGTTGTAGCCACTTTATCCTTCTCTTACTTACTTGATCTTTTCTTTCCTTTTCCTTCTTGGTCCTTCCTTTATTTCCTTAATATAATACTAGAGTTCTTTGATAAAATTCCAAGAGTGAGAGAGAGAGAGAGAGAGCTCAAAAAATGAACTAACAATAAGGTACCAACTGGCCCTCAGAAGCCTTTTATTAATGAGGCCTCTATTTTCTTCAATTTTCCATTATTTTCCTTCATTTTCCTCCTCACATGAAACCTGTTACCTTTCACCTTCCTTTTCTCCTAATTTCCATTATTTTCATAAATAAAATTCCAATTAATGCCTCATGCCTTTCCAAAGTCTTTGTCATTTCCTTTTCCATTCCATTTCGGATTTTCCTTAGCCATAATAAACCAAATGGACACCCACACTAGGATGTTTTGCCCAACATTTAGCTTGGAATACTTGTCCCATGACCATGGTAATTATTTTGCCTTTATTAACTTTATTACATGGAATTTTGACCAGGGTTGTTACAATATGAAGTATTTTTTTCCTTCATGAGTCATGAATGAGACTTCAATAGGTTTAATTGATGTACTAGATTTTTTTGGAGGAATGGTTGAAAATAATAATAGTAATCCTCTCTTTTACCACTTTCAATCACAAAAAAAAAAAATATCTTCTAATAAAAAGTTATGTTAATTGTAAGTTATGTACCTTTAAAACCTTAATTTCAAAAATATTTGAATGGATAACCTTTTTCTTGAGATATAGTTAATATTTTAGCTCTTATAAATCTAAAACTTTGGTTTTTAATACTCCAATATGTCTTCTCTACAATTCCACAATTTTGTCCAAATTTTGATGTGCCAAGAAAACGTTGTGGTAACTTTCCCAAAACTTGCTAATTGTTTGCCTCTTACTATGAGAAAAATTTTATATTGCGCATTGTTTCCAATTATTCAAATATAATTCAAAAAAAATTTACCTTAGGTATTTCTATATGCCTCTTGAGATCCATGAAGATTTCATAATCTGAAAAGTCCCAAAAACTAATTTATAACAAAACTACTACTTGAAAAATTATTTGAAATTGATTTCAATATCCTTCACAAACCCTAACATCCATAGAGTATATATCCAAAATTATACAAAACAAAATCGTTAAATTTGAATTAGATGTTCCCAAATATTTTTCCTCAACATGGTCCAAGTTTCACTATCTGAAACCTCTTCGAAAAAATGTTGTAGTGAAAATTTCAAACTGAAATATTTGAAATTGATTTCAGGAGCATTTAGGAACCCTCACTTCCTATTATGTTCTACCATTTGTGCTTTGGAATGATCTTACAAATTTCCAATGAGCCATGAACGAAACATTTTTTAACTTGATTCATGATTGTGTGTAAATTTACATGCATTATTTTACAGTGTATGGTGAGTCATTTGAATTTGACTTTGCCAATATATAGAAAGTATGATAAATATGTAAGGAATATCATGTAGCCCGCAACAATGTAAAAGGTTTGATTATGTTAACTGAAGTCATTGTGTTAGGGAATCTTATGTCTTTTAAAGGTATCACAGTGGACTCAATAATGATAAAGGTAATATTTAACTTTTAATCTCCATGGACTCAAAAAAAGGTATGGGTATTCCTCATACATGCAAGTTATTATCGACACTTCATTTAAAATTTTACTCAAATAACTTGTGTTTTGTTTTATTTACTTACTAAAACCATTGACTTTATATGGATATATAACTACCAAAATGTCTTTTAGGAATTAAAATCAAGGTTATCCCAGGCTACCATCTTAAGAGGGCCCAATTGGTTACTCTCATTTCATATATATGCATAAATTATTTGGTACTATAATTGGATTTATCCTAGGATAAAAATAAGATCACCATCTATATGAAATATAGATTATTGGTAAGGATATCTCTCATGTATAATTGAATTACACTGTAAAAAAAATAAAATAAAAATTGCGGTAATTCATGTTATAAATAAGTTTCAAAATTATACAACTAGATATCGTGTAATTTTTCATATTTACCATGCTACCATTGAGTATATAATGAATAAACAAACCAGAAATGATAAATTTACGAAATGTATATTACTATTACAAGAATTTGATGTAACCATCATAAATAAGATAGGAAATACAATGTGATAGCAAATTTTCTCTTCTGGCTTACCACAAATGAAAATGAACTACTTATTCAAGATTTGTATTTTTATGAACATATTTTTATAGCATATACCGACTCACCATGTTTTTTATATATTTCTATAGGTAATATTTCACCTCTCCTATATCCAAAGGAACGCCAAAAAATCATCAAGGATAATTGGAGGTTTTCATGGATTGATGGATGCCTCTTTTACACTCGGACAAATATTATTATTCGATGGTGTGTTAGAGATGATGATATCCAAGATATTAAAGGTTTCCATTCCTTGTTCAGGCAACTCTATAGATAAGAGTACCAATTAAAATGTACTCCATCAAGGGTACTACTAGCCCTCAATTTCCCAAGATTCGAAACAATATGTGAAAAAATGTGGTATCTTCCAATGCACATGAAGGCTAATTCAATCAGATTAAATGTTATTATAAACACTTCTAGTTATATAATCCATTTATAAATTTACTCTTTATTTCATTAGACCCATCAACCCTCCATCTCTACAAAATTCCTACATCCTATTCTACACATATTAAATTACAAAGTGTATGGAAGCAAACGAACTCTTAGCTACAATAGTTAAAGTAGTGGAAGGCTTCCTCCATGGGGAAATTTTTTTCATGTTCATATTACCAAGGGATATTTTGACTAATGGAGGAACATAGAAAACTTCAAGAATCATTTAGCACATCATGGAAACATACAAGATAAAATGCAGGGTGGCAATGCTATGTCATCCATAGATAAATGGGCACGTAGAAGGAATAAATAAGATCATTGAGGCCATCATCATAAATATTGTTCCACTCAAAATAAAGGTATGGGAAAATAGACTTCTTGAAGAATTATGGGACTATTAGATGACATTGTGAGATACCACTGGTTGTATTCCATATGAGCTATTTTATGGAAAGATATTTTTTTTACCAATAGAGACAGAGGTATAAATCTTGAGAATAACAATACATTTTGGCATGAAATTATCTGAGGAACAATGAAAAATAATTATCCATGTCAATAAATTATTTGAACTTCATCAATTTTCTCTACATTAAACAATTGTTATCCAAGAACAAAGAGCTAGGATGCACAACAAATTTATAAATAAGAAAAGATTCAAAGTAGGAGATTGGACCTTACTATTCGACTCAAGACTTAATGAATTCAAAGAATATTTGTGTACCCATTGGCTTAGGAAATACGAGATCAACACCACATATGACAATGGGTCCATTAGGATCCATACATTTGATGAGGAAAGGACTCCGTTGATGGAAAGTGCGTACATGCTTCAACTATATCACAAGCCCTTATTAAAAGAATCATTTTTGAGAAAGATAAATGAAGGATGGCCTACTAATGATTTGGAGATTTACGATAAGGGAGAAATACCCACCGGATGAGAAAACAAGTAAATTAAATAATAAATCATGAGTATAAAGGAATTTGTTTCGTAATGGTTATCTCAAGAGCCTCCTAATCATGAGACTTGAAGGTTATTGACACTTCTTCTACTATTTCTAATAAACATTCTCCAAATTTTCTCATGATGTAGGGAAGGGTACATCCTTGTGTCTGCAACATGACTGCTACAACACTAGTATGATGTGGCTACAACACTATTGTTGTAACACCAATGTGATGTAGTTCCAACATTGATGTTATGACACCAAAAAAACACAATACTACAACACCTTTCATGGAATATAACCAATACCAATTGCAGCAATACTTTTAGGATAAGATAATGCATTAATCATGTGGCAACACCATTTGTAACCATTCCTATAAATCTTTTCAACTTAGTGAATACAATGTTTGTCGTTGCAACACCTTTCAACGTTAGTTGCTACAACACCAGTTCAAATAGATTGTTGCAACACATCCTACTACAACACCTTCACTAGATAATAGTTATAGATTTCTCTTGGTTCCATTGTTGACATCACAAAATAATAAAGGACGTGACATTCTTACCACCACCAAACTGGAGAGAAAAACCAATTCATAGTAAGAATTGAAAATATATGACTTTACTTACATAATGTTTGAATTGAAGTGGCATAATCACACTTACCTTGAAATGATTGCATGAATAATTTTCCATTAACCTCCTTATCACTCCACAATCAGTATACCCTATGACATGGCCCTCACCATTAGCTCATGATTATAATTCTTTAATTGGAAATTGTCATCTCCGAATAGATTGTTCATGTAGATTGTAATTGGCAGATTTTATAATTTTGGAGAAAGCATCATGTGTGGTTTGCTAAGTTAGGTCCCTAAAATGCTAGCGTAGCCCCTATATTGTCAATGTGTTCCCCATAGATGCCCACTACTTCTCTCTTTTTGAGAGGGAGTGAGGATCTCCTCCCTGATTGAGAGGGAGTCAGGGTTGACACCGTATTCTCCATGTATTATGTACTATGGCCAGGACTAATAGTCGTAAGCCTATTAAAGGAACACTAGGCACTGGTAGGGATAATGGCGGATTGGATATTCAGCTGGGATTGATATTCTTTGAGGATTTGTGCTTTGATCAGGACAAATCATTGTAATTGAAAGTAAATTAATCCAAGATAAGAATAGTCACGAGGACTGATGTTTCCTGGTGTCAAGTATTGTGACAATGGATTAGGAAATAGTCCCATGAGAAAATTTGGGTGATTTAATTGCGAGTTAAATCCCTGTCATTAAATTGTTAATCCGGGGTTCATGAACTGGTGAGGTATACGTGTACTATATGTACTAGGTGATTATTTCTAATAATAGATTAATCTAATGCAATAAACTTGAAACTAATTACAAAGAAAATAATGAAAGCAAAAGGAAAGTGCACACGTTCTTTCTCAAGCATGTTATTTCTCAATCACTTTCTCTCTCAAAGACAAGCTCCACAAAAACCAACAATTCTAATCTATGCTATGAAATGAAAAGTAATTTAATCTAGTAGTCTATGAGATTACTAATGTAATATTACTAGTGTGCCAATCAAATCCAAACATAATGAAATTAAATCAATATTAACTAAACAACATTAATGAAATAAACATAAAAACATATAATCAAGTTGTGGTTGATGGGGACCCTCCACTCCTCAACAAGCACATCGAACGGTTATCAAAGCACCAATATGTATTCCATAAAATCAAGTTGGAGAAAGTTACAAAGATATTACAATAATTAAAATCTCTTCCTCTCTATCCTCACTTTAAAAATTACATCTTGGATGGAACACCTTTAAATTAAGGATGCACTCCTATTTATACAAAAACTTAAGATAAATAATCAATAAATGTAGATCCACAAATCTCTCCTAGATCCACAATTATCTCTTGTGGTTACAACCAGTTGCCTAAAAATGTGAGACACAAATCCTCTCACGCATTTTTAGGAGACACGTATTAAAACGTCCATGATTTTTCTCCTTTTAATGTGTTTAGTCAATGATCCAAATATTCTACAAATATTCCACAAATCTTCATTAGTTGAAATTGAAATTCTAATTTGTGGTTGAGTGGCCAAATAAGACTCTTATTGAAACTTCAAATAGGCATACAACATCATAAAAAGCATCCCACTTCTAGATATATATGAAAAAATGCTAATTTCCTAATATTTAATCATAAATTCTCTTAAAATATTTAAAATAAATGAATTGGAAAATAATAATGATAAACCCATAGGATCATGAAAATGGTATTAATGTAGGGTTATGGAGCTGCTAATTATGGTAAAGAGCTACGAAATATGGTAAAAAGATAGAAATGAGGGTGAAAGAGGAGACATTTTAGAAGCCTAACAAGGACATACATGGTGAAAATCTGGATGGGGTATGTTCCTAGATAGGCAGTGTTGTCCAAAATTTATGCGTCCCAAAAATTTTCTATGATCTAATGGAGAGATAGAGCTTGTTAGTCAAGGCCTTTATATTAGTTTGATAATGTTGGTTATGGTGATGAAAAAACCATCATTGATGCTTATCAACCCAGATGCTTTCTTATATGAATATTTCAACTTGATATTTTCCTATTCAATTACTATGAATACCTCCGTAGTTAAGAGGGAGTGTTGAAAATTGTAACTAGTGTCGATCTTCATAATTTAATAAAATGAAATTTTTATCATTGATTATATTCATTATTATTATTACTTCTAGTCAAAACATGTTCTTCATTCTTATAGGGTCAATTGAGTCAAAAGAGAATTTATTTTGAGTCAAATAAAATGTACTTGAGTCAAGTCCCATTTGGAATTTTTGCAAGAAAAGAAAAATAATTTTCATTAGGGGAATTTTGAGGTCTAAAATGGGCCTCCTAACAAAAATGTACAAAAAAAATAAACTCTATAAGAACCAATAGGATTCAAGATGATTATGTAAACCATGGGGGATGATTCACAATTTTTGGTGTAAAAAGGTAAGAAGATTTAAAAATAATAAAATAATAAAACTATTTTTTCGACTCGTGTTTTAAAAATAATTCCTAATCCAGGAGCACCCATGTTGCATACGTTCGATGGACCCTGCTACATGAAAAATGAGAAATAGATGAAAAACCCTATTTGCAATCACATTTTTCATGTATTTCTCATTTCTCATGTAGCAGGGTCCATCGAACATATGAAACATGGGTACTCCTTGGATGAGGAATTATTTTTTTCATCCAACGAGTGTTTCCGCTTGAAATTTAAGTAAATCCATAGGGAGATAAGTTGAAAATATGAGTTGAAAAAATAGTTTTTCCTTTTTTCCCTCCAAAATTTGATGATGTAATCTAATCTTATTTTATAATTTCCATTATTATTTTATAATTTCCTTAGGAGGCCCATTTAGACCTCAAAAATCCCCTAATGTATATTGAGTCAAAGTGCACCAATTTTTTTAAGTCGTCCCTCCTTGGGAACAAGTCGACCTGGGCCTTAAAGAGCCACCCATTCGACCTCCCAGATAGACATATATAGAGGATAGTTTGATCACTTTACAGCACATTCATTCATCATCAACATGCATATCTCCTGCACCTAACTAATGGAGAATAGGTCAAAAAATAAGGGAAGAAAGAGATCACACTTGATGAAGGTGAATAAAGGTCGAAATTTTGATTTATTTGTGGACTCGAAATTTTAGGAGTGAGATTTGAGGAAGGCCCGAAATTTTAGGGGTTGAAATTTTAGGAAGATCAGTTTGAGCTATGTTGACTTTTGAATTTGGATGTGACTTGGAGAAGGGTTGGACTTGGAATTTTTGTGGAATTTTTGGCCTTGTATATCTCATTTTGATATGATTCTATAAGAAAAGGATTTTTTTGGGGGTTTCCCCTTGTGGGTTTTTTCCATGGCTTGGAGCCTAATTTCCAGTGTCTCTTTTCTATTGTGAAATATCTTCTCTATGTTTTTCTATTGTGTAATTACTTGATGAAATAAATATAAAAGTAAAAACTAATAACATAATACTTATAAATCACAAGTAATTACCATGATAAGAAATTCTATTACCTGACACAATTTCAACACTTAGGAATTGAGGAATAGAATGTGGAACTAAAAACCTTGAGATGCCTCACTGAAGGAATATGACCATACCACATTTCATAAGGATTATTATTTTTTAGATCATGAGATGGACATATATTTTTAATATGCAATGCAAATATAACTACATCAACCCAGAAAATCAGCTTAAATTTTTTGAAAAAAATCATTGAATGAACCATATTTAAGATTGTCTTATTCAGTCTTTCATCTACACTGTTATGTTGAGGATTATAAGGCACTATTGTTTGATGTTGAATCACATTCTAGCGGAGATAATTTTCAAATTCATCTGAAGTATATCCTTTTCCATTATCAATATGAATAAATCTAATATGAGATTGTGTATCATTTTCAATCCATGCTTGAAATTTTAAAAAGCTTCATATTTATTCTTAAATAGATATAACCAACACATTTCGGTGTAGTCATTAATAAAATTCATCATGAATTTATTTCCATTTGTAGAAGGAACATGCAAAGGGCCACAAAATTTATAATGAATTAGGTCAATTTTCTACGTACTCTAGAAAGAGAACCATGAAATGATTGTTTGTTATGTTTTCCTAATATACAAGCATCACATTGCTTCAGTTTCCTAAGAATGGTTGGAAAACAAGTAACACCATTTCTCTTCAATAAATCAATATTTTAATAGTTCATATGTCCAAATATAGCATTCCATAAGAGACTTGATGGAAATATACCTTCATTACACTGAGAACTGTATGCATAGTTATGTACACGAGTAGACATTCTTTGCAACCTTAAGAGACTTTCTTCTTCCATTCCCATCATGACAAGTGCATTTTCTGATGCTTTTCTCACTTCAAATTTTCCATCAAACAAGTGAATAGAGTGTCCTTATTGCCGCATTTGAACCAAGGAATAAAATTTTCACCGAAACTCTAGGAGGTAGAGCACATCATGCAAAAGAAAGTCAGGGAGTCGAGGTAGTTTGAGCCTGATGGTGAAGAGTCTGGCTGGCTTGAGTTTTGACTTTTCTGCAAAATAGGATGCTCCATCTACATTATCACTAAAATATCCAAAGAAATCCTTTAGAAATTTCATGTGAAAGGTTTCCTCAGTATCAAGAAAACATGCGTCTTTCCACAAAGAAAATGAAATATTAAACAACTCTTCAGTTACACCAATATTCCAATGTGCCACAATATAATGAGAAGATTCAGGTGCTTTACCTTTCCCCAAATCTATTTTTTTACCTTTCTCTTCATTTCTTTCTTTCTTGATTCTATCCCAAGAGAGATTTCGTTTATGTTGTGGCAAATACAATGAAGATCAAGTCTTCCTTCTTAATAATGTTTACCCCCTGCCTATGTTATTTTTCTTTCGACGTCAAGCTCTTTTGCCACCTCTTCCTCTAGAAGAATCATGTGCCTAATTCTTCTCTTTATGTGCAAGGCACACAGATTCTTCAGAAAATTGAGCCGTTATCTTCCTCTTTCCAAAATATTTCTCTCTTTTTGCAAACTTCTCTATAAGAGAGTCAAAATAAATATATCTAAGTTGGCCACTATCTTGAAATGATTCAAGATAGTGAGAATATGTGGGATATAGTGCCTTGACAAAACTTGTGAGAGGAACATCCATTTTAATAGTGGTGCCTTCTACATCATGCATAATAACTCCGATTTCAGAGGCTAGGGAAAGGGGGTCATCATCTTTCAATTCAAAATTGAAGAGTTTTATTATTAGCTAGATAACTTCAAGCTCTGAGTGTGAGTCATAGAAGTATTTCAACTTCTTTAAAGCATTAAATGCATTGGTAATAGGTGCAATGTGACGACTCGCCTCTTCATTTTCTGACGAAACAATCAAGGCATAGGCCTTGCTATTCTTGTTCTCCCATATGACGAGCTCTTTTTCTGAAGTGGGTTTTGAAGGTGGACTTTCATATTCTCTTTCATAAACACCTTTCCATTGTACATTTAAAATGATGGTATGCTTTATGTTTCTAGACCATTCTTGGTAGATCTCTCTGCTAGTGTATAACTACTCTAAATATTGAGATGAGTGAATGCATATCTGAAAAATTCTAAATTGGGCCTCGAATAATCAAATTACTACAATATAAACTTTGGTGAATAAGTTTAATATATCTCTACAAACAACAAAGACCCATCATACAAGTTTTTCTTCAATTTTCATTAAAAACCAATCAAAATAAATTAAGAAATTGATGATGGAATTTGGCTTCATGCTCTCTATCTTGAACAACTACCTTAATATAAAGCAAAACTTATATAACATAAATCCACACTCCGTATCTATAATCCAACTCATGTATATGAATGGTTCAATGCACATATGATTGGTTTAACAATATGAATGGAACAACCATCAAAGCAAACAAAAAATAACCTATACACCAATATGGCATACAAATAATGTTGAGCACAACATATAATCAACCAACACACATTTGCATGGAACCACGTGCCAACACCACAAGAAGTTGTTATCATATGCGTAGATAGCAGAGAATATAATGCACGTAGAATACTCCAAAATACATACAAGTGGAACCCTCAAAATATGTTACAGATTATTCAATGCGTAATATTAATGGATAATATTACTCTAAAGTATTCAATGAAGACAACAATGCAATGCAGAGAGAATAAAATTTTGGGTCGAATTTCAATGGACCGACCTTCAACCGCACAACGACGATGTACTAGAGTCTCTATTTTGCTTATAATCCATGGCATGCGCAACGTTTAAAGTCACCAAAAATGACCCATGAGTTACACATTTAGGACTGGTAACAACAATTAATGCTGTTGGTAAAGCGTTCAAGTACAATAATTGAGTGTACTCTGTTGAGATTTTACTCTCGGTGCTTTTTTCCCTTTTTTGAGGATTTGTCTATTTTACATTCTAGAACCGAACTAGAATTTCTCGTATATATACTTCTTCCGATGCTTAATTCATTCTCCTGAAATTTTAGTCGCGTAGAGTGAGTGAGCAGTCACACAGAGCCTGCATGGGCGTAGCCCAAAAAATTTTAGTATTAAAATAATTGGAACAACCACAATGCAGTCTAGTGCATACTTAGATGGGAAAATGGAAGATGAGTTATAGTGGAAAATGGATGCAAAATTTGGACTTGTGAACCTACCCTTGATACCATGTCAGGCCAGTGTTTTTGGTAACTCCAAGAATTGAATTTTCTATTGAAAGAAATATTAATATATACCTAGGAGAGACCCTTGGGATTTATATTCAAATGTATTTTCATCTTCTTATTTTATATTTAAATTTTAAAACATATTTTCCCAATTCTAAAGGATTAGGTGTCAACACTTTGTGCTCACCTTTTCCTAAGTTTGAGGCAATAATCCCCACCCAGATCCATTGGCTCTGTTTTTCACTCATTTCCTCAAACCCATGAATCTCGTTGATATGAAGTTTAGCAAGCTTGTGTCGACTTGGAACAACCTAAAAACCCTAGAAAATGTTGTCTCCAAGTTCCTTGACTGCATCCTCATCTTAGAGTCAATATACTCTTCTGATCTCCTTATATAATCTTGGATGGAGTCGAGAGGACTATCCCCTCATTTCCCTATTCTACCTCGTATAAAATCCCAATATAAGTTACCTCCAACATCTTTTAGGTTTAATTCTTCCTGGAATAAGGAGGAAGACTTTATTAAGGTGATTGCGTCCAATTGGGTTCATGTTGACCCTGACGACAGAATCTCATGCATGAAATAGTTCTCAAACTGTCTTAAAGATATTAAAAGTTAAGATAAAAAATTAGAGTTCATTTCATCGGAAAAAGCAAGAATCATCCCTCCTCGAAGTGGAAGAAAAAATTGACATGATTTTTGGTTCAAATACAACAGGGTTTTCTTTGAGGAAGATTGTGATACCTTGCATTCATTGGAATCCTCCAAGAGGGAACTCCTTGCGAGGGAAGAAGAGATCTTACATCAAAAAATTCGGGTGGTATGGAATGCTGAGGGAGATAACAATACAAAGCACTTTTCATGACTATATAAATTCCAAGAAAAGAACCAATTATGCATGGGAGATCAAAAACCAGTTTGGAAATATGGTTTCATCTTTTTCTAAAAATGTTGATGCGAGGGTCCAACACTTTAGTGGAAAAATTCAGGGATGTCTTATCTTACAAATTATAAAGGTTTTAAATTATTTTCCTCATGTATTCATAGAGGAGATAAATGAGGGTTTGGAAGTATATATCTTAGAGGGAGAATTGTTTTTGGCTTTAACAAGGATGCAAAACAGCAAAAGATTGGGATCTGATGGGTATACTAATGAATTCTATATCAGGTTTTCTGAATTGATTAAGATGAATTTTCTAAGTGTTGTAAGGGAGTCAATGATAAAATGTTATATGTCGGGTTCTCTAAAGTCAACTTTCATATGCCACATTCCTAAAAGGGACGATCGAACATCATATGATTATTTTAAACCGATATCTTGTTGTAATGTCACTCAACTTTCATATGTCTGATTCCTAAAAGGAATGATCCAACATCATATGATGATTTTAGATCAATATCTTGTTTAAATGTCATTTATAAGGCAGCCACAAAAACCATTGTCGGTAGGGTACAACCAATCCTTAGTTCCTTTATCTCTAGAGGAGGAAGTTAGATTTTTTCAGGATCATTAGATACATGAAGCGATTTCTATCGAATACCATAAAAACCAAGATAAAAATTAGAAACAAAACTGGTTGATCAAAAAACATTCTATATATATGTTTTCAAATTTTTATTGCTAATATTTTTAACAAACACTAAAAATATATTTTATAGGCAACATTGTTGCTTACTACCTTCCCCTTATGCAAAACGTAATTGATAGCAAAATTAAAGTAAAAAAAAAATTACATATAGCCAATTTGATATTAAAAATAGAGGTGCTTTATTTACGTAGTTATTTGTTGTTTGAATTGATAGCCATTTTAATGTATTAATAATATTTTTTAATGATTTCTTATTGATATTAAGTAAATTATATAATTAAGTATGCACATTTACATTTTTACTTCTACTTATTAAAATGTTGAAGAAAACATAAATAATGGTGAGCCATAACCACCCCTCCTAAGTGTATTTATTTAAATCTTGTTCCTATCCATTTTTTATGCAAATATTTTCTCAAATTATGGTAGTTAGTAATTGATGGTAAATATGTTATTTACATGAGTATGAGCTATTTTCAAAGATTTTATTTTTTTGTGGTTTCCTATGAAGCCTAACAATCAAAATTCTAAAATATGTAAAAATCATGGCATAAATATTGCAACTACATGCACAAATTATGGCAAAAAAATCTAAGGTAGTTATCCACATGGTATTGTGTTGTGAAAGGATTGCAATAACAATCATTATTATGACACTTGGTATATAGAAAAACAATTTAATTTTTTTTATGAAAAAATATTTTTTAATTTTCAAAATATTCATTTTAATATTTATTTTCTTCAAAATTTTATAAACTTCATAGAATCTATTTAAAAATTTCAAAACTAATTGAAAGTCAAATTTTTTTACCAAAATAAAAAACAAAAAAACTGTATCATAATTTTTCATATATATATATATATATAAGTGATGGTGGAAATACACCATAACTATGTGTATTCGATGCAATTTGGCTCAGGGCTTGTTCCAACTTTCACTGGAAAGTTACTGGAAATCCTAGGTTAATGATAAGCTTACTGCATGGCCATTAATATTTCCCATGCATAATAAGCAAGAGTATCCCTTCGAGGATTGAGGATTTACTAGTGCCATCCACCGATTCGGTCGAGCTTACAAGGTCACGACTGGTGGGCTACGCTGCTCATTACAATTATGGGAGATGGAATTTCCAACATAGTCAATCATGCAATCAACATGGCATTCATGCAAACTAGGCACAATTACATCATACTTTAGGTAACTTAATATTTAACAGTCATATATATGTCTGCTATAATTTTTGAGGTTAAAAATAAATCTCAAGTGCATTGTAACTTTTTTTCCTAGACATACAAAGTAGTATCTCACATTGAGATGTGCGTTCACGAGCACTTCTATCCTACCCCATTTCAAACCCTGACCTGCATCCTCCTTACCTCTTAGAGTTTCCTAAGCATTGTTCACAATTTATTTTCTCCAGCATCATGACCCCAAGAGGGGGTGGGGGTGGGGTTGGCTCCTTCATCCTTCCTCACCATTCTGACCAACCTACCATTTCTGACCCTCAAACTTCCTCGAACTTGCCTCTCTCTGCCAACGCTAACCCACAACGCTCCAAATTAACTGATGCAATTATGATAGATTCATGAGTTAGTCATGAGCCCGATCATTCCAAAACCCCAACTCTGGGAAATATAAGCACATGCCAAGTGAAATCCTTGGCGATCCCTCGCATCCATGTGCCCCTGGCTAGGGTTTATGACAATATCTATTTTATGAAAGAACACGCACTCATCTGCCAATTCATAGGCGTATGGCCCAATGAAAAATCCCTTCACCACTAGATAGCACAATGATGGAAGCCTAAGGTACACTATGATGTCAAACTTGGTTCCAATGGTTTATTCATTGTGATTTTTCCCATCAGGATGACCTTAAAGAAATCATGGAGGGAGGTCCCTACTTTTTCAACTCTGCTAAACTCTACATGCGATATTGGATTTCCATATTTGTCCCGGACAAAGAAGACTTCTCCTAGGCTCATGTATGGATCTGCATGTACTCTTTTCCATATGAATATTAGGATCCAAAAACCTTGCAAGACACTGGCAACAAGCTTGGCCAATTTTTCTGTCTCTTTGAGGATATGAAATAAGGCTTTTACACCTTCTACACCATAATCTACATTTACATGAACATCTTTGGATCCCTTTTAAAGGCCATAGCCCTGGAGTTAGAGGAAAAATATTGGTTCTAGACCCTATTTTGTGAACATGTCTAATTTCGATGCCAGAAATTACTCTAACATGGGAACCTATTTAGGGATTATCCTCTGAATGACCTAAAACTATATCCAAAGCACTCCAACGCAACGAAAACGAATGGATTCACAAAGATCCCTTCTGAGCGATTCCATAAAAAGAAATACAACACTCATGTAGCTCCTGGCCAACAATAGCTTTGAGGCACTAGGTGACCTTCCAAAGGAAACATCAGAACAACCACATGAACAATTGAAGGAGATTATGTGTGAGAAATCAGAGTAACACAAAATTGATGGAAAATGAAAGGAACTTGTTGACACCATCATATGAAACTAACATTACACTCCACAACAAGAGGAAGGTACCCTCATGCTTGAGGATGACGGTTTTACTAATCTTGGGGGTCTAGATCTAATGTCCGTAGAGAATTCTTGTCACAGAAAAATAATGAGCACCATCCCCCAAGCAGATAAACCTCCTAGTTGTTACCCTCCAAAAATACAAATCCAAAATGTAATTGGGGGTTCAAACCATTACCACAAAATATGGAAAGAAGAGCAACAAATATTTCAAGAAAAGAGGCCAGAACTAAAATTTACAAAGACTGGACATCCTAAGAAGGAAACTAGTTGACTCAGGGAAATACAAGAAGACCTTAGAGAGATACTATTCCGAACGATCTATTCCCCCATGAAGATCATCTCCTGGAACATATAGGGTCTGAATAACCCCTCAAAGAAACACATTCTACATAGAAATATTCAACAAGATCTCCTGAAAATCATGCTATTTCAAGAAAAAAATTGCTCTGACACGGACTTTGAATACATAATGGCTAAAATATGGAAAATAACAAGAAGCAAGGTCGTGGATGCAAAAGGAGCTTCTAAAGGCCCATAGATTGCTTTTGATCCCTCCAAAATTGTATGGAATTCCTCTATCCAAACCCTTATGTTTTCACATCATCCTTTCACCTTCTAGGCACATGTGTGCACAATTTTCTATCCAATTTTTATGGTCTGCAAGCTCCAACTAGGAAGTAGAACATGCTCAGGCATATTCACTCCCTAAGGGATCAACTAGAAATGCAAAAGTTAATAATGGGGGGTGACTTCAATAACATAACTTCCCTAAAGGAAAATAAAGGAGGAATGCACCAACTAGAGAAATAATATGAATATATAAATAGCTTCTCGAAGACACTAACATGGTTGAAATGTAAAATAATAATGAATGAATTGTTGATCAACAAACGAAATAGTTCACAAGGAAAAAACAATTGTTAAATAAAATACAACACACCTTGAACAAGATAGATACCAAATCCACTGAAATACTTCAATTGTCTTAGTACATATGAAAACAACATGCATCAGAAACATTCAAAGAACAGTCTTACAATATTCACAGTATATGCATGAAAGTGTGTTGGCTCAATCAGCTTCTGAATTAAGCAAAAGTTCAAAGATACATCAAGATAGTGAACACCACTAGCCCTAATAGTGGAACATTAGAGCATTCACTTGATCCTCTAAAACAACTATATTCCTCTCCAATGTATGGTAGGAGGAGCCAAGATGAAAATTCCTTTACATGAGAAATGAAGGTGTATATATAACAAATGGGGTGACCAGTCACCTCCCTTGTGACTCTTGGAATACCTTCATGACTGTTTGAATTCTCAATGACCTTTCAACTTCCTACATGATTTTTCGTATTACATGGATGAATCTTGGACTTCCACTTTACATTACATTTCTTCGATATTGAATTTACATAATCAACAAATGATGTGGAAAATAAATACTCATGGCAGGACATGACATGACATTGATGACATGGACTGTATGATGATGTGGCAGTGCCAAGCTATCCTTCTTGTTTCTTTTTCTTCAATAAAATATGTATACGATACTTCATCTACATGAAAGATATGATTTTTTCTTCATATCCAGCCTCCAAAGGGTTGTGAACTGGCATGGAGTCTTCATGTTGTCCTAACCTTTGATATTATATTGTACTCTGGTTTTCCTTCGTCTTCTCACTTGATGATAATATTATCTCTTTAGCTCCATAGGTGTCTTCTATCATGGTATCCTTCTCCATTTCATCCATCATCATCCTATCATGGTAAAATAGAGTACCTGCAACTAAAACCACTCGTGAAAATATAACATCACTCTGAAAAATCATAATCTAACATGCTTCATGAAATCACTTGTTAGGACTTGAACCGAGTGATTGATTGAGTGCTTGATTAAGGGATTGTGCAATTCTATAGCCCAAGGTCCAAGAATGAGGCTTGCGACTACACAATGCATAGTTCAAGATGGCCAGGGTGAAAGGATCGTGCTATTGACGGGTTTAAGAGCTCAAGCACTAGCACATTTGGCCCAATTTCCAACGGTGAAAATGTCGCTCTTGCGACACATATGCGTCCCAAGAGAGACACTTTGAGGTGGTGAAAAACTTCGGTTCTCCTAAAGTGATAATTCTGACACTTGACTTAATCGTTAGTAGAGCTACGCTAATTTCGACATTTTTTTGGTGGTGTCGCAATTCTGACGTTTCAAATTGGTCGTCGCTCTTCCGACATTATACTATGGCCGTCACAATTCCAACGTTATAATATGGGCATCGCAAGACCGACATTATTAACATTTCATCACAATAACGACGCGACAATATTTTTGTCACAAAACTAACATGACGAAAATTCATCGCAAGACCAACGGTAGTGAAATGTCATAATACCGGTGGAGGATTCATGTCGGAATACCTACGGTAGTGAAACATCTTAATACCGACGACAAAAAAAACACGTGTAAAAAAAATGCTCCCCTCAAAGACCTACACAGTACTGAACACAATCCCAAACCCTCCGGGCAAAAAAATTAACGAGACTAGAAACTAGAGAACAAAATTCCCTTGAATCTATGAAATATGTTTTTAAACAGGTTTAAAGAATATTTAATTTCAGAACCAGTTAAAGTCATTATGAATATATCCAAAAGATGGGACCAAAACCCAAATATATGTAATCAATTTTGTCCAAAGAAATACAGACAAAAATCAATTAGCCAATGCCACTACTTAAAATAAAACAAAATGATTTCAATCTCATTGTCCAAAATCAACCCCAAAGAAACGTGCTTAAAATAAATCCCAAAGCTTTGCTAGTTTTTACCAGGCATGCCAGGCAGATTTCTCTTCCGCTTCATCACTTCAAGTTGCTGCTACGCAAAAGAATTATTAAGCACCATGGAGGACTATTGAACCACTCTGCTGGTGGCAACAGTGGCAGAAGAAATGGTGGTGTCCTCGCCAGAAGCAACAGAAGTAACATTATATTGGATCATCGTCTCAGAATTCTCCAATTTCATGACCAGGTTCCAATTAGCCCTCGAACCGGAACCGCGACTTGCCACGACCTGCGGCAATTGTGCAGCAGCCGGTAATCCACCATTCAACATCATGAAAAAAAAATCCGAGTGCACGTTAAATACAAACTTCACATAGTATATTCCACTCCCTTCTCCCCCCATGGATCAAATCCAATAAACCACAAATTAATACACAGAAAACCCATACCCATATCAACATCTGGATCCCCACATCTCACGAACTTCCCTACACTCACTAGAATTTCAACAATCCCCTCATTCTTCAATCCCCACATAGGATTGATGACCCCAATAGTATCGTTGATCTAATAAAAACATAAAAACACACACACGCACACGTGAAAAACCCTTGTCAAAGATCCCTTGCTCCAACATTGTGGAGAGGTTTATATGCTAAGATAAATTGTCTGGAACATTTGGAAGGCAAAGCATCCCCAAATATTCAACTTCATAACCCCAGTGCTCTCCTTCATTTGGATTTTAAGGTTAGCATTCTAGTTTATGGCCCCTTTGTCTTTCATTTTTATCTTCTCGTAATTTTGAAATCTTTAATTGATACACTAGTTATTTACAAAGCAATTTTGGACAACCAATGTACAATTGTTGAGACAATGATTTGGCTTCAAACGGGGAATCATTTCTCTTTTCTTCTAGAGCCAGATTGTCGAGGGAAGCCAAATAGGTTTAAGAGAAAAAATATGGGTACTTAACATTTTTAGGGTTGGAATATGACTGTAGTTTGTATTTTACTCCAAGAATAGGCCATGGAAAATGAGGTAGCTTCAAATCCATTTTAGAATTCCCTTGTCACAAATATGGAGATGTACAGTTCCATTAAAGAAGATGATTGGTACGATCAGAACTCAAATTTACATGCACACTTCATTACATTTCTTGAAAAATATTAAAATAAAAATGAAGCTCATTCTCTTCGTTTGGAGGAAAATGAAAATCTAAAACAAATTGTGGAAAATAATTATAAATTAAGCAACATATGGATCTTAGTGGTTTCCCATTCTCTATAAACATTTGTCCCTCATGATGAACTCAAATTTTTTGTTTCACATGGAATTTAATAAGGGAGTCAGAGTCAAACCCAAGAGCGTTAATTAGCCCAAAACTCCACATATTGGATCATTATGACAAAAGTATCAATTTGTGTCAAACAATAGGGATGACAATAGTATACTAGAATCTCAAAATATGTCACATGGTAGTGGGATTTTTTGCATCCATGGAGTTTTAGGAATAGGAAAGACTAAAATGGCTATGGAATTTTCGTACAGAAACTCACAGCTAGTTACTTTCAATAGAATTATCTGAAAACCACACTCTAAATAGTTGGTTGAAACTTGAGATGGAATTGAGACATGGGAGGTGGCACAAGGGAATAAGATGGTGGTGTGACAAGTACATTCACACTATCAATCACAAGGGCTATAGTCTCATCATAAACAACACTAATCCAACAAATATTTTGCAAAAGTAATCTTGTTCACACAAATTACTTCTAGAGAGACGTGCCTTTAATAAATACTACAACAAATTACAAAATTTAGAATTAGGGTTTGTTACAACACACTTATAGAGGTATAACTAAATATTTTAGGAGATCCCAAAGAATATTTGGAGGTCCTTTGTATCAATGGACTTAAAAAGCATATTAAAAACAACTATGCAAGTGAAATACATTGAGTTATCCCTGCATTCTTAACAAAATTTGAATACTTGTTCACCCTTCACTCCAGCAGTCCTATTTTGGCTTCAGTTCCATCTTCAATAGCTAGGATGAATGCATCACCTGGAGAAACCATCTTTGGAATACACCTCATCACTTCCATTCTTAGATTCAGATAATTTTTTGATCCTTCAAGAGCCAACTCTCTACAGGAAGGAGAGGAGGGGTGATGCCAAAAAAAGGGGCACTTATTGTTTTCTAGTACTTTTTCTTGAGCCTCTTGCTTTCTCACCATCGCTTGATGGTAAATATGCCTATTTCTGGCCTCACAACCATCATATTATTCATCAAATGAGGCATTCGAAACACATGGATTATTCTTATCAAACTTCGGAGCTTCACATGCCTCCTTTTTCATCCATAACTTCAGGTGATTAATCATTATGTTCATAAAAACAATGGGAAAGGGCAATACATCTTTATTGTTATTATCTCACAAATTAGCATTACATACCAAATTTTCAACAACACTTCAAATGTTTACAAAACCTAAAATATGTTCATTACAATCAACAACTTCAAAGTACTCTTCTTCAAAAGTATGTGCTAGCTATTGAAAAATGTAGCATCATTCTTGCATTTGAGGAGCTGGACATCCCTATACTGGGATGAGTGGATGAGTATTTTTATATGACAACATTGGGATTTACTTACAAGGGAAGGTATATTGTTTTTGCTCTATTTTAAGGGGCACATCATCACCAAAATATTCTTGTTCACCTAAGTTATGATCGCTTTCAAGAATTTTAATTCTCTGATTGAAGAGAACTTGGTCCATCATATTATCGAACCCATTGCCAACTCATCAAGTACTTTAGACATGGGATTCACATTGTATGCCATATTGAAAAGGTCAAATCCCTCTTTGTTGTGTCCCTAATGAGATCTCCTTTCTTTGAAAGTTGTTTCCTGCTCTCACCATGAATACATGTGACAAGTCATTGTTTTCAAGAGGAAAATGGTTTTCTCCCTTAGTGGAGTCAATCGACAAGCAACAAGGTCTTCAACCATATCATCCTCATTACAGTGTTGTAGATGAAATACTAATTCTACGGATTAAACTTGTTAAAACAACAGCACTAATATTTTTTTGTCTCCCAAAATTAAATTCCCCAAAACCATTTGGAACAAGATTGGAGAAACTCAGAAACATTTCTATTGCTTCCTCAACAACATCTCTCAGTTTAGAGTGGGTTCTCTTCAAGCTCAAGGGAGGTATGTCAACTTGGTGTTTATAATATCAATTAAGTACAAAGTTGCAACATAATTTACCATAGAACAATAAATAATTTAAAATAGATATATCAATTAATATTCATGTTAGATTCACTATGAATGATTCCATTGTAACTATGTTATGGGGCCTCAAGTTTGTGAACACAGATATGGAAATGAATGATTAATAACATTAACATGGATCTTTGAATTAGTGAATGAATCCTGCTGAGAAATCGACCAAATTGTGAATCAACATTGCATGAAATCATTCTAGTAATGAATGATGCCACATATTACAAATGTTCAATGTAGCATGTAAGGAGATTAACCAAATGAATATCCTTTATTGATCAAAGTGTTTTAAAAAACATTCACATAATTAAATTTTATCAAATTTTGAAATTCACAAAACTTACTTTCCATCTTAATTACATGAAATTGTTACAATAGAGACACTCTTAAAACGCCTCCATTTTTACATAAAATAATTGGAACCTGGTCACTCTACGAATTTTAATTTGAGTTTTCCAACACATATTTTGTCCATTCCTTTTCTATGCAAGCAATTCCCAAATTTGAAGTAGGTTGTCATAAGTCAAGGTTTTCGGCCTTATTAAATTCAACAAATAGCAATTGTTTTGGAAAGTGTCCTCAATTTTCTTCCTACAGATACAACTTCACAACTTCCTAGTAATGCTTGTTTGCTCAGTGATGTCTTGGAAATTGTTGGTTTTTATTTATCTAGGCCAAATTGTACTTTGCAGATATCCATGAACTTTGCAAATATCACAAGTTTTCTTTTGGAGGATATACCCCATAATTTCAAGCCTTCAAATACAAAACAACTTGATAATGATATGTAAGAGGATGAGGGTCGGATAACATTGAGCAAGGATTTAGAGAAGTGAATCCTTAGTGTAGTTAAAATTTAGATTTCCTGAAACAGGTTCGGAGATTTCTATACGGAGACATGGAAGATTTTGGTGAAATCGCTGATTCTAATGAGGAGCCATATAGTAGGGAAGCAACAACTATTTGTAAACACCCATCCCAGATTTACCCAAATCCACAAGCTCACTAGGGTAAACATGAGATGAGAGTTACTATGCGAGACCCAATTTACCGAGATGCACTTATGGAAAATTGAGTCCACGTTTCCAGAACTAACTGCAATCACCCTATCACACATGATCAACACATGATCACACCGGATACTTATAACAAATTGTATTTATTGTGGTCTATAATTAGCTTATAGTAATTTTGTGGCAATTTATTGTCCAAATATATATTCTTTCATTAGGTAAAAAATTTCGGATACATAATGTGCATAATAGTTAGAGAAAACCCACTAATTGCAATGCTAAGCAACTAATATATCTCAAGCATTAGAAAAGATTCCAACACTTAAAGGACTGTAATCTAGTAAGAGGAAAAGCATTGAGTAGATTTCAAGGCTCATAAACATGTTGCAAATATGGACTCTACAAAAGGAAATGAGAAGAATTACTGGAAAATTACCTAAAGGTTTTTGAATACCATATAAGACAAATAATATGTAAATCAAATACAAATAAATGTGATGCAACCACGGACATGATAGAGGTATCTCCTTTAAAAGGGAGAGGTCCAAGAGAATTATTGATCCCCTTAGTAGAATGAGAAGCTTGCCAATACCATTATACCTCGCTATTATTCAGAGCTATTTCCAAAGCTAACTCTACTTCCACGCCATCATTAGCCTACCTACCTTGACTAATTCTACTAAATGAAGGAATCAAGTAGTTCTCATCCAATCAGTGACCTAACCCAATAAATTTGGTTGTCACCTCTACCTATTAACTATGGGGTATGGGTCCATTGCGCTCATTTCTAATCAAATCTATGAAGGCCACAGATGTGAGGCTTAACATGCCTTAAATCTCTAAAGGAATGCTCCAACCAGATGGTTTCTAGAGATATTGATAATCCTCATCTTCTTTATCTATTGGGATATGGGTCCACTATGCTCACTCCTAATCAAATCTATGAAAGCCAAGAGCTTACAGTAACTTATATCTCGAGGTATCACTCTAGAGAATTTGTTATTGTTGAAATCCATCTTGGACAATAGCTTCAAACAACCAATATGTTGATGAACATTTTCAGTGAACTCATTTCCACTAAGAAGAAGGATTTGTAAGCTAGAGAAGTTTCCTATTGATTCCGGTGGTGGACTAGGCCCTATGGAGTCCTCAATTATGCCCCACTTATTAACAACAAGTCTCACTGAACCCCTAAACATAAAAATATTTGCATTAACCATATCAATATTTGCATTAAAAAATATAACTGTGGTTTCTTGCTTCATGATATCAACTACAAGACCATACAATAAGCAAGCCTAAATAACTCAGTATATCAAATGTTGAAGTGAGGTTCCAAAAATTTGTCGCAATAATTAGTGTGCATTTGTAATTTTTTCATCCTCACATGAATATCTAATCACAGAAAGAGAATGAAAGATAGAGACACACGTACATAGAAATATGGATAAAGAAGAAAAGCACACCAGTTTCTTCCAATAGCTTCTTTCGGAGAGTAGCCATTTATTTTGAAAAATCCAAGACTAGCATATACAATAGGATAATCTGGTTTGGTTGCATATGATACAACAAATGTGTGTTGTAACTTGGAAAATTTTTCCTTTAAGTCTTTTGAAACTCGTTGAACAAATGTTTCACTCCCATGATCAGATCCATTAGATGTCCTATTTGAGCCATGAATATCACGTATCCTTTTGTTGTACGAAACCGTGGATGCGGTCTCACTGGCTTTCATATCACCTATGTGGAGAACTCTAGTTCATAAATTGTGATTCATAACCAAAGGTACACAATACTAAAGTGCTATTGTGATGTCAAAAGCTTCATTATTTTCAAGAACGAGGGTTGTCACTTTTTAGAAGATCCCATTGACATAAGTTCCGGCGATGCAGATAGTATCTTTAGAATTACCAGTAAAACCAAGTGGAATATAAATGTATACAAGTCTAATAAATCTATAAAAAAGGCATAGATCATGAAATGTAATGCTAGCATCTATTACTATTTACCATGGGATAAACTAGTTGCAGGGTATGTTCATGGATGTACCATGTAACATGAGGTTGTTGAGGTGGGAAGAATGAAATGGGTTTCCAATGATACAATGAGAAATAAAAGTATCAGATCATGTGAAGCAAGTGGGTGTGCCCTTCGTCTGATGTAAATGCAGGTGCGCCCTTCATCTGCCATTACAAGGATGGACTCCATATCACACAATGAATTTTAGGCCCTTGGCAGAAAATGCTTTAGCCAAAGGTGCATCTCCACCTAATGATTTGTATGGCACCATGCATGTTATCACTAAGTAAACACCAATATTCAAAGCTGCACAATCAACTAGGCTGACCAGTATGCCTATTGGCAAGTCCCTCTTCAGTTTTTTTCAATATTCAGCGGAATTAGCAACTGCATCAAATTCAACTTTGTCCCAAACTCTTGAGCGAAATTAGCATTGAACCCTTCTTCAGCGGAATTAGCACTGAATCCTTCTTCAGCGGAATTAGCACTCTTCAATAAAATTATCACCGAACTCTATCCCAAACCTGGCAAGGATAATAGCGACGGGAAAATAAATTTGAACAGGTCAATTTAGATTTTAGAGTAGCCGCCAAATTAGATTTTAATAGGTAGTCAAATAAATTCATAAGTTCGCTTAGGTTTTAATTAAGTTTTATTTTTATGTGAGTAAAAGGAGAGGTCATTTGACATAGTGGTTATATTTAATGATGTTGAAGTCCGAGAAAAAGTAATAATGTTAGTCTAATTAGGGTATTAATAAAATTTATATTATACCTCTCTAATATAAGTAAGAATGTTCATATAAAGAGGGAAAATGGACATAGGAAATATCTATCAACCCTTAAGGAGGTGAAAAATATCTTTAAATCTATGAATAATGTTATCAATAAACTTAAGTAGCTATAGTTAGCCCCTTATTTTTTATGAAGTTCACTTAGAGCTTAGAAATACCCTATTAGAAGCTAGTCATGGCTTAGAAGGCCTTCACATGTGTTGTTAAGAGAGACATGGGATAAATTCTGACTAAATGAAATAAGGGCCGATACAATAAAATCAATGTATAGCACCTACTCAAATCACCAAGAATATATCCAAATCATCAATATGACACACTTCTTTGAGAAAAATTATGAAACACCATGGAACAACTCAAAATAAAACTTATAGCCAAAAAATCAAGAGTTAGAAGAGAGTGTTTAAGTGAACACAATAAAAATAGTACACATTGGACATAATATCATATACACCTGGATCATACATATTCAACTAAATGTGGTCGCTAAATGAACTTCTTCCTACACATAGTGTCCTATAAGGCTAAGGCAAGGGGTCATAAAACCAATGATACATTCATGGATTACATATAGATCCGTATACCTTATATGGAAAATGATCAATGTGACAAGAATCATAGGGGTTGAGATGACAATAAAATTTTAAAATATCCTCTGAAAGGCCATATAGAAAATGGGGTAACAGATCTTATGAAATCCAACTTGTGATATATATATATATATATGGTGGGAAATCCTCAAAGTATCTTTGAAGAAATATGTCTCATTGAGGTCGAGGTCAAGAAGAGGTACGATGCCTCACTAATTTGGTAGTTGAAGAATTTTGAATCTTGGTTTGTCAATTTGGCCCTAAGTAGGCAAGGCAATATGAAAGGAGGTGACCCCCTTGGAAGAGTTCTAAAGGGGAAGGGCAAATAAGGCCTTATATAAAGATCTAAATCCAAGTACCTCCCTCATAAAAAGTTTTAGACATGTATTTAAAGAATGTAGATAAAAACCCATCCAAATGTTGATAAAGATAATAGAACATCCCTTGAATCTCATAATAAATGGGGGAATCGACAAATGAGGTGATCCTTTAATTATATCTCATATATATGGAAATGCTAGCATATGTTATTTAAGAAGAGGAAGGTCATTATGACTATTTTCAACTCGACGTAAATGTAAACCCACTTTGAACGCACCAAGGGGGGTTTGAAGGGAATCATTTGATGCTCTTGTGCATAATAATGGCAATACCCACAAACACATACCCTCATAACCAATACCTAGTTCACTAAAAATTAAATTTTTCCAATATGCTCAATTAGAGGTGAAGATTCTCCTAGGAGGTCAATGTGTTGTTTTGGGGTGTTATTTTCAGCCTTGGATACTTAGTGGTTAAGGGCTTCAAGGGTGCAGGGTTAAGGTCCAAGGGCTTTAGGGTCAGAGGATTTAGCGGTTAAGGACTTAAGATTTAGGGGATTTAGGTGTTTAAGGGGTTAGAAGTTAAGGTGTTTAAGGGTGAAGGATTAGGTGTTCACATGCCTGTCACCAATAACGCGCTTATTGTTCGAAAAAGATGATGATGTAATCTTGGGCTACATGAATGAATATGGAAAAAAAATTGAGCTAGTGTGGTATGTTCCAATTATTCTAATGGTCCTTGTAAATGGAAGTGAAGGAATTGGAACTGGTTGGAGTTCCTTTGTACCTAACTACAACCTAAGGGAATGCGATAAGATAGATACGATACAATGGTGATTATATCACCATAACTAGAACAAGTAAGCAGCTGGAACCTGTGACTCCAACTACATAGTGCTAATACAGAGTGTAAAGAGTTCTAATACTACATATTCAACAAGCAATGGAAGCTCAACTTATTAGGGAAAATACTAACAGCACATTAGTAACTAGTATCACTATTACTGCTTGTATGTATAATAAGCTTCTATCATATCCATAGGAGTTACCAACCCAGCTTAACTAGTACAATAGGGATATGCTTATATTAACAATACATAGCAAGTACTCGAAGATATCATGTTCAAAACTTATAACAGGTTAATAAATCAGGTTATTCTCATAATTATGGTTACTAATCTAATATCAATAATAATCAAGGCTTGATAATCAAATCATGTTACATAGTTATCACATTGGTTATGTCATTACCTATCACCATTTCATGAGTACTAGTAAGCAGAACCTGATTACAATAAGTCAAGCCTAATGTTGAATATGAACTGATCATCACATCTTCATCATATCAAAAATTAGGGAGATACAGTATCCATGTACAGAAAATATACATATATTAAGAACCATGTATTCATTAGAGTGATTCCAGGTGATCAAGTAACATAGTATTCCCATGATATACGTAAAGCTTACATATGATATTGCTCGTATTTCACCTATTGCTTAAGCTTAGAGCTTGAATACCATCTATATTATGGATAATGCTTGGATACGTATAAAAATTACAGTAAGCTTAACTGTAGTTATAAAAGGGTGTATATTACTAATATAACCATAACTTGCTTAGTAATCCCTGAAGGAGAGTAATACTCATAGCTTAAAGTGATACACATAGTACATGTATTAGTTGCACCTAGTCTGTTCTATCAAATTGATGCACATGTTATATATAAATAGTAATGGTTATAGCATTATGTAACATGAACATGATGAAACCTGATTCCATATATAGTATGGCTTAGTTTAGATAGAGCATGTAGAATGATGACCAAGTTGTTGTATGTATTAGGATTAGTTATGCTTACTCAATTACACATAACACATGAAATATCACTAGTACCAACTAAGTGTGTTAGCTCTTTTATTACCCTGGGATATAAACTATGTTCTAATTCCATTTCTTTTATCATTACTACTAGGATATGAATCGCATAAGAGTCTGATTTCAATTACTAATATTAGACTGATCTATGTAATATCTTGAATATGGTTAAGATATAGCTTAGATAGTGTTTAATAGGGAAACATAGACAAATTTCCACACACACGACCCGACTCAACCCGAATGCGTTTCCTTGGGTGCCCTCACATGGCACATCCCGACCCGCCCGATAGTTTGCAAATTGCAAAATTCATGTAGTTGAGGACAACTTATGTCAGTTTCAAATATACTTGGAGCAAACTAAAGAAATTTGAATGCTTTTTTGAGCATGTTGTGGATAAAACCTTTGAGAAATATTATAGACCTGTATGTGATTGTTATCCTTACATTTGCTATGAGAATGGACTAGTGTTAAAGGATGATGATAGGTAAAGAGACATCCTCATATCCTCCTTTTTCTTTTGAGGGGACATGAATTACATTGGGTGATGCATGGAGATGAATCTTACTTTATTCCTATGAACTTAGATGAATTTGTGGAAATTAAAAGACCATATTGTTTCCCTTATAAAGAAAATGTGTGGTGGATAATTGGGGGAAATGTGATTGTCCATAAAATGTAGATTGGATTTGGGGACCTTGTGGCTTTTTTCCTTCGACCCAAGTAGTGCTTGGAGGTTTAATTTGAGGGGTTAGTGGACAAAAACCTAATATGACCAAGAATATTAGTGTTGGAGCACCTATGCTTTGGGAAAAAGGCTTAGGGGTTCTAGGAGTTAAGGGTTTTAGGGGTTTAATTGTCAAGGGTAAAGGGTTAGGGCATAGGTGATTTAAGGGTTAAGGGGTTGAGGTGTAGGGGGTGAACAGGTTAGAGGCTAATGACAGTGGTTAAGGGATTTAAGGGTTAAGGGTTAAACACCATGGGCTTAGGGGTTAGGGGATTTAGGCAATTAATTGCTTAAGGGTAATGCGACATAGGCGTCAAAAGGTTAAGGGGTTAGCGGTTAGGGCTAAAGGGTTAAGGGAAAGTTTTAAGATGATAAGGGGTTAGGGCTTAGGGTCTTCAAGGATTATAAGTTAAGGGTTAGTGTCTTAGGGTTTAATGGATCAAGGGGTTAATGGGTTGTACGTTATGACTGTAGGGGCTAAGGAATTATGGCTCTGGGGTTAAGGGGATAGGGAATTTATTGATTATGGTTTAATGGATTATGGGTTATGATAATGGGGCCCCTAATCACCTTATCACAACTATTGGTAGGTTCTCCTATCAATTTATCTCTATTCCTTCCCTCTAGGCCTCCCTCCATTGATACAGCCTCCCTCACATGACACGACTCGAATGCGTCTCCTGTGGCGCGCTCACACGGCACAACCCAACCCTCCTAAATGAAGGCACGAGAAAGAAAACGTAAAACGGATCGCACAAATGTGCACAAGGCACACAGGCGGTCACAACTTAGCATTTTTTATACGAACACCCTCACATGACCCGACCCGACCAAACCTACCCGAACGCATTTCCTTGGGCACCCTCACATGACCCGACCTCACACAACCCAGCCTGACTCAACCCGACCTCACATGACTCGACCTCACACGACCTGACCTGACCCGATCCGACCTGACCTGACTTGACCCAACCTGACCCTCACACGATTTCATCATTATTCCGACTTTTCCAACCACCTGACACGTTCGTTGCGAGTCTGATAAGTACTGAAAAATCAAACATGTTGTCACATTATAAATATATTATAAAATAAGTACTAAATAAAATAGGTGAATTAATTGGTTACCTTTCTATCTTTCTATATATATATATATATATATATATATATATATATATATATTTATTTATTTATTTATTTATTTATTTATTTATTTATTTATTTTAAATTTAAAAAAAAAAAATTTAACAGTGGTTTAATTAATAAAAAAAAATTCCTAAGCCATAATTAAAAATCTAATCTAAACGGAAAATGGGTCGCACGAGGTCGTGAGCACGACCTAACCCACCTGAACGAAGGGTGCACGAGAAAGCAAACAGAAAACGGATCGCGCAAATGTGCACAAGGAACATGGGTGCCCTCACATGACCTGACATGACCTGACTAGGACACATTCCTTGGGCGCCCTCACACGATCCGTCCTAACCTGATTATCCTGAACACGTTTCCTTGGGTGCCCTCATAGTACAGCACAACCCGATCTGACTCGAACATGTTTCCTTAAGTGCCATCACACGACCCAACCTGACCTGACCTGCCTGAAATTCGAAGGCATGAGGGAGAAAACAAAAAACGGGTCACACAAACGTGCAGTACAAGGCACACGAGCGGTCATAACTTAGCATTTTTTATACAGCTACCCTCACATGACACGACCCGACATGACCCACCCTAACCTGCCCAAACATGTTTCCTTAGGCACCCTCACATGGCATGACCTGACCTGACCCTCCTGAACGTGTTCCTTAGGTTTCCTCACACGAGCAGACCCGACCCGCACAAACACGTTTCCTTGGGTGCCCTCACACGACCCGACCCGACTCGACCCGCCCGAATGCGTTTTACTGAGCGCCCTCACACGACACGACCCGACCCAACCTGCCCGAACGTGTTTCCTTGGGCAGCCTCACATGACATGATCGGACCCGACTCGACATGACACAGGCGGTCACAACTTAGCATTTTTTATACAACCACCCTCACACGACCTAACTTGACCTGACCTGACCCAACCAAACCCGACCCACTCGAACATCGAAGGTAGTTGGGAGCAAACATAAAATGGGTCGCACGAATGTGGAGTACAAGGCACACGGGCGGTCAGTACAACTTATCATTTTTTATACGGCCAACCTCACATGACTCGACCAGACCTGTCTCGACAAGCCCGAGTGTGTTTCCTTGGGCGCTCTCACACAATCTAACCCAACCTAACCTGCCCGAACACGTTTCCCACGACTTCCTCACTCGACCCGATTGGACCAGGCCCAACCCGCCCAAACGCGTTTCCTTGGGTGCACTCACATGACTTGACACGACTCAACCCAGCTGGACACGTTACCTGGGTAGCCTTCCATGACCCGACCTGACCTGACCCGCCCGAACATGTTTCCTTTAGCGCCGTCATAGTACAGCATGACCCAACCCGACCCGACCCAAACGCGTTTCCTTAGGCACCGTCACATGACCCAACCTGACCTGACCCGCCCGAACATCGAAGGCATGAGGGAGAAAATGACAAACGAGTCGCACGAACGTACAAAAGGCACATGGGTGGTCACAACTTAGCATTTTTTATACATCCTCCGTCACATGATCCGACCCGAATGCATTTCCTTTGGTGCCCTCACACGGCACAACCTGACCCACCCAAACGAAGGGCGCACGAGGGAGAAAACAGAAAACAAATCGCACAAACGTGAAAAAGCAACACGAGTGGTGACAACTTAGCATTTTTTATACAACCACCCTCACATGACCCAACCCGACCTGACCCGCCTAAATGCGTTTCCTTGGGTGCCCTCACAATACAACACGACCCAACCTGACCTGACTCAAATGCGTTTCCTTGGGCACCATCGCACGACTCGACTCAACCCACCTGAACGCATTTCCCTGGGCGCCCTCACACGGCCTGACACGACTCGACCCAGTCGGACACATTCCTTGGGTGCCCTCACATGACCCGACTTGACCCGACCCACCCGAACGCATTTCTTTGGGCGCCCTCACAGTATGGCACAACCTGAACCGACCCAAACTGAAAGTGTTTCCTTGGGCGCCATCACACGACCCGACCCAACCGGACCCGCCTGAACTTTGAAGGCACGAGGGAGAAAATGATAAACACATCATACGAACACACACAAGGCACACGACCAGTCACAAATTAGCATTTTTGATTTGACCTCCCTCAAATGATCTGACAAAAACGCGTTTCCTGTGGCGCCCTCACACAGCAAGACCCGTCCTGCCTGAACAAAGGGCACACGAGGGAGCGATCGGAAAACAAATCCCACAAACGTGCACAAACAACATGGGTGGTCACAACTTAGAATTGTTGTTACGACCACCCTCACACAACCCAACCTGACCCAACCAGCTCGAACATGTTTACTTGGGCAGCCTCACATGGCACGACCTGACTGGATTTGACTTGACCCGACCCGCTCGAACGTGTTTCCTTAGGCACCCTCACAATACAACACGACCTGACCTAACCTGACCTAAATGCATTTCCTTAGGCGCCATCACACGACTCGACCCGACCTGTACGAACGTATTTCCTTGGGTGGCCTCATAGGGCATGACCCGACCAGACCCAACCTGACCCGCCCGAATGTGTTTCCTTGGGTGCACTCACACAACCCGATCACATGACTCGACACATTGTTCCTAAACTCTAAACCCAATCACATGACTTGACATATTTTTCCTAAACCCTAAAACCTAGTGTTGTTCCTAAACCTGAAACCCTAACCCCTGTAACGTCGCAATTCCGACGCTTTCCTTAGTGTCGCAATTTTGACACTTGTCTCCTAAACGTCGCAATTCTAACACTTGGCTCTGAAACATTGCAATTCTGATGCATACTCCTGAAACATCTCAATTCTGACACTTTTCCTTAGCATCGCAATTCTGAAACTTGGCTCCTAGACGTCGCAATTCTGACACTTAGCTCCAAAACGATGCAATTCTAATGCTTTATCCTGAAACGTCAGTATTCTGACGATTTTTTTAATGTCGTTGTTCTGACAATACTCCCTAAACGTTGCTAGAGTGACGCTTGTTGGCGGGATTAAAAAAATTGAGAAAATTTGGGGAACTTTCAGACAATACGTCAAAAGTGTCGGAAAATTGAACTTATGTACTAGTGAAGGTTGGGACTTGAGGTTTCCCAATGCATAGTAATAATAGGGCATACTAGGTGAATAAGCAATTTAGGGGCTCAAGAGATCAAGGTTGAGGCTTGAGGCTTGGAGTTTCCCAATGCGAGGTTTTAGCAAGAGAACAAGTTGGGAGATTAGGAAATTGAGGGGTTCAAGGGCTCAAGCTTGGGGTTTGAGCACCGATATTTCACACTATGTAGTTGTGGAAGGATAGGAGGCAAGGTGATTGTGCAATTGTGAAGCTCAAGTTTAAGGGTGCATGCCTAAGACTGTGCAATGCATAGTTCATATTGGGCAGGGGATAAATACTGCACCATTTTGGAGCTCAGGGGTTAGGCTTCAGCACTAAGATTGTGCAGTGTGCAGTTATGGGAGGCAGATATTGTGCATTTTCCAGTGTCAAGAAGAAATATTTTTGCTTGAGGGCTGAAGCTACGTAATGCACAGTTCGGGGTGGCTGAATGAGGCTGAGTGGCCTGGCTGGGGAGTTTTCCAAGTTTTGACTAAGTGTTGGATCAGTGAGATGAATTTGAAGAAAATAAAGACTTGAACATGATCACACACTTCATTTGAATACATGATAGGGAACACTTAGAACACATGGACAACATACTTTCCTCAATGTGCTCAATGTGACACCATTGCAACAACTTACTCCAAGTGTGACACTAAAGATACACTATGCAACAACACTTGTTCGACAGTGCTCGGAAGTTTGGAAATGAGTGGGATGTATGTTTACATGATGATAACAATTCATTATCACAAATATTATCCATTGAAACAAACCAAAACACCACTTTACATGATAAGCAGCACTTTCCATGCCAAAAGACAACATTTTCTATATGAGAAGAAGAGTATGAACAACACTTGTGATATGCAAACAAAATTGAGATCGAAACATGCAAGAGAGAAGATAACAAGAAAACAAAACTAATTAAAGTGAAAACAATCAAAAGAGATAGTTGAAATCATGAAAATTCCACCCGCGAGAACGAAGGTATGCAAAAGCGACAATTTCAAAAAATCACTAAAATATAAGTACAAACACAACTAGAAGTGAGAGAATATCAATGAAAATGTGCACTGATTTTTGACATCGATTGAACATTTCAAAGGAAATATCTTGATGGAATATGCTAGGCCTGATCAAGGTTGCATGAAGGAATGCACTCATGAATTGATTACGGACTGAGCATGTCTGAGCAGGTGACTTCAACACTTACAATCCAAGAAGGTAGCTCGAAGACTTAACTGATAATCAACTGACCAAGAAGTGACTATGGAATGAGTGATTGCAAGATCCACAGTAGGCTCTGAAATTCAAGTATACGAAAGATTTTGGATGGTGCTTGTCGCAGTGACAACACCTGGCGACACATTGGTAGAAATATTGCTTCTCTCCATTGGTCAAGTATTTCATGTATGGTCTAGTTCCTTAGGGAGTATTGATTGATTGTGCAGATCACTCTGGTTTCCCCACTTATCCCATGCATAAACATAATCCCCTTTATCCTTCCCTGGTTGAACACAATCATCAAGCTAGCCCTCTCACAATGTTTCAAAACATGAGAATGGTAATGTAGTTCGTGAGATTTATATTTTCAAAGTATCATTTTTCATGTTCGGTGTTACTCTACTACCAATAGGCTTGGAAAGTGCCCCAACAAAGTCACTTTAGGGACACAAAAATTGCTCTGCTTCCAACGATCCTGGACAGCACCCCAACAAATTTTCTTGCTTCACATCCATGCACAGGAAGCCTTTCTCTTTTTTCACCCCTTATTTATTTATTTTAAGGAACTGTGCATTGACACTTATTTATTTCATGGGAGGAATAGGGATCCTGACTTATTGAGATCATGATAGGATGTCCCTTTAGAGAAGCATGTATAAGACCTTTTATATTGAGTTTATCATTAAGGTTTTCCCCTTGTCCTTCTATGTTGATTGGATTAGCGTGGAAAACACTGAAACATAAAGATCCGAGTGAAGGAATAAGGTTCCCAAAATAAACACGGATATCCCGATTTGACAGAAATATTTCCTTACGCAAGGATGGTATTTTCTGTCAGAACATCGTCGACTAAAAGGTGTAACCAAGATAGTGATGAAGGACTAAAGGTTAGCCAAATTTTGCAGTGTAACAAAGCCCTTTTTTATTTTTCCACATTGTATTTCAAGCCCAAATGGGACACCCTTCATGCAAAGTCTCATTAATAGAATAGAAAAGAAAATAAATGACACAACAAGAAAGGAAAACCAAATAAAAAGAAAAAGGAGGCTAAACCAAAAAATGATCCAAGATAAAATGAAGAAAACAAAAGAAAGACTAAGGAGAACAAGTGCAGGATGATTGCAAGAGAGGGGAAACTAGAATTCAGCTAGTCCTACTCCTAACCTAAACAACTAGAAGGTCATGGTCAACTGTAATGAAATTTCTAGTGAAGCCACCTAGTTTTTCCTGACTTGCATACACACAAATAAGATCGATTAAAACTGATATAAAACAATCTGCAACAAAAAAGATAAGAGCTTGAATGATTTCACAACAAATTGAAGCTTTTGCATGTCAGCAGAAATATGTGTCATAGTCACTACTTCTTCCCAACTTGAAACTATAAGCATACAAACCTCAAAATATTCTCTTGAATTCACCTTCATATGTTCCATCCTTATTAGAAATCATGAGAAAGTACTGAAACTCATTATTAGAAAAAGGGATTTCACAGTAAGACATTTCCATCATACAATCATAGATTGGATCATGAAATTCGAAACAATTCTCTTGAAAACCCTTCAATTATTGAAAAGTTCAATTTTCAAATAGAAACATAGGGTCAGGATGAGAATAATGTGGGGGGAAATGGATTTGATAATATTCAACAGGCATGCCAAGACAATGAGTACTTGATATAATAATCAACAAAGGTTGAAATGCCTCAACTCCCTAGCTAGTATCTAGATATTGAGATGATAAACCGTAAATATGAAAGGATGTAAAGACATTATCATTGGACGTACTTATGGGAAAATGGTAATTTGAATGATATTCATCAGACACAAAATCATGATTAGATGGGTCAATTAAAGGATTAGTTTCCCAGTTTGTAATTAACAAGGATAAATTAATATGAACAATTACGTGAATGCTATGAATAATATAACCAACTTCCTTGCATACCAAATGTGACAAAGAATCTTCCTGTAACTAGTGAAAAACTATACAAGCATCATAATCATCAAAAGAATTAAAGAATAATGTTAGTATAACAAATATAAAAAACCAGTCATGGTGTAATGTATAGAAAAGAGGAACCTAATTGAACAAGTAACTCAAGCACTTTCTAAAACTCAAGAGGATTTCCAGTGTCATCAATAAATTCACAAGAGATACTAGGAGTTGAATATCTACCATAGCGCTTAACATATACGAATTCCTTGGCCAAAGGTAATATTCAAATTGATCTTATTCGCAATTCTACGCATTCACGAAAGGTATACACTCCAAACCCAAATTCAATACAAGAGATTTTCAAGAGGATGAATTCACTGTAGAAGTATGATAAAAAACATATTCTCAAGAAATAGTAAAATTGTAAAGAGAAATCCCAAAATCCATCAAGAGCAAGTTTACATCTAGTGAAACAACACAAATGAAATAATTATGCAATAAAATTTGTATCTCACATGGTTCAGAAATTTTACCGGGATAGCGAGAACCTGACATAACCATCAACGAGAGTTGAAGTGCCTAGTTTTCCTAACAAGTTCTGAAACTTTGAAAAGATAGAGAAGAACTTTTTATAAACTAAGTCGGATCACGAATTTCACATGGACAACTGTTATCAATTAAGTTAACACGATCACCATTATCTAGATGGAAGTTATCTACATCATTGATTTAATCATATTTTTCAAATTCAACAAATAGATTAATCAATTCATAATATTCCTCTCATCGAAATTCTGAGGATGTATGAATTGGAAAAATATTGTGATCACAATGATTTGAAGAGTTTCCTCATACAAAACAATAAATGATAATGGATGGAATTGATGCTCTATAATTTCATCGTTTTCTTCTTCATCGTGGATAATCTCACTATCCTGTGTCATTTCAAGATTCAACTCATGAGATAACAGACTTGAATAACATGGAGATTCCCCATCACAATTTGATTCATTGTAAAGAGTATAACACAAAGAATAGGGAGTTGAAGAGGAAGAAGTGTTCTTAAGTGAATCTTCGTTGACCCAAAACAGATTCAAGATCTAAATATTTCAAAACAAAATCTCCTTCAGAAGCTTAAATATCAATTGGTTCACTTGGGAGTTCATCATAATATGTATCAACGAATTCATCCTCATCAAAAATATTATTTCAAAAGACTTGATATTGATTAGGAAAACTGATCACATTTGATTGACTACCAAGATTGCCATATTCAATATCAGCAAAGAATGAGGAAACACCATCTTCACACGGAGGATTTTGAAAAAGAGAAGAAATATTGAAAGAATATTCACCTTAATACTCCTCTACCTACGAAATATGACTACCCTTCACCTGATCACTACTTAGATTTGAAAGGGATCTATTAGGTAGATCAAGGGACAAGGGGTCGTTAAAAAGAGATGGTAAAGGATGACAGGTATCCGAATAAAATTCAAGACTTAATTTATGAGAAGTAATATAATCTTGTGGAATGGATGAGTTAGTCTTCACCATAGGATTCATGAACCATTATAGAATTTCCTCCATGGGACCTTAATCACAAAAAACGGGAGGATAGGAAGATGGATTAGGAATTTGATTTGCAGATTTCCCAAATTTATTATCATCGCAAGGAGGCACCCATATCGAGACTGAAAAATGAGGAGGACAAGGAACAAAATTAGTAGTAGATTCCTCCTCTGAAATTAGACGTGTCTCATTATTTACAAGAGTTGGGGAAGTAGAAGCATCAGGGAGTTTAGGTTCACCGTGTAAAGAGATATGAACCAAATGCCAAAAATTTTGTTTCAATAATTCCAAAACTGTATCTTCTTCAGGAAATTCACAACAAAGTTGAAGGAAACAATCAGATAAATCCTAAAATTATTCATTACACTTCATTCTTAACTGATTAATTCTTTTATGAATATCCTGTTAATCATACTTATTGAAGGCTTCATAAGGCTCCTCAAGGAAATGATGAAAATAATGGAAGGAAGAATATGGTATGGTATGACCCCATCTATTAGTATGACCTTCAAGGGTGAGGAAGAAAAGCACACAAGAAAAATATTCATCATCGATTTTGTAAGATTCACAAAATTTAATAAAATCATAAATGTGCTCAGTTCTAGATTTTCCATCCTCATCATCAAACTTCAATTGAGACAAGTGATAAAGAGGCTAAATGGGTATTGAAAATTGACAAATGGATAAATTAGAGAAACACCCCATGAGTATGATTTGAGAATGAGCCATTAAAGATAATAGATTCAGAACAAATTCAATGGGCACAACTTATCGTCTGGCCCTCCTTCTAGCGCAATTTTGTTGACAGTGCTAGAAATACATCAAAAAAGGGGGTCTCCTCGATGTGAAGTCTCAGTTAGACCTCACATTGTTTGGAGTAGGAGCCCCATCCAGTGTGCCATGTATTCTTGTATATTTTTATTGGCTACAAAGTTCAACACAAGAGGGTAATAAACTTTGTGTCTTCGGATCAATAAGTGAGTATTCCTTATGAAATGTTGAGTTGTAGAAAGTATCAAGGTCCTTATACCAAAAGGGAAGATAAAAATGGTCCCTTTAAAGAAAGATAATAGTACTAATCTAGAAAAGGCACATGAGAATATACATATAAATGAATCATTAATCAACCAATGAAATAGTTCATAAGGAAGCAACGATTGTTAAAGCAAATACAACACACCTTCAACAAGATAAGTAGTAAAGGCACGGAAATATTTCAATTTCCTTAGTACACATGAAAGCAAAATACATAGAAAACATTCAAAGAATATTTTTACAATATTCACGACATATGCATGAAAGCATGTTGTCTTAATGAACTTATGAATTAAGTATAATTTCTAGCATACATCAAGACAGTGAACACCACTAGCCCCAATAGTGGAGCATTAGAGCAGTCACTTACTCATCCAAAGCAACTATCTTCCTCTCTAATGGCTAGTAGGAGGAGCCAAGGTAAAAATTACTTTACATGAGCAACGAGGGTGTATATATAATAAATGGGGTGACCATTCACCTCCCTTATGGATCTTGGACTACCCTCATGATTGTTTGACTTCTCAATGACATTACAACTTCCTACATGAATTTTCGTATTACATGGATGAATCTTGAACTTCTACTTTACATTAAATTTCTCCAATATTGAATTTAAATAATCCAAAAATGATGTGGAAAATAATGACTTGTGATAGTACATGATATGACATTGATGACATGGACTGCATGATGATGTTGCAATGCCAAGAATTCCTTCTTGTTTCTTTGTCTTCAATAAAAGATGTATTCAATACTTCGTCTTCATGAAATATATGCTTTGTTCTTCATGTCCACCCTTTAAAGGGCTATGATCCGACATGGAGTCTTCATATTGTCCTAACCTTTGATATCCTATTGTACTCTGGTGTGTGACTTCATCTTCTCACCTGATTATCATCTTATTCTCTTTAGCTCCATAACTGTCTTATAGCATGGCATCCTTCTCCATTTCATTAATCATCATCCTTTAATGATAAAATAGAGTATCTGCAACTGAAACCACTCATGACAAGCCCACATCAGTCTTAAAAATCCTAATCTAACATTCTTCATGAAATCACTTGTTAGTACTGGAACTGGGATTGTGTAGTTCTAGAGGCCAAGATCTAGGACTGAGGCTTGAGACTGCACAATGCACAGTTCATGATGGAAGATCAAAGGATTACACAATTGAGGGGTTTAAGAGCTCAAGGTTGGAGCTTGAGGGTTGAGGTTTCCCAATGCGCAATTCTGAGAGGAAATACTAGGTAACTACGCAGTTGAGGGGATTAAGAGCTTAGGTTTGAGGCTTGAGGCTTGGAGTTTCCCAATGCAGTGTTTTGGAAGGAGAAAATGTTGGGAGATTGTGTAGTTGAGGGGTTCAAGAACTCAAGCTTGAGGGTTGAGCACTCAGTTTGCAGAGTATGCAGTTGTGGAAGGACAAGAGGCTAGTTGATTGCATAGTTGTGTATATCAGGAGCTTAAGGTTGAGGCTTGAATGATTGAGACTACACAATGTGCAGTTTAGGCTGGGCTGGAGATAAAGATTGTGCAGTTTTTGTGCTCAGGGGTTGGGCTTGAGCACCAATATTGCATAGTGTGTAGTTCAAGGAGGCATAGACTGAGCTTTGCACAATGTCAATATTCAAGGTTTCTTCTTGAGGACTGAAACTATGGAGTGCGCAGTTTAGGATGGCTAAATGAGGTTGAGTGGCTCAGACGGGTAGCTTTTCCAGTTTTGGCTAAGTGTTGGATCAATGAGATCAAGTTGAACAAATTTAGAAAGACTTTAATATGATCACACACTTACTTCATTTGATGACATGACATGGAACACTCAAAACACATGGAGAAAATACTTTCCTCAATGCGACAACAATGTGACAACTTAATCCAAGTGCGACACTAAAGATACAGTATGTGAAAACATTGACGAAACTTGTGTGATAGTGCTCAAAACTTTGGAAATGAGTGTGATGAATGTTTACATGATGATAACAACTCATTATCAAAAATATTATCCCTTGAAACAAACCAAAACTCCACGTTACATGACAAGCAACACTTCTAATGCCAAAATATGACATTTTCTATATGAGAAGAAGAGTGTAAACAACACTTGCGGTATAAGGATGACGGTGAAAGGACACATGTCAGAGTGAAGATAACAGTGTTAGGTCAGAATTTATTAGCAAGATTGGGAGAGTCCAATCACAGAGTTAACATCATTTCAACCAACTTTGGGATTCTAGGATCTAGCCCTCCTGAATCCGGAGAGGGATCTCTCCAGTATGTACAAAGATGGATATTGTCTTTGAAAAAGCTTAAGGTAATGATATTAGGCTAGTTATGAAGGCCAAGGGTTTTGTTTTGTTTTGGATGGTTGAGCATGAAATGTTACTTGAGGAGAAAGTCCTAAGTGCAAAAGTTTCAAAAGTGAGAAGTTGCAAGCAAATAGAACAGTTTTGGCAGATAGATAGATATAACGTTGGTTTTTAGTCCATTGGGCTATGGAGTCATATCTGGGCTTTAATTGAACAACAACATCAAGTGTGATCCAAGGGGCAAGTCATCTATACCACAATATTATTGAGATTAAAATGATGAAATGGAAACATTAAAATGTTGGAGGGGTGGAAACTGATAATAATTTCTCAGAGGATTTATAGTCAGTCCAAACAAGAAAAGCCTCTTAAGTAACTGTTTTAAAACCAACCAAGGACAAGGCTAACCATAGACTTCTTGGGCAAGTTCTTATTAAAGCATCTTAATTGACAAACAATCCAGTAATCCACATAATTACCTTCAGAAAGTATGAAAACACATAAGAAAAACAGAGTGTAACTTAAGATCAGATAAAGTACTTTTAAACCTAGTTTGCTTTCAGTCAACACCAAGGGAAACTTTCAGAATCTGCCTTTGGAGAAAAGAATCTAGGAATCAGGGCAAACCATATCTTCTCTAGTCTAACTTTAATATCAAATAATGGAAATAACATTCGAGAACAATGTTTGAGAAAACATAAGGAAAAGGGAACGCCAACATTCCTAACTATTTAGACTGTATTGAATCATTCTTAAATAAACAAATCTGAAGAAAACATTAAGATAAAGATTTCTCAGCCAGAGAAGGTTACTGCTATACAGAAAATCCTAACCCTGTTTAAACTGTTCTTTACAGAGGGAAAATGAACAATATGGCATACATAGAAGGAAAACGATTAACAAAGAAAGAAGCACTTCACCAATGATAAAGACCAGGATCCCAAGAAACAGCTTTTATATTGATGTCAAACCAGTTACAATCTTCAAGTCCAATGTTTCAGTTCAGCAATCATCTTCACTATTCAACCGAACTACTCTAGCACAAACAGAGCTTCAAGGGCCAGTGAACACTATGTACAAATAGAAGTCTCGAGCTCAAGTGTATTTCAAAGTTCTGCAACCAACAATTTCTCATCTTCTTCGGAGGTATTTATAGAAGAATGAGGAGGTGATCTGAGAAAAGATCTCTCAGGATAATTAATACAGGTTCAAGACTTCGTGGCCTTTTGAGGGGCTCGATGAAGAAGTTCACAGGTGGAACACTGTATTAACTGTTTTACATTTATGAATTAAGCTCAGCAGTAGCTTTATTTGACTTTGAGGCTCTGTACGCTGTGTGGAGTAATTTCTTGGCTGTGCTGGAGGCGAATATCAGATTTTCTTCAATAACTTCAGCCTGTATTTGAATGCTTTGAGGAAATAGGTGGCTCGGTGGTAGCCGAGGAATCAATTTGCCTCAGATGTGGCGGTGGAGGCTTTCTGTCTGATAAAACACTTTAGGTTTTCCTTTAAACTGTGTTTTAGATTGGGGATTAGGCTTTTGATAACTGTCTTAGCCGTAATCCCCATAAAAATTGTCTTCAATCTTCATCTGCTGTGCTCTGTCTTCAAAACTGATACTCTTTAACTGTGTTTGAATTAAAACAGTGTCTTGTCGATGTGCAGGGCCGCGCAGGGCTCTTTAGGTTATCAATGCTCATGAAACATCGATAAATTATTTGATACAGAGCCCGAGAATGGTTCTTTTTAGAAAGCCCGAAGGCACAGGAAACGTCTTTCCCAACCCTCGGCTCTCCTTCATTCTATAATGGAAAATCATTAAAACACCTGCAAAACACAAAAACAGTTAAGAAATCCTGCGGAAATAGGTTTAAACTGCTTCAGATGGCGGGGGAGGAGCGTAGCCGTCGGATAAAAATATCTAACGGTGGAGATCGACGCAGAACAGGAAAAGGAGAGCGGGGAGAAGAAATAAGGCGGGGTGGTTTTGGACCGTTCGATCTGGACACGTGGACGGTCCAGATCTAATCGGAGGATCTCAATCGGGGGTGGCAGGTAAGTGCGTGTGATTGAAACGCAGCGATGCGATTAAGCGCTGGCCGTTGATCCGCAGATCAGATCAATGGCGGAAAGTGAATCGAAGGGTTTTGAAATGGCGGTAAGACTTGCGATCGGAGGGAATAAGGACCGTTGGATAGGCGGGAAATGGACGGCCCAGATTTAATCGGAGGATCGCAATCGGGGAGGTCACACAACAATATGCGATTGAAACTTTGCGATTGAGCCCTTTGTGATTGAGCGCTGGCCGTTGATCTGAGGACCAGATCGACGGCAGGGAATGAATCGGAGGGATCGCAAGGGTGTGCGATGGCCGTCGGATTGCAAAACAGATGGACGGTCGGGATTGAATCGGGGATCAGCAATCGGGGGTGAGACGGGAAGGTCTGCGATTGCGATCGGAGGGAACTTTGCGATTGAGCGCAGGCTGTCGATCTGAGAACAAGATCAACGGTCGGGATTTAATCGGGGATTGGCAATCGGGAGTGCAACAAAAATGCATGCGATTGAAAGTTTGCGATGCAATTGAGCGCAGGCCGTTGGATCAAAGGACTAGATCAACGGTCAGGATTGCTTCGACCTACGCACCGGCGGAAAAACCCTTAAACATATGAAAACCAAAGTTTTTGCAAATAAAACAAGTTATAATGGATCGGGCGGAAAATATATATAAGTAAAGGAAATAGGCGCCCGATTGCGGGGCCGGTGGTTTTCACGGAATGTAATATGCCCGGGAGTATAAAGACAAGGGCCAATCACAATCGGGCCATTGAGCCTGGTCTTTCCGATCAACCCATTTGTGTTGTTTCCGATTGCGATTGCGCGATCGGCTCTTTTCAATCAACCCATTTATATTTATCACGTGGTTTTAAGTTTTTAACTTAAAACTTTCAGAAAGTGGGTTTTTGGGTTTACAAAGGAAAATATTGATCGGAGGGGGATTTATATGAAAGGCTAATCGCAATCGGAGCTTTGTAATGGTTCAAAGTTATGCACCCTTGGATATTTGCGATGCGATTAGTGCCGAAAAGCTTTGGCGTTTGGTTTTAACACATGGGCATGTGGGGGGAAGTGGTTTAGGACTTAGCCCAAGGGGCTTAGGTCCATAGCAATAAAACTTTGATTTTTTATGAGAAATTTTCAAGGATTTTAATGGATTTGGGGGTTCCGAAATAGTTTAAAAGTGAGTTTTTAACTATGAAAGGGGAAATTTTCATAAATGGAAAGAAGAGGACTTATGAAAACAAGGTAGTTTTGATGGAGAAAAAGGGGAGCAGATGAAAGGTTTTGAGAAGAGGAGAAATGACGATCTTTCAGCAGTCTTTCAGTTGGAATCAATAGAAATTCCTGAGTATAAAAATGGGACAGCAAATGAGGATTTTGGACAAAGGCATGAGGCCTACAAGGAGTCTTCAAGAGCCAACAATTTTTAGTGATAAAATTTGTTCCTTGGAGGCTCAAAAAGATATTAGCCACCTTTTGGTATAACAAAATATTATAGGTGGCTAACAACATGAAAATGACACTAATTAAAGTGAAAGAAAGAAAAAGTGACAGTCGAAATCATGAAAACGACACTCACGAAAATGAAGTTGCGCAAAAGCGATAGTTAGAAAAACTCACCGAAATAGAAGTACAAACATAGCCATAAGTGAGAGATGGTCAATGAAAATGAGCATTGAATGCTGACATGAATTGAAAATTGCAGATGCCTTGTCATGATGGAATGTGCGAGGATTTTTCAAACTTGCATGAAGGAATGTGCTCATGAATTGATTACACACTAAACATGTGTGAGTAGGTGACTTCGATACCTACAATCCAAGAAGGGAGATCAAAGACTTAAATAAGCATCAACTGACCAAGAAGTGACTACAAAACGATTGATCGTGAGATCCGCAGTAGGCTCCAAAATTCAAGTATTGGAAAATTTTTGGAGGGTTTTTGTCACAATGACAACAAGCCGACAACTTCACCATCTCCCACCAACAATTAATCGATGAAACTCTCCTCTTGAATCACCCCTCAGTTAACAAATCCAAGGAATTCAAATCCATCTTAGAACTTTTCTCTATTGCCTTTGAAACCTCCATTAATATGGAAAAATCCCGAATATTTTTCTTTAACACCCCTCTCATCACCCAAACGAACATCAAGCACATCCTGGGATTCCCCTTAACCTCCCTTCCCTCCAAATATCTAGGCCCTCCCTCACTAACTTGGTTATCAATAACTCCTCTTGTAGAGAAATCCCGGACAAGTTCAATAGAAAACCCAAATTCTAGACATTCCAATCCTTCAACATCGCCAACCACCTGGCTATCCTTTAATTTGTCCTTCACCCTATGCCTATCTACTTTTTTTTCTGTCCTAGCATCCCATAAATTGGTCCTAAAAAGCATTAGAAATATCCAATGAAATTTATTTTGGGGAGGAGTTGACCTAAAGATAAAATGGCCTCTAGTCAAATGGAAGGCTCTTTGCCTCCCAAAGACAAGCGGGGGTCTAGGCCTATGTGACTTGAAAGGAACCAACAAATTTCTTGGCGCAAAAAATTGGTGGCATTGGATGAAACACAAGATAGTTTCATGGGCTCTCTTATGGAAAAAAAGTATGTTAGGGACTCATCTAGGCATGATCTTATCCGTTTCTCTACACAAACTCAAGGATCTCCTATATGGAACCTTACCAATCTTAATGGAGCTCTGGTCCAAAATCACAACTTTTGCGAAATCCATGATGGTTTATCAACAAGATTCTAGATTGACTCTTGGTAGCAAATTCCTAGCTGGATTTGTGTCCTCACAAATCCATTAAGCCAATATCACACACAAAACACTATAAAATTACTTTTCCACCACTATTGGACAATCCAGGGAGGATCAGAACTTAGGAATTTACATCACGACATTCTACATAGGGAGGAAGACATGGAAAGCAATAGGAACACCCTTCAGTGAGTTATACAGAAATTATCTATAAGGAAAAAAGCAGGCTCGAACATTCTCAAGTGGGGCTACTCCAACCTTGGAAGCTTCTAGGTCAAGGAGGCATACCATCTACTCATCCAAGATAGAACCCCTAATCCTAACCTTTTATGGAATGAGATGTGGCTCATGAAAAACCGACCCAGGGTGAAAACCTTTACTTGCCTCCTTATCATATGTTACACTCTCACTTGGGGCATCCTCTTGAAAATAATATTCCAAGGACCTTCCTAGAGTAGAAATTTTAAAACACATATATAGATGACACATAATCTATTTGGTTTTTGTTCCTTTGCAAACTTCCTATGTAGAAAACTTGCATTAGGTTTCCAAATACCCACCGAGGAGGAGGGTGGTATTTCCCATCACATTAAAATTTGGGCCGAGAACCCGTTTCAAAGCCCCATCCTCAAATTTATTTGTGTTGTTTCCCCTAATCTCATGGACCAGGAGATTTGGAAAGAAATAAATAAGAGAATCTTTAATAAGAAGCACAAAACTTAAAAAAATACACAGTAGCTCTTCCACAAGCACATCGAAGAGAATCTAACTCTATCTAAATTGGACGACAATGACCTCCAGGTTCCTGCATCAAAATGAGAGATCCTTACCCAGTGGAATCTTAAAATCCCCAAACTTCAAGGAGCATCCACATCAAGCAATACCATAAGATCCACTCTCGATGCCTAGCAACCTCCTCCAATACATCACTTCAAATTCAATTTTGATGGTGCATCTAAAGGCAGTACAGGAGATTCTGGTATAAGGGGTGTCTTTCGCAACCACAAAGGGGATATCCTCTAAATATATAGAGGATACATTGGTCAAGAAAGTAACAATGTCGCTAAATTGGAAGCCCTAATCAATGGTCTATATATATCAAAAAACAACCACTTCTTCTAAGTTCTCATTGCGGAAGGGGACTCTAATATCATCATTCAATCTGCAAACAGGCCCTCAATCACACCCCTCCCTCTAAATTCTCTATAAGCTAGAGACTGGAACACGTCACGCAACAATTATCCTCTCTTTTCCCCAACAAGAATCCATTTCCTTCCAACACATCAATAGACGACTAATTCTTTCAGAGACTATCTAGCAAACAAAGGAGTTGAATATCAAAAACCATGTGAGAACTGAACTCTATCCTCCTCCTTCACAGCTATATGGTCCCCTCATTTCCAACCCATTGTTGATCAGGACCACCAGCACCTGGATCTGGGTGCTCACCGACGATTTGTAGCTCATTAAATTTCTTAATTTCGACATGACTACCATCACCATTTGGTATCCAAGCGATAGGGATCCACTTTCATATAGGATTGTGCAGTAGAGGCAGGCTATCTGGAGGCAGTACATTGGCTAAGGAACTTGCCAATTTTTGTATGACCATGTGAGACAATTGTATGATGTACTGAGAGCTCTTGGATTGGAGCTTTGTATGAGATTGTTTCATGATCCATGATATATACATAATATATGATAGTGGGGTTTTTAGCTTTATGCTTTCCCGGCAAAAACATCTGTGTTATGTGTGATTGATCTTTCTTCATGATATTGCTATTGTCGATTGTATTTTAAATTCCACAAAGATTTTGTAGAAGCGATTATGTATTTAACAGTGGAATATAATTGTTAGATCAGAAGAATCCATGCAATGCATACTTTTATTAAATTTCTACATGGTATCAGAGCACAAGAGATTGCAATTTTGAAGCAGGAGCTGAGTTTGTTGGTGCAAAGAATTCGAATTTGCAGAAAGACTTTCTTGGTGCTACAACTGAGTTAACATCGAAATGGATTTCAATGGCTTGAGGTTAGAGTATCCACTCGAGGGAAAATAGAACTACATTTCTTGGAAGGATAGGATGGAGGTGGTGGTCGAAGATAATGGCTTGAAGGAATTCATTGACAATGATGTTCCTAAGCCTACTTCGACAGATGCTGCATTACTTGATGCATGGAAAAAGAAAGTGGCAAAGGTGAGGAGGATTCTGTTGGAAGGTGTACGAGACCACGTTGTCTCAAGCCTTCATGGGAAAGGCACACCATATGCTATGTGGAAGGCTTTGACAGATCTTTCCCAAAGTAGTAGCGACCATAGGAAATCTGTGCTCAAATATAAACTCAGGCAGATCAAGATGGAAAAGGGCGACAACATTCGAAAGTATCTCACGAAGTTTGTCCAATTTCGGGATGAACTGGGGAGCGTGGGAATAATTGCTTCTGATGATGATTTGGTGAGCTTGGCTCTCTTGGGACTTCCTAAGATTTGGCACAGTTATGAAGACTCTGTCAACGGAGGGGATAAGTTTCCGAATTAGGAACGACTATGGTTGGATCTGGTGTAAGAGGAGTTCAAGCAAAACACCAGAGATGGCTCTCCATCAAAGGATGATGATGAAGAGGATTGTGCTTTGGCTAGCAAGGAGAATAAGGGGAAGGGGAATAAATTCCATTCTAAATCCGAGTCTAAAGGCAAGAAGCTAGATTTTTCCAAGGTGAAATTTTTTCACTGTCACGAACATGGGCATCTCGCTACTAACTATTTGCAAAATAAGAAGAACAAGATGGTTACTGGAGTTGCAGCTGGTGAGGCCCTTGCCTCGCAATTTGAGCTTTAATTCTCTTTGATCGCATGCATGGTGTTAAGTGCATTGGGATTGGTCTGGTATTTGGATAGTGGCACTTCCTTCCACATGACGGGAGATAAGGAGCTTTTCAGTGACTTTGAGGAGAAAGATCTCCAAATGCATATAGAGATGGGTGATAAGGAGCTTTTCAGTGACTTGCGACTAGCATTGGTACCATTACCTATCAGAGGGAGTCATGTAAACCATTTCAATTGAAATATGTTATGCATGTTCCACATATGAAGAAAAACTTAGTCTCAGTCGCAATGTTGGAGGACAGAGGATATGACGTTGTTTTCAGTGATGGAAAATATTTCCTGCGACATAAAACAATGGTTCAAGTCAAGAGGATAGGGATTCGAGTTAATAATCTATAGAAGCTAGAGGTCGATGGTTGCGCTGCCATGATGAGCAAGGCAGAAAAATTGGTGAGCCGAGATGAGGGTGAAGTATGGCACAGGCGATTGTGCCATCTTCATCATGGAGCCTGAAATCATGCAGAAAATATCTACTGGACTTCCAATGGGAACACTTTCTCAATTAGATCAGTGCAAGGGTTGCACCATGGGGAAGTATGTAAATTCCACCTTTCATGAAAAGGAGAACCGTGCTTCGGTGATCCTCGAGAGAGTTCACGTAGATGTTTATGGACCATTCTCGGTTGCTTCAACGGCAAAACACGGGTATTATGTTATCTTTGTTGATGAATTTTCTTGTAAATGTTGGATCTTCTTCATGCAGAAGAAGGATCAAACCTTCTCAAAGTTCTGTGAGTTTAAGACATTGGTGGAGAAAGATTCTGGGAAGAAAGTGAAGGCTCTAAGGATCAATAATGGTGGAGAATACATCTTGAACGAATTCAAAGACTTCTGTAGCAAATAAGGAATTCGAATAGAACTAATAGCGCCTCATAACCCACAACAAAATCGGGTCGCGGAGAGGAAGAACAGAACGATCGTGGGTGCAGCATGAGAAATGTTGCATGATCAGGGCCTACCAATGCATCTATGGGTGGAAGCATGCAACACTGCGGTTTATGTGAAAATCGTTGTCCTCGTAGAGTACTTGGCATGAGTACACCTGAAGAAGCTTTCACTAGTAAGAAACCAGATGTTTCTCACTTTAAGATTTTTGGCTCATCTGTTTATGCGCATGTGACCAAGAACACCAGGAAGAAGCTGGAGCCGACTTCTCGAAATTGGGATTTTGTGGGTACAATAAACACCCCATAATTATCGTGTTTATTTGTTTAACAAGAAGATGACCGTTATGCTGGCTAGGATATAAAACTCACAGAGGGGAAAGCCGTGGTTGTCATTTGAGTGGGAGCTACACTTGCATGCGAAGGAGGAACTATTGGTTCCCAAAGATGAGTCTCTAGATGTGGATCAGCCACAGGAGGAGGTTCATGGAGTGGAGGAGTCCACTCACGTAGAGCCAAACATCAAAACTGATAGAAGGCATACCACAGAAGCTGAGAGGTCGAAGCTTGATGTGGCACATATTGTAGGAGTCCCTACTTCACAGCGCAGACAGAGACAATCTCCTGACCGATTCACTAGATACATGGCTCTCTTGAGAACATGTATGGTGACTGAGCCATCCTCCTTTCAGGAAGCAGTGTAGGAGCCCACATGGGTAGATGCAATGGTGGAGGAGTATGACTCCATTATCAGAAACAGTGCTTGGGAAATTGTTCCAAGGTCGGTTGATAAATCAATGGTAGGTGCAATATGGATCTACAAGGTAAAGCAATCTGTTGATGGGAATGTTGAGAAATGCAAGGCTAGATTTGTGGCTCGGGGCTTCTCACATATCGAGGGGATTGATTATGAAGAAACTCAGACCAAGGTAAGGTATTCTTCCATAAGGACCATTCGCTTCTCTCAAATAAGAAATGGGCTGCGCATTCATTAGATGGATGTGAAGATTGTTATCAATTGGATCATCGTAGAAGAGGTGTACATAGAACAACCCGAAGGATTTGAGATCTTCAACAACGATTTGCATGTGTGCAGACTCAAAAGAGCACTATATGGGCTGAAGCAAGCACCCCGTGCTTGGTACACTCAAATCGACAACTATTTCACTGGACTTGGCTTCACCAAGAGTGAGGTGGATGCAAACCTATACCAGATTGTGGTGGAGGGTCAGCTTTTAATAATTTTTCTTTATGTGGATGATTTGTTTATTGATCGGTTGATGAGTAATTGATACACTCATGTAAGAAGGACCTTGCAAAGGAGTTTGATATGAATGATATGGGCCTCCTTCATTATTTCCCTGGATCGGAAATATGGCAGTGAGATGGTGAATTTTTTGTGTCTCAAGGCAAGTATGTAAGGGAGATACTAGGTAGTTTCACATGGAGGGCTACAAACCCATGGATACTCCTCTTCCTAAGAAACTGGAGGAAAGAGGATGCTACTTTCGGAGAGGTAGTGGATGCTATTGTCTATCGATGGTTAGTGGATTTGATAATGTATCTAGTGAACACAAAACCAGGCATTTTCAATGCGGTTAACCAGCTGAGTCAAGTGATGGTTAAGCCTACCAAGCTCTTTTGGAAGGTGGGCAAGCATGTCCTGAGATACTTGAGGGGCACATCTGAGTATGGTTTATGGTACAAACATCTAGATGAGGTGAAGTTGCATGGCTTCACGGATGCAGATTGGGCAGGTAGACCATCGGACATAAAGAGCACATCAAGGGGGATCTTTAGCATTGGATCTACAATTGTTTCTTGGTACAACAGGAAGCAGAGATCCGTGGCACTCAGTTCAGTGGAAGCAGAATACATGGCAATGAGTCAAGATGCATGTGAGAATATCTTAATGAGAAATATCTTGGTTGGTTTGTTTGGTTCTCATTTAGATCCGACCGTGATTCATTGTGATAATCAGAGTTGCATTAAACTCTCGATTAATCCTGTGTTTCATGATAGATCTAAGCATATAGATATCTGGTATCATCATATCAGAGATTGTGTGTAGAGGAAGATCATGTTGCTTCAGTACATTCCTACGGAATATCAGGATGCAGATATTCTGACAAAGATGCTCACCAGGAGAAAATTCAAATACCATAGATACAGGATTGGGGTGAAGGATAATTCCTTTCTTGTTGAGAGGGAGTGTTGAGATTCAACAAGAAGATCCTAGTGAAAATTATGCACCTACACTAGAATGGAGCCTCAGGCTATTTTTAGGTGGATGTGTATTTATAAATGCATGAGAAAATTCTATTTATAGATGAGGTCTATTTATAGATATATGTGCAAGTTATATTTATAGATTTCATGTCTATTTATAGATGCATGTCGGCTATTATTATCCCTTAATATTAGTTGGAAAATAAACAATAATCTATTCTCAATGAGCACTTGGAAATAGTTAACTGAAATGGAAAATCAGTTAGCTATAGGAAGTTCAAGTTGAGTGGTTGGTTGGTGAGACATGCAAGTGGACTTAGTTGTAACTAAGTGATTCGAAGTTGTAACAGAGTTGATATTGTAGTTATGAAAGTTGTAAAGTAGTTTAACTGAGTTAAGTAAGTTAAACTCAGTGGTGCTAGTTGTAACTGAAGATACAGTAGTGAGAGATCAAGTGAATTAATTATTAATTAATTCACAATCAGTGGTCTCACATGCAACTTAAGATTTACTAATGTTAACTACATGCATGTCAGATCCAATGGAAACCCGGTTGAGATGTATGTGAAAGGGATAGTTTGACTATCATTTGTGTCATTAGTGGGTACACACATGCAACCACACACACAGTGGATGTGCCAAAGAGGATTGCGCAGTCAAGGAAAGCAGAATTCCATCCATTCAGGGATTGATATCAGCGGGGATTGCGCAGTAGAGGCAGGGTGTCTGGAGGCTGTAAATTGTCTAAGAAACTTGACAATTTTTGTATGACAGTGTGAGACAATTGTATGATGTACTGAGAGATCTTGGATTGGAGCTTTGTATGAGATTGTTTCATGATCCATGATATATACATAATATATGATAGTGGAGTTTTTAGCTTTATGCTTTCCCCGTAAAAACATTTGTGTTATGTGCGATTAATCTTTCTTCATGGTATTTCTATTGTCGATTCTGTTTTAAATTCATAAAATATTTTGTAGAAGCGATTATGTATTTAACTGTGGCATATAATTGTTAGATCAGAAGAATCTAGGAAATACATATTTTGTATCAAATTTCTACAGAGAAGTCGGCCTACTATCTGACTGTACGGTCGACCTAAAAGACTGGACAAGTGCACTATATATACAACACCTTCGTGGTTCATTTGAGTAAGATTTTTCGGTGGATCTGCAGTCAAAGTGTGGGCTTTCTCAGTGACACAATGCAGATTATACCTGTGTTAAAGTGTGGATTATACCTGTGACAAAGTGCGGATTTTCTGTGAGTTTATACAAAACTGAAATGTGGATTTTTGAAGACAAGTGCAGGGTTTTGGTGTAGACATTTTATGAGAAGATTACAAGTGTAACGAAGTCTAACCTATTACATATTCACCTATGAATAAGATACGAATCTGAGCTATGGATTTATCTGTTTAAAAGTGCAGTCAATAAGTGTGTTTTTCTCTGAGGTGGAACAATGGTAAGTTCAGGAAGAAACACAGATCACCATGATGTATGTGAATTACTATGATGTAGATGAATGTATGCAGAACACCATTATGAATGTTGTTGTCAAGTTTGGAAGAAGAGATTCGGGCAAGCTCTCTAATATGCATCTACTATCAATGACGGAATCAGGTCTCCAATATGAAGGTCTAAAGTGGATGCGAAAAATAAGGGTCATTCTTGGATAAGAAAAGAGAGGAAGGTAATTTAACTTCTCTCTCACAGTTAATAAAATAAAGGACAATACGGATTGGTGCAAGAAAGAAAGGTCAGCATGGAAGATCGACAAAGAAGAAGTAACAAGGTCTTGGAAGCATCCATAGGTCAAGGGTCTAAGTCTGGGTCATGGTACTTGTCATTTGAAGATCTATAAGAATAATTTCTCGTGGGTTTTCCTCTCCAAGAGGGAGAGGTTTTTCTCTAGCTCTCGTGTCTTTTGATAAATGACTTGATGAAAGATTTAATAAGCTAATGAAGGGAAGGAATACATAAGTAACTCAAGTAACCTCACAAGTACTTATCAACAGAATTTTGAATTAATCACTAGCCCTCCAAATTCTCAACACATATGAATGCGAGATGATACAAGAAATGTTAGAAATGGACAAGGAAGGTGACAAAGTCGACTACCCTCTTGCTCAATAGGCTTCTTCAGAGCCCAAAGGCAAGCATCCAAAATGACCAGGCCTTCCAGGTTCTCCAACTTTCACCCACTTTTGTTCTTTGTTCTCGTCTCTTCCAGTCTTAAATGCAGGCTTTTGACTTAGATACGGCTGCAAAATGTATGAGTTCTTGTTTTCCTGCAACCATTATGTCTCAGATTCTGAATATATTTTTTCTTAACAACCTCTCTAGCTTCCCTATAGGAGCAGAAGGCAAGATTCAGTCACCTAGACCCGGGATCCGGAACGTTTCTCTCACTATACTCTATATAAATTTTTCGCTAATATAATATTCTATATTTGGGTTTTTTTTGGGTCCTAGACAACAAATTTGAAGCGTGCACATTGCAATGGCTTCTGCACTGCATTTTTCTATTTATTCCACTTTTTTTCCTTTTAGTGAACAAGATTTTGGTAATGGAATATATATACAGGGAAACAAATTCACAAACAAATGCACGAGCGACATGAACGATCCAAGCGAGGCCAATGTGAATATGGTGATGGATTTTGCGGATATGATACTGAAGCAGAAGAGCATGGAGTCTTTCCCCTTCACAGGAAAACGAAAGCTGTCCCTCAACAATGCAGAGCGACTTACATGGTTTTCAAACGAACTCCTTTTTTAGCAACCTTCGAGACTTCGGAGGCCAATTGTAATTAAGCAAGTGACGCCACGTCACTAACGATTATGTGTGCTTGACATCATAACTATAACTATTCTAGTCATTCTTAAAAATTATTTTTTTTCAAAGAAGAAAAAAACCATATATTGATGATAACATAGATAAATTTTGTGAAGATATGTTCGAAATTACCCCTAAAATCATCCCGTTCTTAAAAATTGCTTATGTTTTACATGAAAAAATAATACAGTTGGTGAGGGGAGAGGAATCGAATGCCGCAAATATTTGTTTCATTAATACTTTCTTTTTGGTATTGATGAAACGAGTAATTAATTGACAACGTTCCATAATAGGATTTCCAAGCAGTAATGTGAGATCCAAGCAGAGTTGTGCTGTTTCGTGTGTATATAATCATCTCTTAATCTGCTGATGACGCCAACAGAAAGAAAAACCTCAATGTTTCACTATCCGTGGGTACTGAATGTAATTATTTACCGAGTTAGTTAACTTCCGAATTGATGAATTTTTTCAAGGATTTCTCATATTAAAATGGCGTAGTATATTAATTAAAAGATTTTTTTCGAAGGATTAAAATGTGTTTTAAAATGCATTCAACTTTATTAAAAATTATAAATGTATTTGCTAATGGGATTATATATATTATTTAATTTAAATTTATATAAAATAAAAATAAAAAATAAATAAATATCTATTAATTAAATTACATGTATTAAAATAAAAAAATTTATAAATTAAATAATTATTGTGTTTAGAGATTCTTTACACTCAAGACAATTGTATACCTATCTGGGTAGGACCTTAACTAGCAATTGCACCATATGTTGCAAAGGAAACACCGTAAAGCATTAACATAGTAAAGAGTAGTATAGAGGAAAACAATATTTCTTATATATATATATATATATATATATATAATTGTCTTTAAAAAAAGAGTTAACATAGGAAATAGTATAGAGGAAAACAATATTTCATATATATATGTATAATTGTCTTAAAAAAGAAGAAGAAGAATCGGAAATTTCTCCAAAATAAACATGTTTTGATGCCAACATTTCAAATATTCAAATATAGAAGAAGTACATATGTATACCTTCCTAAAGTAGATGGATGTAATACCCAGGGTTACTTGTAAATATTTAATCACAGTTGTAAATTACTTTAAAAGATTATGGCCTTGTTGGGAAAGATACCTGAAATCATATATGAACTAACATTTTATTTATTTTTAATAATAATCATTATAAGGTCCGGAAACCTTGCCCCAAAATGGAGAGCACTGGTCCGTGTTCCCTAGTGCGCGGAACCAGTAGACTGTGGATTGTGTGATCGCAGATCAAACCACGCTCGTACTGGAATTTGTAGAGCACCGCGGAGCCAATCTCGTACCATCTTCCGACATAGCGTTCCACATTGAAATATTTCATGGTTCGCGGGTCTGGACATGTTGTGCTCACCAGCGTTCTGGAGCAGAAATCTTAGGGAGCAAGGGCGTGTACTCTGTGTGGTTGGTGTCGGGCTAAAGAGGAACCCAGGTGGTGGTGAGATGAAGGGGGCTCTGGTTCCGTCTCACACCGCGCGAGTTCGAGTCCCCGGCATATCAATAGCCCCAAGGTAAACATCTTCAATGCAAATTGATCAGTGTACCTGTATTGGGATCAATGAAATATTGTATTTGTTGAAGACTCCTTCATTCTCTTTGTGTGAGGGAAGATTAAATGGAAGCTCTGGATCATATTGTTTTCGTGGAAATATTATATGCATTCTGGTTCTCCCTGTTCAAATTTTGTAGGAGGATCATATGGGCATCACTTCTTTGTGGCATGTTATATTATTATTTCGTTGGTTATAAAAAATGGTTTAGAGTTTATGGGTATGTGTTTTTTGGTTTGTATTAGGTTTAGTTTTTTATTAGGTTATGGGTTTAAATTTTATATGAGACATTGAGGATGGAAGTTGGGAATTAACTATGTCAAGGAATATGTCTAGGCTTCATCCAGTCTCCCATAATGGTAATGAATAGCTGGTAATGAATAGCAGTGAAAATAGTCAATAGCATTCCTTGACACAATCCCACAATGGTAGTGAATAGCAATGAATAGCATCTCATCTTACAATCTTAGTGAAAAGCATCCCATTGTGGATTAATCTTTCTTTTTCTTCTATTTAAATAAAAAAAACCTTCTTACATCCAAATAATATATATATGTATATTCCCTTCCCAACTACAGTTATCTCTTCTTCTATCCAACTAAAAAACAAATTTCGTGACGGAAAAAAAATATGAACCTCCCACAATGGTAATGAATAGCAGTGAATCTAGTAGTGAAATTAGTCAATAAAAATTCGTATATGAACTAATATTTTATTTATTTATAATAATAATCATTATATATACTTCATAATTTCCCTTTCACAACTACATTCACCTCTTTTTATCCAAATAAAAAAAAACTTTTTCCATCAAAATAATAAAATAAATAAAGGATATCGTAATTTTCCATTCCCAATTACATTCAATTCTAAGTACAACAATAATACTTTTCCTCCTCGCTTCATTACAAAAAATTAAGATGCCAACTATATCCATTAGCAAATAAAGTTGCTATTTTTCACATTTAAGCTTCAATGTTAATTATGGGATTTGTTGTGCTCACTCAAATACTGAGCATAAATCTTAGGGAGCATAAGCTTCAATGTTAATTATGGACATGTGGTTGAATAACCAAAGACTGAGCAGTAAAATCTTGTGACAGGGGCGTGTACTGTGGTTGGTGTCGGGCTAAAGAGGAACCCAGATGGTGGTGAGATGAAGGGGGCTCTGGTTCCTCCTCACACCGCGCAGGTTCGAGTCCCCGGCATATCAATAGCCCCAAGGTAAATAACGCAGCGGGATGCATCATCATGACTGGAATGAATGAGAGAATGATGAAAGCAGGGGATTCTGTGTTGGTTATATTGAATAGGGTGCTATTTTTTTAAGTTGATCTGTGCCCACCTAAACACCTACAATGCAAATTGATCAGCATACTTGTATTGGGATCAATGCAATATTTTATTCATTGAAGAGTCCTTCATTCTCTTTGCATGAGGGAGGATTAAATGGAAGGTCTGGATCATATTGTTTTCGTGGAAATACTATATGCATTCTTATTCTCCCTGTTCAAATTTTGTAGGAGGATCATATGGGCATCACTTCTTTGTGGCATGTTATATTATTATTTTGCTGGTTATAAAAAATGGTTTAGAGTTTATGGGTGTATGTTTGTTGGTTTGTATTAGGTTTAGTTTTTTATTAGGTTATGGGTTTAAATTTCATATGAGAAATTGAGGATGGAAGTTTGGAATTAACTATCTCAAGGAATATGTCTAGGCTTCATCGAGTCTCCCACAATGGTAATGAATAGCTGGTAATGAATAACAGTGAAAATAGTCAATAGCATTCCATGACATAATCCCACAATGGTAGTGAATAGCAATGAATAACATCTCATCTTACAATCCTAGTGAAAAGCATCTCATTGTGGATTAATCTTTCTTCTTCTTCTATTTAAATCAAAAAAACCTTCTTACATCCAAATAATATATATATATATATATATATATATATATATATTCCCTTCCCAACTACAGTTATCTCTTCTTCTATCCAACTAAAAAAACAAAAATTTCGTGATGGAAAAAAAATAAGAACCTCCCACAATGGTAATGAATAGCAGTGAAAGTAGTCAATAACATCCCATCGCGCAATCCCACAATGGTAGTGAATAGCAATGAATAACATCCCATTTACAATCCTCCTAAAAAAACATATCTCAAAGGTGGATTAATCTTTCTTCTTCTTCCATCAAAAAAAGACTTTTTCAATCTCGTATAAAATATATATATATATAAGAATTACATTCACCTCGAAGTACAACAATAATACTTTTCCCTCCTTGCCCATTACAAAATTAAGATGTCAACTATATCCATTAGCAACAAATGCCGTACAAGCTTCAATGTTAATTATGGCGCGCCTAATAAAAATTAAGATGCCAACTATATCCATTAGCAACAAAGTTGATATTCTTCACATAAGCTTCAATGTTAATTATGGCTTTGTTGGGAAAGATACGTGAAATCAGATATGAACTAATATTTTATTTATTTATAATAATAATCATTATATATATAAGAATTTCCCTTTCACAACTACATTCACCTCTTTTATCCAAATAAAAAAAAAACTTTTTCCATCAAAATAATAAAATAAATAAAGGATATCAGAATTTTCCATTCCCAATTACATTCACCTGAAGTACAACAATAATACTTTTCCTCCTTGCCCATTACAAAAATTAAGATGCCAACTATATCCATTAGCAACAAAGTTGATATTCTTCACATAAGCTTCAATGTTAATTATGGCTTTGTTGGGAAAGATACGTGAAATCAGATATGAACTAATATTTTATTTATTTATAATAATAATCATTATAACAAAATAAACCCCATGGAGAATAATATATTATAAGTAAATAAGACTACAACAATGAAAGGTTTGAAGATGATGGCCCCAACAACATTTTACGTAAACCTCTTTTCCATCAAAATAATAAAATAAATAAAGGATATCAGAATTTTCCATTCCCAATTACATTCACCTGAAGTACAACAATAATACTTTTCCTCCTTGCCCATTACAAAAATTAAGATGCCAACTATATCCATTAGCAACAAAGTTGCTATTCTTCACATAAGCTTCAATGTTAATTATGGACATGTTGTGCTCACCAGCGTTCTGGAGCAGAAATCTTAGGGAGCATAAGCTTCAATGTTAATTATGGACATGTTGTGCTCACCAGCGTTCTGGAGCAGAAATCTTAGGGAGCAGGGGCGTGTACTCTGTGTGGTTGGTGTCGGGCTAAAGAGGAACCCAGGTGGTGGTGAGATGAAGGGGGCTCTGGTTCCGTCTCACACCGCGCGAGTTCGAGTCCCCGGCATATCAATAACCCCAAGGTAAATAACACAGCGGGATGCATCATCATAACTGGAATGACTGAGAGAATGATGAAAGAAGGGGATTCTGCGTTGGTTATATTGAACAGGGTGCTATTTTTTTAAGTTGATCTGTGCCCACCTAAACATCTTCAATGCAAATTGATCGGTGTACCTGTATTGGGATCAATGAAATATTGTATTTGTTGAAGACTCCTTCATTCTCTTTGTGTGAGGGAAGATTAAATGGAAGCTCTGGATCATATTGTTTTCGTGGAAATATTATATGCATTCTGGTTCTCCCTGTTCAAATTTTGTAGGAGGATCATATGGGCATCACTTCTTTGTTGCATGTTATATTATTATTTCGTTGGTTATAAAAAATGGTTTAGAGTTTATGGGTATGTGTTTTTGGTTTGTATTAGGTTTAGTTTTTATTAGGTTATGGGTTTAAATTTTATATGAGACATTGAGGATGCAGTTGGGAATTAACTATGTCAAGGAATATGTCCGGCTTCATCCAAGCCCCACAATGGTAATGAATAATGGGTAATTTAATATGAAAAATAGTCAATAGCATTCCATGACACGATCCCACAATGGTAGTGAATAGCAATGAATAGCATCTCATCTTACAATCTTAGTGAAAAGCATGCCATTGTGGATTAATCTTTATTTTTCTTCTATTTAAATAAAAAAAACCTTCTTACATCCAAATAATATATATATGTATATTCCCTTCCCAACTACAGTTATCTCTTCTTCTATCCAACTAAAAAACAAATTTCGTGACGGAAAAAAAATATGAACCTCCCACAATGGTAATGAATAGCAGTGAAAGTAGTCAATAACATCCCATCGCACAAGCCCACAATGGTAGTGAATAGCAATGAATAACATCCCATTTTACAATCCTCCTAAAAAAACATCTCAGTGTGGATTAATCTTTCTTCTTCTTCTATCAAAAAAAGACTTTTTCAATCCAGATAAAATATATATATATAAGAATTACATTCACCTAAAGTACAACAATAAAAGGGAGGTTGTGGATTGTGTGATCGTAGATCAAACCACGCTCGTACTGGAATTTGTAGAGCATCGTGGAGCCAATCTCGTGCCATCTTCCGAGATAGCATTCCACATTGAAATATTTCATGGTTCGCAGGTCTGGGCATGCTGTGCTCACCAGAGTTCTGGAGTAGAATTCTTAAGGAGCAGGGCCGTTTACTCTGTGTGGTTGGTGTCGGGCTAAAGAGGAACCCAGATGGTGGTGAGATGAAGGGGGCTCTGGTTCCTCCTCACACCGCTCAGGTTCGAGTCCCCGTCATATCAATAGCCCCAAGGTAAATAACGCAGCGGGATGCATCATCATGACTGGAATGAATGAGAGAATGATGAAAGCAGGGGATTCTGTGTTGGTTATATTGAATAGGAAATTTGAGACACATCTCTCATTCATCTGGCAGAAATCTCAACGAGGGCAATGAGAAAAGAGTAAAAACAAAAACCATTGGCAGGAGAAAATAAACATCAAAATCCCCAGAATCTTACACAAAATAAAGCAGGCAAAGCTAATTTATAAAAATGAAAACGGTGTACACAAAAACTACGAGAATTTGAGGGAATAAAATCATGGAAAAACCTGGAAAATATATATGTATATGTTTTTTCAAATGAAAATTTACCTCTAAACCCTGAACGAGATCATCATTAGACTGAAGCGGGTGTTCCAGTCGCTTTCCGACTTCAAATAGCTTATGCGCAAGTTCATTTTCATCCATGCCCGCCATTTTTCCCAAAATCCGTAGGGTTTCAAGCCGCTTCACAGGTTTAGGGTTCGAAGTCCAGCTACCAGTACTCTTCTTCTCTCGTCATTGAAATCTCACCCGACCCCTCGCAGTTCACGGCCCCCTGTTCATGTATCAGTGGGCGGTGCTTTAACCCTGCTTCGGTTAAACCTCCGAGCTAAAGGCGCGCAGACACAGAGGGTTTAATCATCGGTGGAGGGCTTCATGTAACTAATGTTAAACCTCCGAGCTAAAGGCGCACAGACACAGAGGGTTTAATCATCAGTCAAGGGCTTCATGTAACTGATTAAAATTTGTAACTGTTTTTCATTGTTCGGTAGATATAGTTTGAATCGTCTAACATTACAATCAAGGGTTGAAAATGGTACACGTAGCAATTTAGGAAAGCATTAAATAAGTAATACGCTTTTATACGTAAATATTAGACACTAGATATAAATATTTTTTAAATTCAAATTTTTTTATATTGTAACTTTGCTATTATTAATAAAAAATCATAATATACATATCTAAAATATATAACATAAAAATATAATATTTACAATATAATAAAGATTTTATGAATATTCATCTCATTTTACCATGGATATTATTAACTTCTAAATAGGTTATTTTACAAGGGTCAATATAATTTAATTTACTTCGAATAACATAATTATATTATTTCTTCATTATTCATAAGCCATAAAACAAAACAAATTTCAATTTTTTCCTTACTGGTAAGTAATCGTACTTATCAATAATCTTTCTCACTTCAAATATTAATATATAAATAATTAAAAAACATAAATAATAATAAAATGATGTGTTATATTATAATTTTAGTTGTTTATAAGCGATATTTTTTAAAAAGTTACGTGGTTTATTTGATGATCTAATTTATCTATTATTTGGTGGGGACTCATTGAAATCACAAATTGATAAGTATACTTTTCACAATGAAAATACTCCAAAAATTTTGAGTGTGTTGAATCCATATATATATATATATAAAATAAAATAAAATCCAATTTAAACAAACAAAAAAATCAAAATTTGACCGCAAATTGTCAAATTATTTTACCAAATAAATCCACTTAAAAACTCTAAAAAAATTCTCTCTTATAAACAACTCCTTAATATTTTTTTCTCCCTAAAATTTTTAAAAAATTTGCCAAATTTCAATGTACCCCAAACGATAATCATCGCCCTCAAACTTTTACATCTTTTATTCTCGTATGCATAAACAATGAATTATATCTATATGTATACACTTTTGTCTTTTGTTATGTAAAGATTCTATCGGGGAGATTTAAAACAATTCACTCGGCTACAAAGTATAACCTCCATTTAACTTCAGTTTTCCATTTCAATAGATTCCCTTTTTAATATATTTAAAAAGGAATTTATTATTTATTTATGTAATAATTTAAATATTAATAACTTAAGATTCGCTATTCCACTATTGAGTCGAAGGAGGACAAAGCTTGTTTCCTTTGAGGGAAGGGTGGTGTACCGTGTAAGGTAGAACTCATTATAATGGAAAACTAAATCATATCGCCCCCTCACCAAACTATGATGAGAAACACCCACGTATTACAAGAGGACCCATAAGCAGCAATATTTGACTCTGTCCCTGAAACGTGTCTTTTTAATATTTTTATATGAAAGTTTTCTTACGTTTTAAGAGTTAGTAACATTGATTGAATTATTTATTATAAATATGTGGTCGACAAAGAGACATTAAAGATCCAAATTTTTAGAATTTTTTTTAATATTGTAAACTGTATTCAAATCACTTTATATACTGATTAAAAAAAAAAAAAACTATAAATAATCACGAATAACCCTTGACTGACTTTTCATTAGCAGTTTTAATAAATATAGGGTTTCTGCAAATCCCTCCATAATTAAACCTCCACGGTACATATTTTTTTAAGTATGTTTAACCAAAAAAATTATAAAATAATATAAATAATCCTTGATTTCCTTTTCACTACCAGTTTTAATAAATATAGGATTTCTACAAATCCTTCCATGATAAAACCTCCACGGTACATATTTTTAAGTATGTCTCACCAAAATAAGTAACGGAAATTATTTTAATATCTTTGGTTCATTGTAATATTATTAAAAACAAAATTAAAAATTGGCATCCTTTTATGACTTGGAATATATGTTTAAAATCTGAAATAGAGTCGTGATGATATAATAATTTCCGAAAGAAGGGAAAAACATAAAATATTTAATATATAAAATGTATAGACACAGGATAAGGTTGCTTTTGGAAAACAAAATACAATTTTGTGGAATTTAATATTGTTGAATTTTTTTGGGAAGCAAATAAATATACAAATTGGGCAATTATGAGCTTTGGGAGAAAGCTATTTAAAAACAAGATATTTTTTTCATAAAATAAAAAGTAAAGCAAGTTGAAAATAGTTTTTAATTAGGAATTCAATAAAAACTTCCAATTCCAAAAGCATGGGCTAGAGTATGCCTCCTCTCATATTTAGGACACCATATATAAATTATAATTATTTTGACTAGGAAAGCAATTAAGAAAGCTTGAAAATAACTCGATGGATGTCACTGAGTTGTATTCTTTTCCGCCTATTGAGGCCACAATTTCACTTTGAAATTTAATTTTGACTTAATTATTTTTGTTTAAAAAAAAATTGAACATAGAAGTGTTTGAATGGTTTTTTTTATGGTAGAAATACAATTTCACCTTGAAAGTTTCACCTTGAAAGTTATTTTTCGTTTAATCATTTTTGTTTTAAAAAAAATTGAGCATAGGAGTGTTTGAATGGTTTTTTATGGTAGAAATGGATTTATCACCATAAAAAACTCTGGGGCACCCAAAATCCTGAAGCTTGAAAATTGTAACCCAGATTTTCTAAGAAATTTCCACTATTTTCCAAGTAAAATCATGGATTCATTAGCCCACTCTTAAAATAAATAAGACACCGCACAAGTTACACTTCATGTACCTCTGGGTTGTGAATATAAGTTACGCCTGTGAGAAAACGGAGAAAATGGAGATCGCACACGGACTTAGGGTATCATGCACTAGCAAATTTTGGAATTGCACCGTCGTTGATCAAGTGATTAACAGAGGAAAATAACCCTTTCAAAAAAATTCAATAGCCCAGTGGTTTCAGTTATGGAACACGTCGAGAGTCTTTAAGAAATGGACCTCATTGTGTGATTACGCGTAACTGATGCATGAGAATGATAGGTACATGAATATTTCTTCAATGAATGATGCAAGAAAGAAATCATAGCATGGAAGAAATAAAAAATTTCTACGTGGCTTGATCCCCAAGGAGGGATGGAAAATGTGGAACCCTTTTAAGATCTTCCAAAGTTTTCTTGGGTTATGGGGTTTCTTGCAAAATATTTGAAAAATATCTTTAGCCAGTGGAGGCTACTCCTTTGCTTGTGGAGGACGAGCAAGGTCTAATCCCAACAAGTAGAGGTCTTGGAAACTTGGTTTCCAATATTGCCCTAATTTTTGTCAGGTATTTATCCATGGAATCCCTTTGCATAATGGTTGAAAGGAGGTTTTGGTATTTTCGATTGCTTCTAGCATCCAGAAGCACACAAGAATTCTTGTGGGGGCGATGAGGCTCTTTTTTAAAGGGAGGCAACTCAAAATGGTGATCTACCTTAGAGATTATGGCATCAGGAGAGATGCTTCCATCTCCCTCGTTGCATGTCTAATTGGAGGTGCCAAGGGAAACTTGGAAGCCTCATATTTGAAGCCCAAATCCTTCAAGGATGCCCTTAACCCTAGCCCCAACTCTCAAACTTCAAAAACACTCTCAAGTCAAGCTTTTGTGATGGAGCAATCTAAGACACTCCAAAGTTGCCGATGAATTTTCTTCTCTCAAGGATCATGGTAGTAGATTAGAAACGTAGTGCAATTATATGTCGCTTTAATGGGTTTTGACCCTCGTCATCAATCCTTCGGGATTGGGTTCAACAGAACTGGTCCTAGAATGTGGATTTGATTTTTTGTTCGAAAGGTTTTTTCGTGGTTATCTTCAAGGATAAGTTTGCCAAAATATTTTTGACCAATGACCCTAGTTCTGGGACCAAGGTGGCCTTTCAAGTCAGCCATGGTTTCTGAACTTTAACCCGACTACCATGAAATCTCTAGCCACTCCAGTTTGGGTAAGGCTCCCAAACTTACCTCTTCACTAAATTTGGTGAGAGACCCTAGTAGATATTGGAGACTCAATAGGTTGCTTCATCAAGATGGAAAACAATAGATGGGGTCAAGGGATCATCACATTTGTCCGAGAAGTGGATCTTAGTGAAGGTATGCTAGACAAAATTATCCTCATGTGTGAGGGTAAAAAATCTCACCAGCTATTCGACTACGAAAACACCACTTTTAGGTGTAGAACCTGTCAACAACCTTCAAAGTTTGTTTCCTTCGGCAATAGAGACATTTGGACCCAAGAGGCAAAGAAATATGGTTAAGGATGGAGAGACCCAAAGTATACTTTTGACCCCAAGAATTTTATAGATCATAAGAAGAGTGATGATCAACAACATAAGTCACCCTTGACAACACAACATCTCTATATCATCCTCACATTCATAGCAAAATACCTTTTTTATCATCCATTTAAAGTATACAGTTTTTTTATAATTAATTAAGTTTTAATTAAACAAGTATATACTGTTATTTTTTATATATTATTTTTGTCAAGTTTTTTTCCATTGTTAAAAGTGGAAATATTTCTTTTTCAGTCATTAATATTTTTAGTTTTGATATTGTAGTGAATTTTATAATTAGAAATATAACAAATTAATTTTTATCTATTAAATGATATATATATATATATATATATATATAATTTTTGTTTTTTAAAATAATTAAAGTTTTTATTAAAAGTTTTATATCCAATTTTTTTATGAGTGTATCACCAACAAAAATTGATGTTTTAGTTTCTTTAGTTTAAATTTGTTATAGATTTTTTTTTTTTAAATCTTAATAATTTGTTGTTTAAAATAATGTTTTTGAATGTAAAAATAGTATATGAAATGTGTAGAACATAATTTAAATTTTCAATTCCAAGAAATAAATTTAATATAATCAAAAACTTTTAATCACTTAAAACCCCTAGAAATTGACCACTATAATCTAGATTTCCTAAAAAATTTGCCTTATTTTAATAAAAATCATAACTAATTTCAATAAAAATCATAACTAATTTCAATTTGTGAACTATATAATCTAGATTTCCCAAAAATTTTGCCTAATTTTAATAAAAATTATGACGAATTTCCTAAACTAATTTGTGAGCTCTTTAGAGTCCTCGTTATCTATGTGGGTAATATAAAAGGAATTTATGGACGTCAAATTTTTGCCGAACCATTGAGATATTAAGGCAGAAAATTTATGAGTTCAATTAAATTTTTTCTATAAAAATCTATCTTATTTTCTGAGTTTTCATACCATTAACGAATCTACAACACCACAACAAAATCCATTGGCACTAGGAGCCCTAATTGTGCGGCCGGGGAGTTAGATACGACTCTGTGCTAGTTAAATACATGGATGACCGGGTCTGACTGAGTACTATAGTTGGAATGTCCCAGGGATTTGAGATTGGGGTGATCGTCCTCGGATCCATCTTGGATTCTGGTACTTGGTCATTTGAGGTAGTGATTGGGTCTGAATGGACTAGCTATTTATGGAGTGATCACACGTCCATATTTTCTTCCTGTAGCAGTCACAGTTATATGACTGTTTCTTTTTTAATTCAACTGGTGATGAGATGGTCTCGGAACACAAGTTGGCGAGTGGGTGGAAGGAGGACATCCTTTCCTCTGACACATCTGATCAGGAAGCTTTGATTGCGGCTACGTTATTGGTAGAGAATAATTATGGTAAAGCTAAACAGATATCCCTTGCCTGTCCTCGGGATAATCAACATGATCCTGGAGGTCGGAACAGAACGGCACAGGATAATTCAATTTCGGGAACAACTCCTAATCCCTCCTCCAACAGTTTCCCTCGAGCCTGCCATCAGAGAGTAAGACGTTGTCGCAAAGGAAAATATAGGAAGTGCTTCAAACCTGATCCGGTCATCAAAGAGGTGAAATTGGACAACGCCGATATTGTGAACAGAGTCACTAGTCTCCAAAAGAGAGCCCTGGTTGGAAGGTGGATCTACGCTGATGCTAAAAGGATGGATATGTTTGAATGGGTTCAGAAGAACTGGGTGCAAAAGGTTGGATACATGCCTAAACTTAGTATGTTGATGGGGGATTGGTTCACTGTACATTTTCTGTATGACCACGATTGTAGTAAGGTGATGGATAGGGTTTGGGTTAACGGACGCAGCTATTTGCAGATCATGCCCTGGTACCTGGGTTTTGATCCCCTTATGGACGCTCCTCGAGGCAAGTATTTATGGGCAAAACTACCTGGGCTCCCGCTAGAATTTTGGACGGTTAAGGCTCTCACAGCCATAGGGAACACAATTGGTTCGACCAGATATGTAGACCCCCGGTGTGTAGGCATAGCGGATAAACGCATGGCTTGGATCCTGGTGGAGGTGGTGTCCTTTGGGGGACTGGCGGGTGACGTAGAATTGGTATGGGGACAAAGACGGCACATTCAGCGCGTGGATTTCTGGGGCATACCTTTTCGGTGCCTACGCTATTATAAAACGGGTCACCTTATACGTTCCTGTCCTAACAGATTCACGAAGCCTAAGCGGTCCCGCAATTATAATATCTCAGAAGGAACTGGGGGGCGACTGTCATCATCGACTGAGTTGGAAAACTCCGAAAAATCTGGAACTTTTCCAGAAGGGACGAAGGATAATTCATATGCAGCAATACAACAGGTATGTGATAATGCTTGGTCTTGTTCGTATGTTTACCCTTTATCTCATTATGACTCTTTAGATTGGTCAACCCCTCCTCCTCAAAAAGCTCCCCCACTTGCGGATCTTTCTGAACGCTGCCGCTTAGAACATAATCTCAAAAGCCTCAGACCATTAAAACATCATACTATTCATTCTGAGCTCTCTCCCATGAAGCCCACTACTAAATATTCCATCGAGAGAAATATTCCCATTATTGCTGCAGGCTCTTGTTCAAGGACTCCAGTGAATAGTCCTCTGCGGCCCTCACCATCCATGCAGGCCTTGGAATGGGCTTCCCCTCCAAACTATCAACCTCACTCCGATGACCTGAACATCTCATCCCCTAAAAATTCTATCGGGGAGGACTTGGACAACCTTTTGAAAAATCCCGATTTGGACCTTGCGGCACTGACTGTATTTGACAGGCACAACATCGAGGGCAACCCTGTTATATCTCCAAAATCCGCTGCTAATATAACGGTCCGCAAAACAAAAAATTCGGGAACCAAACACTTTAGAGGGAGACAGAAGACGAAGGACATCTTTCAGGGAGAGATACTGAACCTTCAGGACATTCCAATCATGCATTCGGAGGAGGACCGGGCCCTTAGAGCAAGATGGCCACATAGGAAGGAGAAATGATATCCATTCTGTCCCTTAACATCAGAGGGTTAGGCGACCCCTCTAAAATAAGCCGCCTCAGAGACATGGTCAGGACCCTCAGGCCATCGATCATTTTTCTACAAGAAACGCTGTGCAAGAGAAAAATCGCTATGGAATCCATAATTTCGATTTGCCCAGGATGGAAGACAGTAGTTGTGGATTCTGCTGGTAGATCTGGAGGTTTGGTTGCTGGTTGGGACGAACAGCGTTTTAAATTAATGGCTTTCAAATTTTGCGGTGGCATTTTTCTGTATGGATCATGCAGGGGTATTGGCGAGGAGATGGCCATAATCAAATTATATGCGCCTTGCTCCCACAAGGCATATTTCTGGAACAAGTTGGACAATAGCGGTTTGCTGGATCTCAAATTTCTCACGCTTATCGAAGATTTTAACATTGCTCTCACAGTGGATGAATCGTGGGGGCATAGAGCAAGAGTTGACCCGGTGGCCAGGAAAGTTTCACATATTCTGAGTAGCCATGCTCTTATCAACATTAAAGCACGTCTTGTTGTGCCTACATGGACCAATCGCAGATGTGGGGAGGATTTTGTTGCGAAAGTCTTGGACCGGGCTGTGGTCAGCAAGGATATGATGGCACACATGGGTCATATGCGACTCTCGGTTCAACAATCATCTCTCTCGGATCACATGGCTATATGCCTATCAGGACGATTGATATCATGCAAAAAAGGTGCTCCTTTTAAGTTCAATAGGGTCTGGAATAATGACCCTGATTTTATCCAATTGGTTAGATCTTTCTGGCTGGAGCCTCACTCGATTGATGGGCGTGCAGATGGAGCCGCTCTTCCGGATAAAATGCGGGGCCTAAAAGAACAAGTTAAAAGATGGGAGCGCGACAAGAAGAATGCACACAAGAAGGAGATTGAGGACATCTCGTATAAAATCTCCCAGGCACACATATCATCTACTGTGCACCCACCAGATGAGGTTATATACAAACAATTACAAGATTTGGAGGCTCGTAAGATTGAGCTGTTGAAGATTGAAGAAACCACATGGAAGTTAAAAAGCAGGAACCAATGGCTCAAAGAGGGCGATCTGAACACCAAGTATTTTCATGCATGTGCTACAGGTAGGAGGGCGAAAAACGCCATATGGAGTATCCGTGCTCCGGATGGTAACCTCATTTCGGATGAAGCAGGGATTAGACGGGCAGCAGTTGAACATTTTCAGGATTTTTACAAGAAGGATGAGGGGATCTCCCATATTAACCAACAAGGCGTATTAAGTCAATATCCTGAAATGTTTGACGAGGATGCGGCTGAAGAATTTATGCGGCCCGTCACCAAGCAGGAAATTGAAGAAGTGCTTAAATCATTTGCCAGAGACAAAAGCCCTGGCCCAGATGGGTGGCCGGCCGAATTTTATAACAGTTTCTTTGAGATAATGGGGGATGAACTTCTGGATCTGACTGAAATGATTAGAACAGAGGGGTGTATACCTGGGGATATAAACGCCACTTTCATAGCTTTGATTCCGAAATCATCTGTTCCGGTTTCTTTCTCAGACTATAGGCCCATTGCACTGTGCAATGTGATGTACAAGATCACTTCTAAGATCATTGCAAACAGGCTCAAAGGTACTCTATCCAAGTGGATATCGGGTGAACAATATGGGTTTCTTAACGGCAGATCCATACACGATGCGGTTGCTATCGCTCAGGAAGCGATGCACACCATTCACGACAAGGAAAAGGATGGCATCATTTATAAGGTGGACCTCTACAAAGCATATGACTCAGTAGATTGGTCGCTCATTAGACTTATTCTTTTTAAGATTGGATTGTTGCTGCCTGCCATCAGATGGATCATGGCATGTATTGTATCAGTGAGATACAGCATTATCATAAACGGGATTCCAACTGCTTTCTTTAGGGCTGGCCGGGGGCTGAGACAAGGCTGCGTCTTATCACCTCTCATTTTTCTTCTGGTCATGGATGGCTTCAGTTGAATGATCAACTCAGCTATTTTGGAGGGCCATTTTGGTGGTTTGCAGGTATCTACGCAGGTCAGGATCTCACATTCTCTATTTGTTGACGATTCACTGGTTTTTGGTCGCCTCATTCGGGAGCAATGGATATATTTCAGTGCATTGATGGATCGTTTCGGCTCGGCCACAGGACTGTGCATAAACAAAGGAAAGTCACTTCTATTATATGACAATGGAGAGGTCATAGAAGTTCTATGCGTGGCAGAGATTCTGGGGGTTAAAGCAGCAAAATTCTCTGAAGGGGTCAGATATTTGGGTTTTAGACTTAAGCCAGGTGCTTATGTCAACAAGGATTGGGATTGGCTAGTTGAAAAACATAGGGCAAAAATCTCGAAGTGGACAAATCGATGGCTTACTCTTGGGGGCAGATATATACTCATACAAGCTGTCCTTTCCCAGCTTATTGTATACTAGGGTCATCTCTATTGCCTTCCGATTCACATTATTGAGCAGATTAATGCTATCATGGCTCACTTTTTATGGGCTGGAGTTACATCTGAGAAGAAATTTCATCTGTGTAAAATGTCGGAGATCACATGTCCAAAGGCAATGGGAGGATGGGGGCTACTGGATATTCGGACGTTCTCATATGCTTTACTGACAAAGACCATGTGGAGAATGCTGACAGGATGCGGCATTTGGCAGAACATTATGAAGGACAAATACATCAAAGGGCATTCTCTTGCATCTTTCATATACGGTCCCTTTCCACAGCATCAGAGATCATCTAAGATATGGAGGAGCATTTCTAAGACTCATGAAGTGATCAAATTTTACTCGGTTTGGAAGTTTGGAAATGGGGGTATGATCCCTATAAGCTGCAAACACATAATGGGCGTACAGGCGTCTTTCTCTGCCGAGGAGGGATTTTTTCATAGGCTGCGTCACAGAGGTTTTATAGTCCTGGCTGACATAATTTCACAGTGGATTCTAGGTGCTCCTATTTGGAAATCATTCGAGTCTCTTGGGATGAGAGACCGCGACACGGATGCATGGCTGGAATATATCAGTTCATTACAGACTGCGGGTTTATTTTTTGACAAGAAGGGGGATAAACTTGTATGGGGAGGAGCTGTAAAAGGTCCAAACATAGATGTTAGGGATCTATATCAGCGATTAAAAGAGGATGATCACTCTACAGTGGACATTCCTGGTTTTAGTAAGGTATGGAGTTGGAAAATTCCACATAAAATTTTATTATTTAACTGGCTGCTCAGGAAGGAGAAGATTCTTACGTGGGAGAACCTACAAAGGAAAGGAAGACAAGGACCGGGACGCTGTTATCTCTGCAAAACAGCGCTGGAAACGACAACACACATCTTTTTTGAATGTGAGGTAACTATGGAAATGTGGGAAATGTTCTCCAATCTGAGTGGTATAGAAAGATGGAAACCGCACGACAAAAATCACGCATATGACTTCTGGGCTACAAAGGACAAGGGTTACAGACCATTGCCATATTATGTATGTTGGGAGCTTTGGTGTACCAGAAACAACATTTTGTTCAATGAAGCTGTATATGATGCCACTAGAATATATTCATGTGTCATGGAATTGCTTCGCATGAACCCTGCTCCGGATCATATATGCAAAGATCTGTGCATCAGAATCAGGCCACACTGCATTCAACTACCAGCCCTTTTCTTTGATGGAGCCCAACAGGAGGGCAAATGTGGATGCGGGGCCTGGATCAAGTTGAATGGTGAGGAGAGATATCACATCCTATGGAATGGGGGCGGTGGAACAAACAATAAAGCGGAGATTATGGCACTGTGGAGTGGGATCCTAGTTGCTCATCACTTACAGATTCCCTGCATTGACATTTATGGGGACTCTCGGATTGTGATAGATGGCATAACGAGCATTGCCACACTAAATGCCTCAAATCTCTGTGGTTGGATAGAACGCATACGCCACATTCTATCTACTTTCCAGAGGGCAACACTTCATCACATATACAGGGAATTAAATGGAAGAGCTGACAGACTTTCAAAGAAAGGGCTGGATCTATCTTTTGGTTACATTTCTATCAGTTTCTACAGGAATAGCCGGGAGGTGGGTTCATACAGTCATAATTTATAAGAACAACAGCATTTCTCATGAGGAGGTGATAGAACACAATTACTTCTTTCCTTTTCCCAGGCCTGTTTTCGATTTGGTAGATGGATTTTGGTATTCTGGTAACATGGTCCTCTACTTTCTGTTTTTCTACTTTGTTTTGGTCAAATGGTTTACTTATGATCTAATCCTTTTTGCAAAGAGCCGTTTGTACCTCTTTTATCAGCCAGGACTATAATTTGCCAAATCACACATTGGACCTGGCGGACCCAATGGCTCTCATATAGTCTCGTTTTCTGGATCGGGTGAATGGATGCTGGTGTCAAGCGAGCCTGTATGATACCTTTTTGGTTTTTTCTCCACCATGTACTTTGGGCTCCTTTCTGAAGGGGGCTAGCATTTAAAAATTTGTGCTTTTTGGGGGGAATGTATCAGCTGGGGGCATGAAGTTCTTTTTATTTACCAACACTCCATCGCTATATATGCAACATTACTGTATTTCTGCGTATTGACTTTATGGGTATCCTCATAATCCATATGAGGGTCATTTTATATATCTGCTGATCTTGTAGCTTTCTGATATGGGGCTTATTATCACTTTTGGCCGGGGCCGAGACATCCAATTATTCTGGATGGATAACTTGGGTTTTCTCTCCTTTGGCAGACATATGTAATCGTCATATAAACTGTTTTTCCCCTTATAATATAATGAGAACAGTGTTTTTTTCTCTTGAAAAAAAAAAACCGGAGTGAGAGTCCCAACCGTCTGATCTCCTTTCGCCTGACCCAAAACAAGAGCGCACGTGCAACGCAAAGCACGCGAGGGTGTGCGTGCCACCCGACCCCAGACTAAGGTTAAGGTTTACCGCGGTGCGGTTAGTGCTTCAGTGTGGCAGTCGGTGAAGCTAATCACTACCAGTAATGTCTTTACGTTTCGCCTGACCCAAAACAAGAGCACACGTGCAACGCAAAGCACACGAGAGTGTGCATACCAGCCGACCCCAGACTAAGGTTAAAGTTTACCGCGGTGCGCTCTGTGCTTGAGTGGGGCGGTCGGTGAAGTTCCAGGCAGGTCTCCAACGATTTATTCCAATCTGCGTTATGGATTCGGCTGTCTGCTGGTCTCCGATTAGACCATTCAATTTCATATAAATCCTGCAACCCCCTTGCATTTCTCCAAGTCTACCCACTGCTACAGCAGAGCATCCATCTACGTCTCTCCTAACATTAACATTGTTCGACAAAAGTCGAATTATGGAGCTGTCACTGGAAGCTGAGCAAGCCCGGCTGAGCTGCGATAGCAACAAGCTCAGCTACGAGATTTTTTCGTTGCTAGAGAACAATTTTCTGTTCGACCTCCACTGGCGGAAAGGTCCGCATTCTGAGCATCGACAGTGGGGGAATGCGGGGCGCACAGTTGTGTATGTGGAAGCTGCGCTGCAGAGGCAAAGTGGTGACCCCGAGGCCAGAATTGCCGATTTCTTTGATATGGCAATCGGCACCGGCATCGGCGGACTCATCGCCGCCATGCTCTTCGCCAATGACGGCAGGGGAAATCCGTTTTGCCGGGCGGAGGAAGTGTGACATCCTACATCCAACAAAAAAATAACATTTTCCCTGCCACCTAAATGACATCCTACATATATATATATGTGATAAAAAATCCTTATTATAATATTTCTTCTCTTCAGAGTCAAAGGATGTTCTTATTTTCCGACATTACTTTTCATTGTAAAGCGCGGGTCAGATTTGGACACGTGAAATCCAGTATAGCAGGGAAGTTCAGAAGCCATCTCGTCAAGTAAAGCTATATTTGGCCTGGGGCCGCTACGTTTTGTCGAGTTGTGTCGAAAGAAAATAATTGGCCATTAAAAGCCTTAGGTGGTGTATCCCTGCAAAAATACTACCAATTTCCTGTAATTGCAAATTCAAAAAAGGCGTGGACATTTCCAAAATAATGGTGATTTAGTGTGAAGCAAGAGCCGAATGAATCAGTCAAAAAGAGGCGTGGACATTTCCAAAATAATGTTGATTTATTGTGAAGCAAGAGCCGAATGAATCAATCATGGTTGTGGCTATGTAGAAGAAGTGTAATATCCCTATCTTTAGTACTTACTTTTGACATTCATGAATTAATAATTTAAAACTAATATAGTGTTAATATGTTTGATTAAGAATTGTTTTTGAATTGTTTATATAGTTTTAAATATATAGTGATCGGTGCTTTATTAAAATACTTTTTAATGTGAAATTAAGAGTTCAATCACACGTTCCGATCCATGTGATATAGTGAAAATATAACTCTACAAAATTTAAAAGAAAATATTTTTAATTAATTTATAATTAATCTAATAAGTTCTCTTGCCCTATCAAATAAAAAAAAAAATAGATATAATTCATTAGGATGGACACAAAATGCATGAAAATATGGATTGGTTAAGGCCTCCCTCCTCAAACACAGGGCTCTAGATCGAATTTGGTCTGGCTCCTGGTATCATTCTCCTAGAATCCACCCCGCCTTTTTGCTCATGCTCTGCATGGCTGGTGACTTTGGGTCATTTGAAACTCCAAAATTGCATGGTTGTAGAACGAGCTTGTTATTCGACCCATCTAACCTCAGCGTAGACCAGGTATGAAGGAAAGGGAAGTTATTTGAGGAATGCACATAGGATTTAGAGAAGTTATTTAAGGAATGCACATAGGATTTAGAGAAGTTATTTAAGGAATGCACACAGGATTTCATGGATATTGCACATAAATGATAAGTATCCATGATATTCTTGAAAGAAAAAATTGCATATAATTTTTTTGCATTATATAAAGCAAAATATTTATTTAAAAAAAAAATAAAAAAATCATATGAATGGTTTCCATAAAAAGATTAGTAAGTATTTTTTGAAAAATATTGCACGGTAAAAGACAGATTATTTTATTAATTTTTTTATATTGCAAGGATTTGTGTAGAAAGATAATTTATTTTATTAATTTTCTTGGGAATATTTGCATGGTTCTTATGCATTAGATTCTTTAAAATATTGAAGGAATTTGACTATGGAAAGATGGGTTATTTTATTAATTTTCTTTTCGCAATATTTGCATTAGAATTTTGAAAAGTTTGACAGGATGTGTGTAGAAAAATAAAAATGATTTAACTTGGAAATATTTACATGGGTCTTATGCATCAATATCTTAAAAAGAAACACACGCAAACCTTGTATATAAAAAATAAAGACCCCGTGATATTTTCTTGAAAAAAGAATGCATGTGAACTTTGCACATTAAAAAGAAATATGCATTGACATGCACAAAAATAATAATAATAATAGTAATAATAATAATAATTATTATTATTATTATTATGTTAGTTTTTTTCAAAAATAATATGTGTTTACATACACAAGGTAATAGCTATTATGCTAGTTTTTTTTTGTTTTTTATGAGTAGTTGTTGTAGTCTTTCTATTGGGAAAGAATGTGCTCTTGTGTGAAGAAATAAAAAATAGATGTGGTGATTATCCTTTGCAAATATTTCACTCTTCTTGTACAAAGAGGTAGTGAAAGCTATTGTGAGTCATTTAAAATATTGCCCTATTCTTGTGGGCAGAGGTAAAATATAACTATTCCCTTTCTTATTATGCATGGGAGGTATGGATATATAAGTATGCCTTCTTAATCTTTATGAATTTTACATTGTGTGTTTGAGATTTGAATGGATAGACATGTGTGATTCTTTTCTAATTATGTGCTTTTAGTTAATGTATGTGCACTGTCAATAAAGAGGCATGCCTTGATACTTTGTAGGAATTTTATTTATGTGTTAGCATAAAATAACGATTCAAAATGCGGAATAAATACTTAAAAGGAATCGAAAATTAAAACTTAAAATTTCCCATTAAATAATACCTTCAACGATTGATGAATTATACTATGTAGAAAAAGTGATTTTGCAGAGATGAAATCTGCACAAAGACCAACGCTCCAAGAAGTGCTCCAACAAATGGTTTATTGCAGATTCTTCAAGGAAATGAAACAGACTTTAATAAAACTATAACGCAACAGCTAGAGCCTCGAGAGTTCTTCTCCACGTTCTCTTTTCTGCAACGGAGCTTCCTTAACGTAGTCACTACATAGGACTGCGTCCTCAACACCAACACTAAAGAAAATCTGAAGGCATTTCCAAGCTCTCCTCACTCTGACTTGATGGTGTAAGGCTAAAGGGGATTAAGTTAGTGAGCTTGGGGACCAAACAAAATAATTTATAGCCAAGCTTCCATCAAGCTTTTGTTGGCTATTCGTTAAGTGTTCCACAAATCATGGTAGATAACTGTAATGGGAGTAACGGACTAGATAACTGTAATGGGAGTAACGGATCACTTCAGAAGCTCCCAAAAAGAAATTAATTAAATTCAGTTGATTTCCTACTTTAAGGAAATAACTGCAGTTGGTTTCCATAATTTAAGGAAACAACTGCAGATCAGTTTCCAGAAATCACACGTTGGGAGAGGGAGCTTAATATTCTCCCACTTGGTCCATACTTCCAATCTTAATGTCTCATCTTAAAACCCATTGAAAATCTATATTAATTAATAGATACATGAATCACGGCGATAAGTCCTCTAATGACAAGTATTATCTTCCAAGTATTACTATGTATTTATTTCTATTAAAATTTATGTGGCAAAAAAATCTTAATGAATAAACCATATGTTCATTCTTGGTCCTACATAGATGAATTCTCTCAAATCAAATTAATGTGCACATAAATATGAGAAAAACGTCACAATAATTAAGAATTTCATTAAAATAACATTGTTCATACAATGAGAAACTACATAATGGAACCAAGTCCCATATTCATTACATGATCCTTGAATTTAAACGGTGGCATGCCCTTAGTCAAAGGATCAGCGATCATCAACTCAGTGCTAACGTGCTCAATGACCACTTTCTTTTCTTTAACACATTCCCTTATAGCTAAATACTTAATGTCGATGTGTTTATTTCGACTCCCACTTTTGTTGTTCTTAGCCATAAAAACAACAGCTGAATTGTCGCAATACATTCTCAATGGCTTAGAAATAGAATCCATAATTCTAAGCCCAGAAATGAAACTCTTAAGCCATACACCTTGTAAAGTAGCCTCAAAACAGGAGACGAACTCGGCTTCCATAGTGGAAGTGGCAATCAAGGTCTGCTTGGCACTCCTCCATGATACAGCTCCACTGGCCATCATAAAAATGTATCCTGGTGTTGATTTGCGTGAATCAACACATCGAGCAAAGTCAGAATCTGAGTAGCCAATCACATCCAAGTTGTCCGTCCGTCTATACATAAGCATGTAGTTTTTGGTTCCTTGAAGGTACCTCATTACTTTCTTTGTAGCTCTCCAGTGGTATAAACCTGGATTACTCTGATATCGTCCCAACATTCCCACAGCAAATGCAATGTCAGGTCTTGTGCAGACCTGAGCATACATTAGGCTTCCGACAGCAGAAGCATATGGACTGTTCTTCATTTGTTCCCTTTCAAAGTCGTTCTTCGGGCATTGATTCAAACTGAACCTATCACCCTTCATAATGGGCACAACACTTGGTGAACAATCCTTCATCCGAAATCTCTCTAAAATTTTATTAATATAGGTTTCCTGAGACAGACCCAAGATGCCTCGAAATCTGTCTCTATGGATCTTAATGCCAATGACATAAGATGCCTCACCCATATCCTTCATATTGAAATTTTTAGAGAGGAATTGTTTCACCTCATGCAGCAAACCCTTATCATTGGTTGCTAGCAAAATGTCATCCACATATAAAACAAGAAAACAGATTTTACTCCCACTCACTTTAAGGTATATACATTCATCCATAATGTTTTCTACAAAACCAAAAGAAGAAATTACATTATGAAATTTCAAATACCATTGGTGGGATGCTTGTTTTAATCCGTATTGATTTCTTAAGCTTGCAAACCAATTTCTCACCATCACTAGAGGAGAATCCTTCAGGTTGTTTCATGTAAACCTCCTCCTCTAGATCTCCATTGAGAAATGTCATTTTCACATCCATTTGGTGCAACTCCAAGTCAAAATGGGCTACTAATGCCATAATAATGCGCAAGGAATCTTTCTTAGATACAGGAGAGAAAGTCTCCTTGTAATCGATTCCTTCTTTCTGAGTGAATCCCTTTGCAACGAGTCTAGCCTTGTATCTCTCAATGTTGCCCAATGAGTCTTTCTTTGTCTTAAAGACCCATTTACATCCAATGGCTTTTGCACCATTAGGCAACTCAACAAGATCCAAAACTTCGTTACTCTTCATAGAATTCATCTCTTCCTTCATGGCATCGTACCATAATTCTGATTCTTTGCAACTCATGGCTTGTGAAAAAGACTCAGGATCATTTTCGGCTCTAATGTTGTAGTCAGATTCTTGTAGATATACAATATAATCATCAGGAATTGTTGATTTCTTTGGTTTAGTAGATCTTCTTAATGTTGTACCACTATCTTCCTAAGAAGTATGTGGTTCAACTTGTTGTTCAAAAATTCTTGGCAATTCTTGAACTATCTGATCTACTGGAATATCGTTGGCAGCCTGTGGAACTTCAACAATTGGTTGGTCAACACCAGTTTGTACTTGAGGGGTGCTGTGAACAATAACCAATCTATCACTTGAGGTGGAAGGTTGAGATTCTGAATGATCCTTCTCAGAAACTATGTTCCTGGTTTGATCGCTCCCACTGATCAAGTCATTTTCAAGAAACTTTGCATTTCTTGACTCCACAATCCTAGTGCTGTTAGATGGACAATAAAATCTGTAACCTTTAGACCTTTCAGCATATTCAATGAAATACTCACTAATGGTCCTTGGGTCTAGCTTCTTCTCTTGTGGGTTATATATTCTTACTTCATACGGGCATCCCCAAACGCTCATATGTCTCAAACTCGGTTTCCAACCTTTCTATAATTCAAATGGCATTTTAGGAACAACCTTGGTTGGAAATTGGTTTAATATATACATTGTCGTCTTAAGTGCTTCAGTCCACAAGGATTTAGGAAGATTGGAGCTACTAAGCATACTCCGCACCATGTCCAATAATGTTCGATTTCTTCTTTCTGCTACACCATTCTGGTCAGGTGAACCAGGCATGGTGTATTGGGCAACAATCCCATGCTCTTGAAGAAATTTAGCGAATGGCCTAGGTGCTTGTCCATCTTTTGTGTATCTACCATAATATTCTCCACCTCTATCTGATCTCACGATCTTAATTTTCTTGCCACATTGATTCTCTACTTCAGCCTTAAAGATCTTAAAGGCATCTAATGCTTCACTCTTTTTATGAAGCATGTAGAGATACATATATCGTGAGTAATCATCTATAAAAGAGATGAAGTATCTCTAACCATGTGAGTCCATGTCTGGACTACATATATCAGTATGTCTACTTCAGCCTTAAAGATCTTAAAGGCATCTAATGTTTCGCTCTTTTTATGAAGCATGTAGAGATACATATATCGTGAGTAATCATCTATAAAAGAGATGAAGTATTTCTGACCATGTGAGTCCATGTCTGGACTACATATATCAGTATGTATGATCTCTAATATGTTTGAACTCCTATTGGCACCTTTCTTTGACTTGTTGGTCTGCTTTCCCTTTATGCATTCCACACAAGTCTCAAAATCAGTAAAATCCAGAGTATTAAGTACCCCTTCATTTATCAATCTTTTAATTCTTTCTATGGAGATATGACCTAGTCTTCGGTGCCATAATTTAGAGGAATTTTCATTAATAACACATCTTTTAGTGCCAGTGTGAACATGCATTGAATCATAAGTGACATTGTTTTGTAAATTAATGCAGTAAAGACCATTAGACAAAATACCATTCCCAACACAATCAGATTTATAAAATAAACTGAAGGATGTTTCTGAAAAGTTAAAGGAATATCCAAAAGGTACAAGCCTTGAAACTGAAATCAAGTTTCTAGAAAAACTTGGAACATAAAAGGTCTTTTCTAATTCTAAAACAAAGCCACTACTTAAAGTTAAATAGCATGTTCCTATAGCTTCCACATGCGAGCCCATCTTGTTTCCTGATAAGATGCTTTGCTCACTGCCCACTGGCTTCCTTAGGTTTTGCAAACCCTGCAAGGAATTCAAAATGTGAATTGTTGATCCAGAATCAATCCACCAGGTGTTAATATTGACATTAACCATATTAGATTCATAACAAACAAACGAGATTGGATTACCTTTGTCTGCAAGCCATTTCTGAAATTTGGTGCATTCCTTCTTCATGTGTCCCTTCTTTTTACAGAAGAAACACTTGGAATCCTTCTTGATATCGGCTTGGGGAGGTATTTTACCTTTCCCTTTCCGATTGGCTTGAGATTTTCCCTTTCCTCGCGTTGCCAGCATTGCACTTTCTCCCATTTCCATCACTAGTCTCTCTTCCTCTTGAACACACATGGTCATGAGTTCATTAATTGACCATTTATCCTTATGTGTGTTGTATGAGATTTTGAAAGGTCCGTATTGGTGTGGAAGGGTGTTTAGGATGTAGTGCACCAGGAAAGATTCTGATATTTCAACCTCGAGTTTCTTCAATTGAGCCGCAGTGTCCCTCATTTGCATGATGTGCTCGCGCACACCTTTTACACTGGTGAGCCTTAGGGATGAGAACTTCATAATTAGGGTGCTTGCTAGTGCCTTGTCTGAAGTGACGAATTGATCATCAATGGCTTTCAGCAAGTCTCAGACCTTTTCATGCTGTTCAACGGAACCACGAATACCAGCTGAAATTTTAGTCTTAATGAACATCATGCTTAGGCGATTAGATCGTTCCCATCGTTCATAAAGCGTGATGTCCGCTGCAGTGCTGGTATTATTGAGTGCCGGTGGTTCATCTTTCCTAATAGCATAGTCTATGTCCATCCACCCCAAATGTAGGAGAACTCTCTCCTTCCAAACCTTATAGTTATCTCCCTTAAGTTCAGGGATATCAGTACAAATTTCAGAGAAATTTGCAGGTTGTACAATTGCATAAAATCAAAGATCACATGTTTATCTTAAAATTGAGGCCTAAATAAAATTTCATGCTTTAACAATGTAAATCACGCTTAAAAATGAATCTAATGACATAAAAATTGTCTGTGGACTAAATTTTTATTTCAAGCAAATTCATTTATTCTTTATGATAGAATTTATCAAATTATTCACTTAATTCATAGTTCTAAGGGTATATTATGATTATAATTTGTTATAAATTCTATATTAGTTTTGAACTTTATGATAAAACTATTAATTCATAATTCCTGTGGGTAAGTTATGAATATTTTATCCTAATTAATTACATAAATATAACAAAAATTCCCGTGGGATAAAATTTATTATATTTAGTATAATTAATTACAATTAATGTCTAAATACTCTTTATGTGATCCTAATCAATCATAATATATATAATTTTATTTCATTAGAGATGTTGTGGCTATTCTCTTAATCAATTAAAATTATATGGATCATTAGACATTATTTACATAAAAAAAAAAAATTAACTTGACATGAGAATAATGATAATTTGCATAAATAAAATTACAATATTCATGCATAACTTTTACGATGGGTCTCGTTTACTAATCCAAAATAGCATATTTTAACTAGAGCAATAATAATTAATTCATGAAAATTAAATTGCACAACAATTATTCAAATTGCACTAAATAAATATTATAATCATAAAATTGAGAAAAAAATTAGACATATTTCCAAATAATTTAATTCAGAAAATTCTCAAAATATGTCTATAATCACCAAGGCAGAGATAAAACCTTGCCCCGATACCAAATGTTAGCAAAAATAACGATTCAAAATGCAGAATAAATACTTAAAAGGAATCGAAAATTAAAACTTTAAAACTTAAAATTTCCCATTAAATAATACCTCCAGCCATTGATGAATTATACTATGTAGAAAAAGTGATTTTGCAGAGATGAAATCTGCACAAAGATCAATGCTCCAAGAAGTGCTCCAATGAATGGTTTATTGTAGATTCTTCAAGGAAACGAAACAGACTTTAATAAAACTATAACGCAGCAGCCAGAGCCTCGAGAGTTCTTCTCCACGTTCACTTTTCTGCAACGAAGCCTCCTTAACGTAGTCACTACATAGCACTGCGTCCTCAACACCAACACTAAAGAAAATATGAAGGCACTTCCAAGCTCTCCTCACTCTAACTTGATGGTGTAAGGCTGAAGGGGATTAAGTTAGTAAGCTTGGGGACCAAACAGAGGAATTTATAGCCAAGCTTCCATCAAGCTTCTGTTGGCTATTCGTTAAGTGTTCCACAAATCATGGTAGATAATTGTAATGGGAGTAACGGACTAGATAACTGCAATGGGAGCAATGGATCACTTCAGAAGCTCCCAAAAAGAAATTAATTAACTTCAGTTGATTTCCTAATTTAAGGAAATAACTGCAGTTGGTTTCCATAATTTA